>OY987317.1:29674420-30274420 GCA_963920655.1 Geranium rotundifolium | reverse complement strand
GTCCACGCCCACCAGGTGCATGTGGTAACGCGCCACCGCCTCTGACACGCTCCCGCTCGGGAGAGGCGATTGATGGACCTTCTTCGCCACCACCGGAGACGACATCGATTGGTGGCAGGTCATCGGCGCGACGTCGATGTCAGGGCTTGTCTTGTGGATATGTAAGAGCATTTTCTGAATCAAAGAAAATGGAAGATTTGGGTTTTGTGAGTTTGATTTTTGATTCCCGAGGGTTTGAGAAATTGGGGATTTGGGTGTGTTTTATACGAGGGAGGGAGGGAGTTTCTGATCTTTGGCGTGGAGCTCCACGAACGGCCTCGTCCTCGCGTTCTGATTCAGTGCGTGGTCCGATTCTAGAAGCCCCAACCCTTTGGGGAGGTTCTGGTAATAGAGAGAGAGATAGAGAGAGAGAGTGTGTGTGGCATTTTTTTTGAAAATTAGATGAATAGTGAAGGGTATTTGCGTCATTTCATTCAATTTAAAAACAGTTTATTTACTCTGAAAGGTATTTTAGTCATTTCACATTTCAAAAATGTTAAAAACTAACGGAATTGGACGGAATAAGTAACGGTGAGACAAATGAAATGCTAGAGTATTCACCCTGTTACAAAAAATTCTAGAGTATGTCATGTAATAATGGGACATAATCAGGAGTACCCATCTGGAATTATCCCATAATTTTATATGCATACTTGAGTGGGTGGGCTGTTACGGCTGACTGGTATGTGGGCTTTTTGAAGAAGGCCACCCAAATAGAATCTCTCTTTTTGATAGATTGTGTTTAAAATTAGGTCACTGTAGCTTTGTATTGAAGCAAAGCAACGAGGTCAGATACATACAGAGAGCGCATCGAAGCAAGTAGCAAGAGGTGCAGAGAGGAAGATGGGCATCACTAAGGAGCAAGTTGAATCTTCTTTGAAATCAAAACTCAACCCTTCACATCTTGTAAGCACTATTTCGGTTTCTCCAACTCATGCTCTTTCGTGTTTCTATTTTATGCCTCTGCTTGTCAATTGCCCAGTTGAATTCCCCAGTTTTAGCAACTGGGTTCACTTCAAGCTTGATTTTTGATTGCCCGTTAGGTGTCATTGTATTGTATGGATTCAACTAGATTTTATGATTATTCTACTGTTCGGTTTTTCTTGTTGTGAGGACCCAAGTTTGTCATAAGATACTGGTATCCATGTTTCAGTCAAGTTTTTGAAGATACAAGTCATGTGATCAGGATGGTTTTGGTTGAAAAGTTGGAAGAACAACAAGGAGGAAACATACCATGATAGAAACATTATACTCAGTGGAAGTAATTAAATTTGAAGGACTGTAGAAAATAATTTCTGAGGTCTTCTGAGTGGCTGATTCCCTCCACTGTAATGGTGGTTTTGTTGGGTTAAAGATTTGTTTTGCCTGATTTTTTTGTTTTCGAATGTCCATGTGAACCAAAATTACCAACTTAATGAACATGCCCAAAAATCAATTTTTTTGAGGTTAGGCATGCTCTTGATTGTTTTTCTTTGAGGTTGGGAGAGCAGTAGTGTTTCTCTGTAGGCTTTTTGCTAATATTTTTGGTTTAGAGAAATTGCTCTTTTGTTCAAATTGTGTTTTTATCTTCTACTATTCAATCTTAAATTCTATCTGGATGGAAACTTACTGTTATGTGATTTTCCTGTTCCTTTACTGTTTCGAGGATAAAGTTATTCACAGCCCAAACATTAAAAACCTAGCGTCTCAGGAGATATTTGGTGGCTATTCTCAATATTGTTTTCTTATCCTTAACCTAGATTGATTGAGTTAGATGAAGAAAGAGCACCAAAATGCCGTATTGGAAATAAAATTTTACTCATCATGTTAACTTGTAGAAATCTCCTTAATTTATTTTCTCTGTCATAATCCATGAGTGGTTGAATAATCTGAGACGGGATTGCAGCTGTGAAGAGGGATTATATGTTCGATTATGTTGTATACGAGTTAAATAATTCTTCAGTTCATTCCTAGTTTATGCTATCAAGTTGGTACATATAGAAAAATGTTCTGAAACTTGGAAGTGTTTCCAAGCTTTGCATTCATGATCGTTGGCACAAAGATTAGTAGTATCCAACTTCAGAGAAATAGGTAGAGAAGCAAAACAGCTGTTGGAAGGTGTTTACTATAGTTTCATTTAAACACGGGCATTACTAGATGGAGGTGTTTTGCTGCAAATGTGTTTTTACAAACCGATTTAAGAAAAAGCAGAAGCTCCGCATAAAAAAAACCTCTGAGCATTTATCTGTCATCCTTAACCTTGTCTATTCTAGTGTAGGATTCTCTTGTTACAGATGGAATTTCATTAGAATTTAGGGGGTTTTATAGTCTGACCAGTAACATAGCGTGGACATTCTCGATTGAGCATGATTGGTTGTATATATAAACACTTGATATCGATCGACTTTAATGTTGAATCTGCTGAACTGCTTTGTGCAATAGACTCATATTTATGCAGTTGTGAACTCTATCTGTACCAACCAAGCTCCGGTTGCTGCACGGGCTCTTATATTCTTCTACTTTAAGTAGCCAGTACACAAGCTCTCACTGTATGAGAGGGTTACCCTGGAGTTAATATGTAGGTGGTCTCCGATTCATTCTCTTAAAGGAGATGTATAAGGATAGAATTGGGTTAACTTAATACCACTACATCAGTCTCCTTTTATCAGTCCATGAAAGTTATTTATTCTGTATAAGCTTTCATATCTTTTTTTCATTTTCCTTTTTAAACTCAGATGGGCTTGCAACTCCATAAACGATACATCTATTGAAAAGTTGTATAATAGTTTTTGCTACTTTATTGCGCATAATGACTTATATTGGATGCCTCCAAATATTAACTATCTGACTTTTGTGTTTCAGGAAGTAGTTGATACATCAGGAGGGTACGTTCCATAACCCACAAATTCCTTTTATTTTCATTATTATTGGATGCTTATGGAACACGTGAAATGGTCAGGTGTGGTGCAAGCTTTGCAATAGAGATAGTATCGGAACAATTTGAAGGGAAGAGGTTGCTGGAGAGGCATCGGCAGGTGAACGCTGCTCTTGAAGAGGAGATGAAAGAAATCCATGCCCTCTCAATAAAGAAAGCTTCAACTCCTGAGCAATGGAAGCAACAACAGGAGGCGGAAAAGGCTAAATCCTCTGCTTAAAAGCATCCACACATACTAAACATAATATGTAGCAGTAGCTGCTAAGACTGAAATTTGATGAGATGATCTCAACTTATTCAGGGTATCAAACTTGTTTCTACAAGTATGTGGTGCTATTTTATGTTAAACTAAATAATTGTGATGTGATATTTTGCCTGCAGTTTCTTGTTTGCATTCAGGCTTCAACCATAAACCACTTTAATTTGTTGCCCTTCATTTGTATGATAATTCAATTTTATGAGAGATTTTGAGATGGTCTAGTTATGGAAAATGCAAACGGGGATGGCAATGGGGTGAGTTTTCTACTGCTTCCTTGAACTTAATTTTTGATTTTGTATATTCGCTCCTTCGAAATTTGTTCTAAAATATATTTTAGTTATATACGTAACAAAGGGAGGGGTTATTCACATGAGAATACCTTAGGGGAGCTGGGGAGTTAACACATGACTGGAGTCGTGAGGGGGAAAGAGAACCTTATATTTTGTACAAATATAGCTGTGAACTATTTTTTTTTTTGTAAAAAGTGACTCGGTATTTTTTTTTATTGCAAAATTAAATATGAACTTGCATCTTTTTGTTGCAAAATGGGTAATTTCAAACAAAAAATTATGAAAATGACATTTCAATTAAAATTTTCTAACTTGAGCGGTTAAATTTTCTTTTCTTTGATTGAATATCGATGGCCTACGACTTGATAACCGGACTGCGAAAAGAGGAGTCAGATCAACTCGACAGTCAGAGAATAGACAAATAGGCGAGTTAAGTGAAAAAAATATTAATTTTAATTTTAAAGATATTTTTGTTACTTTTTAGACAAAATTACACATTTAAAAAAATGATAAGTCACCTACTTTTTACAATTTACCCTATTTTACATCAACTTCTTGCTCATTTTGTCCATTGAAATAGTTAAAGTTAAATTACAAATTTTAAGAATAATGAATAAAGCGATAATTAGACTCCATGAAGCCCATTGCCGTAAAGAAGGCCTACATGTACTTGTGCCCAAAACCCTGCAAGAGCATCGTCTCTGCAAGTGCTATTCCTCAGTTGAGTACTCTGATTGATCTGACCAATTTATTCCCAAAACAAAACCTTAGTTAAACCCTAGCTCCCCAAATCTCACATTTTGGGTCCTAAAGCAGAGATGATTAGACGACGACTCTGTTCACTACTCTCCACTTCACTTGTGAGAAGCTCCATCGTCCGCACCTTCCCAGCTCCATCACCATCACCATCACCACCGCAACTCCAATTCCAGTCCCAGCAATGGCCCGCATTTTGTTCCAATCCGAATATTCGTGCGTACAGTCTGCTGAGCCTGAACGATCTATCGCCTAGAATACCTCGGAAGAAGAAGACGAGGAAAGGGCGTGGTATTGGGTCAGGGAAGGGCAAGACTGCTGGGAGAGGGCACAAGGGCCAGAAGGCCAGAGGCACCATGAAGTTCGGCTTCGAAGGCGGCCAGACCCCTCTCCGCCGCCGCATGCCCAAGAGGGGCTTCAAGAACCCTTTTTCCCTCACTTTTCAGGTACCCACTATCAGGAAATGGGTGTCTCTATGAATGTGTTTTCAATATGGGAATCAGAAATTTGGCTTCTTTCTTATGTTTACATCAACTATTTAACTGAAATACAAATTGGAAAATGGAGTTTTGTACTATGAATAGTTCAGTTTCCATGATAAATGGCGCTTTCCTGGGCAACCAGAAACAAGATTTCGTAAAATGATCATCCTGCCAATCTGACTTTGCTGTATAAATAAGGACAAAGAGATATGAATCTAGTTTAATTTAACTTGGACTTGGTCATCTTTGTGTAGCTTGATGGTTCGTATCTAGTTTAAGTATATATTCATATTGTAGGTATGGTTGTATTGGTTACTGCAATGCACTGGCAATAATTGATTTTGAAAGCATCTGATGGTTGTATATCTTATCTATAATTGAGGGTAGAGAAGGAATCAAAATGTCTTTACATTGATTGTGACTGCCAACTTATGAACTGGTGGAAGGCTTTGGATAGTATGCAGCCAGTCAGCCACCCTTTCTCAATTCTTAAAAGATAAAAATAAAAGGGGGGATGATTACTTTTACCATTGAATTCTAGTTCTTTCAAATTCAAGCTGTCCAAGTATATCTAAGCTATAATTTAGTTAGAGGTGGCTACTGATCCAAAGCTACAGAAGAGTGGACACGCCATTGGTAAGAATATATATTAATGCCGGCACCAGAGATAGGCTCGCACTTTTGTGTTTTACCGTGATTTGCATGGATGCTCTTATAGACCATGTTAATTACTGCCCTTTCTTTCTGTCTCATTTATTTTCGTGAGCCATGCCCCTGTCGCAATATCGTAATATTGACAATGTCGGACTATATTTTTATGATTTCTTGTGCGATGTGTTTAAAGAAGAAATTATCTTGGTCGAATGAGGGGGTAGTCTGTATGCCAGGTGAACTATATTCCTTTAATGACTGATTTCATGAATAGAAAATATAAATGTATGACATGGATCACAAATACAAGGCACAAGTTTCTAGATACCATCACTGCCTGAAATCCAAAGAGACTCCTATAAAGTATTGTGCTGTCTTACTTGGAAGATTATGCATTGAAATCAGAACAATGAAGTACAGAACATATATCATGAAATGAAGATTGAACCTCTGGGTTGATGTTCTATAAAATTTATTTAACGAACAGTGGGAGTAGGATTATATTATTGTCAGAGAAATTCCTTGCAATCGTGTTATTCCCACAGCCTCATAAATTATATATGATATTGGGAGATTGAAGTTGTTCTTATTTCGTTGTCATGATAATAAACTGTACGCTGTCACAGCTTGTTCTGTTTAAGCATCAGACATTCACTTAGTCTGTAAACAACCTCTCATTCAGATTTTTTTAGTCATTTATGAACCAACCACGATCAGTTTGTTTTTCTGATGTTTGCGTGTCATATATACTGCCTATTCTTCTATATATTGGGACTTCAGTTAGTATGTTAAGTAGAATTGTCAGCTTGGGGATGATATATTATCATCTATTTTCTTACTTCCAGTTAGAGTGCTCAGAGAACTGGATACGTTCAACCTGCATAAGCCTTTTCTTCTTCTTACAAGATTTGAATTGTGTTGCCTTATTTGCTATTAAATCCTTGGTGTGGGTATCCTCTTTGACAGCCTGTAGGTTTGGGAAAGATTGCAAAATTCATAAATGCAGGGAAGATAGACTCATCTGAATTGATCACAATGAAAACTCTCAAGGTATGGTGATTTCCTTCTTGTTACTCAAGTTTTGGCCATCTCTATCCTGGACTTAAGTTCCTACCATCAACCCATTTTAATTGGTTTTGCTATAGGATGTAGGGGCAATAGGGAAGCAGATAAAAGATGGAGTAAGATTGATGGGGCGTGGCGCTGAACAGATCAAGTGGCCAATTCATCTAGAGGTAAATAGCCATCACAAAGCTTCATGGCATTATTCTGAATTGACCCCGGCTTTTAGTTACTGTGTGTAAGATGTCATATGCGTACTTACAGATTATATTTGCAGGTTACAAGGGTGACAGTGAGGGCAAAGGAAGCAGTTGAAGCTGCTGGTGGATCTGTGAGAAGAGTATATTACAACAAGCTGGGTTTCCGAGCATTGCTCAAGCCTGAGTGGTTTGAGAAGAAGGGTAGGTTGCTGCCAAGGGCAGCTAGGCCTCCCCCAAAACTGATGGATAAAGTCGATAGCATTGGCCGCCTGCCTGCTCCGACCAAGCCCATTCCATTTTCCCAAGAGGAAAAGGATGCAACCTCCTCTCCATCCCCTCCGCTGTAAGACAGGATCGATTGGTTTCGAAGGTTTCTCTTTTATTTGTATTTTTGATGATTACTATAGTTACACAACTTTTGTTTCCTAAAGATTTTGATTGATGTCTGGAATAATTCTCAAAACATCCATAGAACAAAAGAATTGTTCACCACCAATTTATCTTTGTATTATCTCCTCATGCCCTTAATCTATAAATATAAACCCGTTATATTAGGGCATTTAGCAGCACCCAGAGCTAGAGGGTTTTGTTTTCTGATACTTGCTGTGTGTATCAATCTGTAGATATCAGCGTCATTAATTTATTTTACCAGCCAAATATATGATCAAGTTTCACTTCAATCCAAATCACCAAACTATTTACCGACTAACTTTGTAAAATAAACTGTGTTTTTGATTTTTAATTTCCAAGTATTTTTTGTGTACAATGTTGCTACACACCAGTGCAATTTCATTTAAACTAAAGTACTGAATTTTGCTAACACGATCCATTAAGCTTGTGTCGATTAATACGGAAAATGCATAGAATTTGTCATCATGTATAGAATTTAAAGGGAAAATTTTACATAATCCTTTTTAATTATGGCTAAGTTTCACTTAATCTCCCTTAACTTCAAAATCAATTTGTAGAGGAGTCTCAAGTTCGAAAAGATTTTGCTTTACCATTTGAAAATCCCGTTAATTTTTCTATGAAATGACGAAAGTACCTTTGTATTAAAAAATGATTTTAAACTTTTTTTTATAATGTTTTTGTTGTAGAAAATAAAGAATGATTTGTTTTGACGAAAAACATTTTTTTTATAAGAAAATCATAATTACCCATTACAAATCTGAAGGCCAGCCAACAACAAAACCTGATTCCATCTTCACTCTTCATTGTTAATTTATTTCCTCACTTTCTATTTAACAATGAAGGTTGTTGCAGGGAAGAAATTTGTTCTCAATAATTAACAAGAGCATACATTGAATTTAATTAGACTTGCCATCCTTTTAAAACATTAGATTAATTTCAATCTAATATATGAAAATGAATACACATTATTCACCATTTTGTTGGAAAAAAACATCATATTTGAGAAGAAGAAAAAATGGGCAAATGAGAAGCAGAAAAGTTGCAATAGAATAAGGTGGGTTTAATAAGTAGCAATGACATATTTAAGATAACAATTAGAAGGGTACAAATATAATGGCAATATCGAAAAGTCCAAACAGAAAACTGAAGCCTCAATAGTTCAACTCATACTTCCAAGGCACATTCCTTGGCAATAAGCTCACCGTCCGTGTTAAATGACTTTCTCTCAAGTACTCGCCTTGGCTATGCACAACACAATTCCATGTTGGGAGGTTGTGGTACATTCTCACAGAAATACAATCCCAGTAGCTTGCCTTTAAGATCGGAGATGGGTACCTACAACATTACATTACATTACCACCTTAATTGTGGATCAATGAAACATAATGTATTAATAATATTAAAAATGGATATGTTGTGTACCCGTGGTATCATACCAACAAACACCAAAACTTACATGATTGGTTCCATGATCAAAATTACAAAATTAGAGGGTTGTCTTCAAAATGTATTGTTTGTTTTAATAAACCATAAACACAAAGTAAATTGGTAATGATAAAACAAAAACATTTAGTAAAATTCAAATAACACGATTCAAAATCCATTTTATATATAAAAACAATATGTGAATGACGTGACCTTCATATGAGCGGTCAATATGTAATTATCACTCATAAAACTGGTGCAATCCAAGAGTCGTATAACCGCAACAAATTTATAGAGTAACTTTGTTATGTTAAATTATATATTAAGGTCTCAAATTTATTTTCACGTCTAAATATCTGATGAAGTTTCCCTTCCATAAACATCACCAAATATTTGCTGAGTAACTTTGTGAAATAAATTATGTTGTATTTGATTTTTAATTTTTTAAAATATTTGTGTGTAGAATATAGCTACAAACCACTATAATTCTAAATTTTGCGATCCATTAAACATGGGTCGAGTAATATATGTAAATATATGAAATTTGTCGTTCAGACAGAAAAATTAAGTCACTCGTATTTTAAAATAATAATGGCTGAATTTGATGAAAATATAATTATTAATTTCACAAATTGTGGAGCAGGTCAGGTCAGAAGATGTTGTTAAGTGATGTGATGTGTTAAGTTGCAAAAATTGATGCGGCTCCAAATTATCCTCGGAATATTCACAATTCATCACCTTCCTTCCCTTAGCCTCTTCGTTGTCGCTCACCGGCCGATCTTCTTTCCGGCGAACATGTAAGCTTAATTACTAACTTAATTGGCCTCGCCGCCGACGAATCCACCCAACCCTCCATAAATGTTCTTCAATTTCTCGTTTTTTTATATTCAGCTCAGATCCATAGGGCTAATAGTGCATGTATTTTTCTTCTTGTGTCTGCTACTCTATTGTTCACGGATTAATGGCTTTTTTAGCTTTCCTGTGGTTTTTTTGGAGATTCAATTTTTGAATAGTTTTAAATTTCGTGCATCTACGTTGGTTTTCCAGTGAATTTGAATTCAAATTGAATAATAGAGAGTGAGATATGGTAATCTATGTTAAAAAAACTTGTTGCAGAAAAAGACATTTTTGTGAATCTAAATTTTGGGTTTTGGTCTATTCTAATGACTGATTAATTACCGTTCCAAATTATATCCTATTGTGTGTCACTGATGGTTGGGTTGCAGCTGCAGGTGGACTCATTCTGTGATGTGGTTGACGTGATATCCTCGTACTTCTATATAAGACTTGCCAATCCCCAATTTCACACTAGAACGTCCAAAAATCTATCTACTTCAAGCTAAGCACCAGTGACCAAACATGAGTAGTACCAGTGCCAAGCTAACGTCTTCAAGCTCTGAGTTGGATTTGGATCGGCCCAACATTGAGGATTACTTACCTTCGGGATCTTCTATCCATGAACCCCGGGGAAAGCTTCGCCTGTAAACACCCGTCTCACTCTGCCTTGTTTGTGTTTTGTTTGTTTATCGATAAATTTTATGAAAACATGTGCAGGCTTCGAATCTTCAATGGTCATATTGGTTCGTATCATGATTAATCAGACACCAAAGTTCTTGTTTTCTTTTCTAATGTCTTATTATCACTTGTTGGATGTTGCAACTGAGATTTTGTTGGTAATGGTTTCAGGTCTGATTTACTTGACATTTCACCCACTCTAACTGAGGCCGCTGGTGCTATTGTTGATGTAAGTTCCCTATAATTTTTTATTTGTCTAAGTTCCTTATAACATTTACTTCATCTGCAGTTATAGTATAGCCCATCATTATGAACTTTATGAAATGGCATTGCCATGCATAGCCTTAAAATTTCTTTTTCATACTAGTATTGAATTCCTCAATTCAGTTTTTCTATAAATTTATTGAAATAGTACAGTTTCAGACCACTTTCCCTCCTCAAAGTTGTACAGTTTTGGCCACATATTAACCACTTTATTTTGTAATGAATTAACAGGACTCATTCACAAGGTGTTTTAAGTCAAATCCTCCAGAACCCTGGAACTGGAATATTTATTTGTTTCCTCTGTGGTGTCTAGGAGTAGTCGTGCGATATGGAATTCTATTTCCAGTGAGGTAAGCCTTGCTATTTATGATATAACTATATGTCTTTCCTATGTGTGTACGTGATAGCTTTGTTTTGTTACAATCAGTTTTGTTAAATGTTCTAGGTTAGCTGTTATTGTTGTAGACACCAAATGAAAGTAATGGAGAATGGAAACACTATGATTTGTGATAAATATTCTGTTTGATTTTCTTCAAATTATTTACAAAGTCGAGATCTGATGAATTCCATAACACGGGCAGTCTAAATTTTTAATAAGCTTGTTCCATAACAGGATTAATGAGTTTGTGTAAGATGCCTTCTTTGATGTGATAACTTCCTTGATGTGGCTTTTGTAGTCCTTTGATACATCTTAATCATTTTTTCAGGGTTATAGTATTGACAGTTGGATGGATTATATTCCTTTCATCCTTCATTCCAGTGCATTTTCTATTGAAAGGCCACGATAAGTTGAGGAAAAAACTAGAGGTAATTTCAATATGTTGCGCACATTTGCCCTTAAATATATATGCCATGTTCTTATGCTTCTATGAGTTTGTTTAGAATGTCATTATAGCCCAATGATCAGTGTCTTATACCATGCAAGTCTTGTCTGGTCCAGGCATTAGGATTACATGAAGGTGTCTCTTGCATGTTAAGTGTGTTAACAACATCCTATCTAAGTTTTAACATTTTATATGCTATTCCAGTACGGTTAAAGCCTTTTGTTAACACATACGTGATCTATTTATGAATGGAAAAAATTCACTGGAGCGCAACCTTTCATTAGCTTAGGAGAAAACCTGGCAGAATACCTAAGGAAGGACATATATATATCAGCAAGAAAATATATATAAATGACGAAAAGAAAGTACAAACAACCGGGCAAGCTGCCCAAGAAAAGAAAAAACAAAGCAAGGCAAGAGCCTAAAGCAAAAGGGAACTCAAAACCGCCCTTGGGTTTGCGCACCACCAATACAACATATATGTTTTAGCATAGGAACTGACAGATCACATAAGATGTAGGATCAAAATCACAGAGGATGTTCTATGTTAATTCAAGAACGAACCAAGCATGTGATCCCGCTCTGACATCTGCATGGAACAAATTTCATGAAACATTCACTTAGTTCCCTTCTCCCAGATAGACTACTGGAGCAGCCAGTAGCAGCTGTGAAGTTTTGTGCTTCCTTTTAGGTGAACAAAAATGAACTCTTTCACAGGTTCCTAAATTGAACACAAGTGTGCTGAATGTCATGCACCCAGATATCTGGTTCGTCATATTGCTAGTAGAATTTTCATACAAATCATACCATATCATATGTGCTTAGTTGAACAAAGAACTGCCTCCATACGAGTCCCAATCTGTTCCTCTCTAAGTATGGCAAACATTTCCACAGAGACATTTGTTTATTAGCACTCCTTCGCTTTTCTCTGTGAGGTGATTTTTATTATGACTTATTACATCGTAGACCATATACATCACTGACAGGGAACATTTTCTTATGATTTTCTCTTCAGAGGTGTTTGGTGGAGTTGATTTGCAGCTTCTTTGTTGCATCGTGGACTGGTGTTGTCAAGTACCATGGTCCACGGCCTAGTATGCGGCCTAAGCAGGTAGATTTGTTCGCTTTTGTTCCTTTTGACATCAACCATGTGTCTGTTTCTGTTAGTATAAGTAAGATATGAGGTGCCTGAGTTTGTATTAAACCAACCTGTCATTGTTTGTTAAGGTTTTTGTGGCCAACCATACTTCAATGATCGATTTCATCGTCTTGGAACAAATGACTGCATTTGCTGTTATTATGCAGAAACATCCTGGTTGGGTTGGTAAGTATTTTGATGTCCATAATGTGTTTAAAGCTTAGTTTGACCTTAAAACTGTAAATAGAGGTGTTGGTTTCTTAAGATTTTGTTTTATGGTATCTTGGTTTGAAATGACCCAAAAAGTTGCATATTTTCTTCTCTCCAAGATCAATAACATCTAAACCAAATTGCTATTGCAACTTCAATCTAATATTCTCACAGTTTGATGTGTTATGTTATTCCAGAGTAATATTCTCTTTGATATACTATGCAGGTCTTTTGCAAAGTACTATACTGGAGAGCTTAGGATGCATCTGGTTCAATCGCACAGAGGAAAAGGATCGTGAAATTGTTGCACGGAAGTAAGCCTAAGTGGGAAGGGTTTAAAATAGTTAAATTCGCAACACATTGTACACATATATAACAGTATGTATCTCTATTTTTCAGGTTAAGGAATCATGTTCAAGGGGATGACAATAACCCCCTCCTCATATTTCCTGAAGGGACGTGTGTAAATAACCACTACACTGTTATGTTCAAGAAGGTAGGTGCTGCATTAGGAGTCTGCATATCCTGCAGATGTTATGAACTATAAAAGTTTAGGATAAAGTGGTCTGATGAAGTATTAAAACAAGTATAAGATGAGCTGCTTCTGATACAAGGGAGTCAACTTTTGGCAGATGAATGGAGTGATATCTCTATAATATTGTAATATTTCTGTTTCTAAGCTCTTGTTTATTTTATTCATGTAGGGTGCTTTTGAGCTTGGCTGCACTGTCTGCCCAGTTGCTATCAAGTACAACAAAATTTTCGTTGATGCTTTCTGGAATAGTAGAAAGTAAGAACCTGATTATTCACCAATATTAACCTGCATGCTGTATGATTAGACTTGTTAATGATATTTTATTTTTGTAGGCAATCCTTCACAAAGCATCTGTTACAGCTTATGACATCTTGGGCTGTTGTTTGTGATGTCTGGTACCTCGAACCCCAGAATCTGAAACCGGGAGAAACGCCTATTGAGTTTGCGGAGAGGTGAGCCGTGTTCTTTAGCTGCCTCTTAGATACTAGAATTGGCAATTTGTTCTTGTATCATGGGAACAAGGTATTTAAGCCCAATACATAATATTGTTCCTAATTCGTTGCCTTGTATTTGAACTTTTTTCAGGGTCCGGGACATAATATCCCTTCGAGCAGGTCTTAAAAAGGTTCCATGGGATGGATATTTGAAGTATTCTCGTCCTCGTCCTAAACATAAGGAGCAGAAGTAAGTCAAATATCTACTATTTTGCTTGAACTTTCTTTGCACATCCCTTGCTGTATCATATTAAAGAAAAGAATGGATATTAATACCCTTCTTAGAATCATATGGCTTTTATTTTCCATGACAATTCAAATTTTAGAGGCTCTTATAAGTAGTTAATCTGGGGATGACTGTTAAGACACTGCATAAACCTTGAAATTACCACCTAGAGCCAGTTTAGCTTAAGGTGATGACTCGAGCCATTTGTTTATAGTAAAAGCACGTGGTTCGTCCTTCCCAAAGCAGATTATGGACCCATCTGTATATTTTCCCACTTGTGCTCAAATGTTGTAAGATTTTGACTTCACATGGCCTTCTGAATATGCTTTCAAATACTAGAATCCATCCGAAACGGAGCCCTTTTCTCAAATAAGGTGGATCACCGAACTCACCCTTGAATTTGAATTTGCAGGCAGCAAAGCTTTGCTGAGTCAATGCTATGTCGATTGGAGGAGAAATGATGCATTCATCTCATGGAAGTTTTGTAAAAACATGTCTGTGTTTTGCGTGTGATACAACGTAACGAATGGTTTTAGATTTACAGAACTCGTGCTTTCTGGTGACAACAGAACCGGAATGAATGGTTTTAGATTAAATGGATAATAACATGGCTATGGTCTCCGATTCTCCGTCTCATATTTTATTATGCTCACAACCTTTATTCGTATATGTTTTCTCTTATCCATCCCTCACTGTTTCCTGGTATTCGCCGTTTCGTAAGGACCATGTAATGTGTAAGGACCAAGTAATTATTGTGTCACTTTAGTACGGTTAATTGTAAACATCCATCTAAATGAATTTATATATTTACAGAAATAATTTTGCTGTTCTCCAAAGCTATATATGTTATATCCATATATGTAAAAATTATTACCAATGATTGAGTCTCTATGTCCATTTATGTCCAACTCAATTTCCAAAACTATATCTATTTGTCACATCAAATACTATTTTTTATTATTTAATAATTTTACATATTATATTTATATAATTTACTAAAAATAAAGGTCATATAATAATCAAAATTTTATATAATATAAATTTTTTCTCCAACACCAACCAAGAAGCATAATTATCAAGGTTCTAAAAAACGCTAGGCGTTAATCGGGCAGACAACATCCCGAAAAGATTAATCGGGGATTAATCGGATTTATATTTTTTTATATTTTTAATATTAAAATAATAATAAAATACAAATTAAAATAAATATAAGGAATTAAATTATTAAAAAATATTAAATCAACCATTGCCACTCATTTCTTATAATATCCCGAAAAAATTGTCTATTTTGTATGTTATTCTGATTTTGCAAAAAACAAAATCATTTGTCAATAAAAAACTGATTATATTGTTTGGAAATTGCTACAGTGCGTCTCCAAATTTGGAGATTTACTGTAGCAAATATGCATTTTTGCATATGCATATGCATATGGATATTTGGATACCTGCGTTGGAGAACAAAGTCTCCAAATATACAAATTTTTGCATATTTGGAGACAGGGTTGGAGATGCCCTAAACCACAGAGGCTTCTACTAGAGATATTTGTCGGGTTTGATTTTCAAACGAATTTTTCACCGCCGCTTGCTTCAATAGCCATTGTAGATAGGGTTATAAACCAACATAATAGAATCAAGTCCAAATTTGTTGGTTTTGGTTCGGGTACAAATGACTTTATACAGTTAAACTCGAGTTTAACTTGAAAGTATTAGTTTGATTCATCTCATTTTCGCTATATTAAATATATTTTAATCACATTAAATACCAATAAATAATTTGTTAATATTAAATGAGTAAGTTTGTAAGTCTTGAAAAATTAGGCTTATTTACTAACTGAGTTCAACTTTAAACTTAAATTTGACTCAAACTTTATTATAACAAATCAAATAATTAATGAATCAAACTTGTTAAAGGCTCGACTTATAATAAACTAATTACAAATGTTAACGTAAGCTTAATGAATATGTGTCTTACTCAATCTCAAACCCCACATGTGTATTCATTTTATATATAGGAGAAATTTCAGTTTAGTACGATGTATTATTCAATATTTTCAATTCGTTTTAAGTGTCAATTTAGTATGAATATATTTCATTAAGGTTCATGGTTCCTAATAGAATTAAATTTTATATAAAATGTCCATATTATGTATTTTAAGCCTTTACAAATTCATACTACATGTGTGCTATTAATTATATATATTCTATTCTATAGATGTCGACCGAAAATCATTAAAGCAATGTTGTTGCATCTATCTTCAACCTCCAGCAACCTTGAAATGACTTTTTTTAACTTGAACTGTTATCTAAGTCGTAACCTTACCTATAGAGATATGTTTCTAGTGATTTAACAGGCAAAATGCTCGAAATTTAATTGTAAACATGTTCATATCTAAATTATGGTCAAATATGAAACAAATAAATAAGCACAAAATTGAGATTTACATGTTCTAATTAATTTTTGTGGCTTAATTCAATTGATGTAGTTTCGGGGCTCAATTGGGTTGGTTTTTTCCAATTTCAATTTCTAGCTCCAATAATCTTCGTTTCTAGTGTAAAAATCTTTGGTCCCGGACCTAAACGAATCGTAACTTTGAAATTGATTCTTGAGAAAAAACGATAAGAATTATTGTTGTTCTAAAATCAAGTTTGTTTGTTTTTCTCGGCTAATGAAGCCACAAAAACAATAGTACAATGGGTTGATTTTCCTCGATTTATCATTTTTCTTATTCATCGTTTAAGCTTTTTCGGTGGTATTCACCGTTTCAGCTCGAAAACATTGGTAAATGGTATAGTTTTGAAAATTTAGAATAAAAAGAATGGTGTTTAAATTTCGTAAGGCAAATGAGGTGATAAATATAAAAGGGTCTTTTGTCATTTATGAAAATTATTTTTAAAAATAAATTAAAAATTTCTAACAATGTTAAGGACATAATGGAAAAATGATAGTTCGAAGTTCGAGTGTGAGAAAATGTATATTTTAAACTTGAGTGTATTGATGTTAGAAAATGTATATTTTGCATGTATCAAAGTGTTTTTTCCATTCTTTCTATTTATGAACCTCATACGTATCATAAGACATGCACTAATCATTTATGACAGCAAATAATGAATACGGAATCACATGATCTTGAGAAGACTCATATGTGGGAACTTGTGAGCCTTCTCTGGGAGGAAAATATATTATTAGTTGAAAATGAATCTATAAAGTTAAAACAAGTTTTGATGAAAATGTTAAGCATCATAAAGCCCGATTAGTTGCACAGCTAAAAGAAAAGCAATGTTTTTCAAATTGGTGCCAAAAAATGCTTTGTCAATGATGATCTAAGACACTACTTTCTTTGCGAAGTAGGCATCTCGAGAGCACACTTTACTTTTATTGTATAAGGATAACATGATCATCACTGAAGATGACACCTCTAATATCTTATAACTAAAGTGTCATCTCATCCGACAATTCAAAACGAATGATATATGTGTAAATTCATTTTTTTTGACACTATAGAGCTCTTGTTGACAATACTTGAACTCTTATAGTTTAGATGGTTGTTACACACTGCGTTTTTCATGGCTTTACTACTACAATCTAATGTGACAATCAAAGTGGAGTCTAGATTGCTCACAACGATATTTTTTTATGAACATACCAATCAAATAAAAAATTATTGTCACTTCATAAAACATCATCTTATACAAGACACTATTACTTTCCGTTCTGTCTCCTCTAATGATTAGATCCTGATATTTTCACCAAAGCATTCCCTTGATGATTAGAACACCAACATTTTCACCAAAACATTATAACCTAGAAAATTCTTTCCATTAGCTTGCAAATTTATTCTTGATTTTCTTCCACGGTCTTGAGTTTGAGAGGTGTGCATGCTAACATAAGCATCATGAGCTTAGATGTCTTGCGCAAACCCTAACTACCATGATTATGCAATCTTCTCATGTATCATTTATCCATAATATCTTAATTATCAAAAAATGTAAATTTGAGTTCTAATCTTAGTACATGCAAGTCTTTCCTTTAAATGTTGAGAAAAAGATTAAAAGACTGATAACACAATTTCCCGAATTTCGGTCTAGAACAAAAGGTTTGCCAGATTCGCTTCACTATAGAAAAAACACTCTTTCACATATCAGAACACCAACTAGTGACGGCATATTTGATATTCTAGTTTGTCTTGACGAGCATGGTGACTATAAGATGAGAGAAACATAATATTATTTCAGGGATATAAGAAACATCTCATGTGACGGTGTTACATGTAGAATCATCGAGGTAAATACAATAACGGTTGTACCGTGTAATCATCCTAAATATAAAAACAATTGCAAGAGCACGAGCAAACGTCAAAGCTAGTTAAAGTAACCAAGTTGGCCAGTACACCCCACTTGGAAAGTGGCAGTGTCACCGGCCGAAATCTTATATATAACACGCAAAAATATCACTCAAAACGCAACAATTGCATGAGCTAGATCGCATGCTTCACTGAAATATTTTATGACAGCAGATTGACTCAAATCAAATTACGCATACAATAGCTATTAACATTAATGTTCTCAAAGAGAATAAACTTGATGAAAAAAGGCAAATAGGAAAATTTAGCAAAAAGCATCACAGGTGCACTCTCCCTACAAACATTCTAGTAAAACACGGCTGAACCATAGTCGATGCTTAGCAAGGGACTGAGTATCAATTGTCTGCCCAACACATCCACAGAATCCACATCAAGACAAGTGGATGGGAAGGCTAAAAAATACATAAAAGAACATAATACACCATCTGCCATGATCCCAGCTCAACACTTCATGGCAACCAGACTGAGTTCACATGACAATACACGAAAAGCCAACTAAATGAAAATATAGCTCACCACCATAGCACTTTAAAAGCTTAGAAGCACTTTCTGTGGACAATTGATGGGCCAGACTCGTCGTATTCACCCTTGGAAATCCACATCTGATGCATCAAACAAGAAATGTGTCAGTCATGGCGATAGATACTGGGCGAAATTAAAGTGAGGGAAGCAAAAATGATTACCTGTTGGAAGGTGCTGAGTGACGCAAGGATGGACCCTCCGATCCAGACACTGTACTTCCTCTCTGGTGGTGCAACAACCTTAATCTTCATGCTGCTGGGTGCAAGAGCAGTGATCTCCTTGCTCATCCTGTCAGCAATGCCAGGGAACATAGTTGAACCACCACTGAGGACGATGTTACCATAAAGATCCTTCCTGATATCCACATCGCACTTCATGATTGAGTTGTAAGTAGTTTCATGGATTCCAGCAGCTTCCATTCCAATGAGCGATGGCTGGAAGAGGACTTCTGGGCAACGGAATCTCTCAGCTCCAATTGTGATAACCTGTCCATCTGGCAACTCATAGTTCTTCTCAACAGAGGAACTGCTCTTGGCAGTCTCCAATTCCTGCTCATAGTCAAGGGCAACATAAGCCAGCTTCTCCTTCATATCACGGACAATTTCCCGTTCAGCAGTGGTTGTGAACATGTATCCTCTCTCGGTAAGGATTTTCATCAATGCATCAGTGAGATCGCGACCAGCAAGATCAAGACGGAGAATGGCATGTGGCAGAGCATACCCTTCATAGATTGGCACAGTGTGACTCACACCATCACCAGAATCCAGCACAATACCTATCATGAGATTCGATCCAGTGTCATTCAAAAAGGAAACCTGATGAATTAACAATTATAACAAAGAAACTTAAGTATACTAACCAGTTGTACGTCCACTAGCATACAAGGAGAGGACGGCCTGGATGGCAACATACATGGCAGGAACATTGAAAGTTTCAAACATGATCTGAGTCATCTTTTCTCTGTTAGCCTTTGGGTTGAGGGGTGCCTCAGTGAGAAGAACTGGGTGTTCCTCTGGGGCAACACGGAGCTCATTGTAGAAAGTGTGATGCCAGATCTTTTCCATGTCATCCCAGTTGCTCACAATACCATGCTCAATAGGATATTTCAAAGTGAGGATACCTCTTTTAGATTGAGCTTCATCACCTACATAAGCATCCTTCTGACCCATACCAACCATGACACCAGTGTGCCTGGGTCTACCAACAATACTGGGAAACACTGCCCTAGGAGCATCATCACCAGCAAAACCAGCCTGTCATTAATACACATAACAGTTGGTTAAAGAATCAATATTTTAACAATAGTACTGGTGAGCCATAGTAGAGTAAAAACAGCGACTAACCTTCACCATTCCAGTACCATTGTCACAGACAAGGGGCTGAATATCCTCACCATCAGCCATTTTTCACAAGCCTACACAACAAAATAATGTGGTTTTTACATTAATTCATTGACTCACTAATCAACCACTTTATATTCTCATTTAACTTTTCTATTGCCTTTCTAAACTTTTAGTTGTCTAGGCCACATGCTTGTAAATCATAATCTATAAACACACAAGTTCTTTTTTTATCAGCAATGAGCACATAAATTCTCATGATTACACGTATCACTGAAGCATTACCATGTAAAGATCAACCTTCAGCAACAGCTAAATCCTAATAACTAATTAAAGAGCAAGTATGTTCAAATTCAACTCCGATGCCTCAAAAATTGTACATATGCAGTGAAGTTAATCAAACCATTTCAAGGCTCAGACATCAATGTTGAACCCTGAACATAAACCAAAACATTATATTTTCCAAGCACCAACAAATTAAGCCCAATGCTAGTCAAAACTTGACAACTAACATCTTCAAAACAAGATAGATCCATGCATACATTACACAATCCAACAGATCTACGAGTAAGAAGACGGGCACTGATGAAACAAACACAGATCCAGAAAGGAAAAGCCAGATGATGCAACACAATCGACCGATCATGTATAAACTCAAACCACAAAGCCAGCACTGTAATCGACTACAAGAAAACAGTACAAGGCGCAACTAAAACCATCGATCAGAAAGTACCAACAGTGTCAGATTATAGATCTCGTCTCCACCGCCACAAAACACACAAAAATACACAGATCCGCCGATTAAAGTCTACATGATTCTTGAATTTTAGAATTAAGCAAACTAAAATCGCATGAACAGAAACGAATCGGAACAGAGATCTTACCTTAAAGGATATAAATGGAAGAGAATGGAGCGAGAAGGAGTGAGCAGCTATGGCCTTGTCTCAGGTCTCTGCAACGAAGCAGACCTGAACACTGAGGCTTGGATAGAGCGAAAATGAGAGAGAACAAGAGACCAAGCGAAAGAAGAGGCTTTTATATATATATTCGGAGATTTGTGTGTGTGTCTCAAAGTGAAGATGAGAGGACTCTAATTTGAAATGCAAATGAAATGAAATGAAGGTGAATTTGAAATCAGAGAATCATTTCGACCACGAGAAAAGATAGGATGACCTGGCATGACAGCCTTTCCCATGTTCTTCTCTCCGCCTTCCGATTTTGATTTTCCATTTTTTTTATTTTTTGTAAACCGTCCGATTTGACCCTCTCGTCTCTGCCTTGCCACGTCACCTGTCCGGTCCAGCCGGGTTGGAGTAGCTGGAATTTAAACTAGTGAGCCGGCCAGAAGAAGCTCCGACTCGATTCGGCTCAGGCCAAGTCTAGATGGGGCTGCTCAAATTTAATATGTAACCGGAAAATCAAATTGAACCGGAATGAACCGAACTAGGACTGGCCACAATCGGTGGGATTAGGTCCAGTTTCGATTTTTAATAACCGATGTGGTTTGATTCGGTTCTAAATTTTAATAATCCATAATTGTGGTTAACCAGTTCAGCTGATTGTGATTTAACTCTCACTACGGGGCTTGATATCTATCGTCGATCATTAGAGATTGACGGCCCTCATTCGTCCACATGTTTCGATGTAATCCATTTGTGTCCACTCACTAAGTTCACTCATCTCAACCCTTCTCTCCTCTTCTAACTTCTTTTACTCATCTCAACATGCCTCTCCTTCTCTCCAACTCTTACTCTCATATCCAAAATAAAAGATCAAACTCGCATATTTAGACACACAAACCCACAGAAACCTCTCTACTCCAATCTATTCACTTCACTTTCTCAATTTCTCTACCCTTCCCCAAACCGATCGGACCCGTTCTTAGAGGCAAGACTCGCCGACCCAAGTGCATTGGTCGATAGTGGAGTTTTCGGTGTTGAGTGTATTACGGGTTCGACCCAACTTTAAATGCCTCAAGAGCTTTTAAATTTTGGTTCGGAACAGCTCTAAGAAGAGAAATACATGACAAACACAAATAACCCAAAATATAGTAAGAGATCTCTGCGAAACAAAATAGAGGAAAAAACAGAAAGGTCTAGACTCTGACTATAGAGTCTAAGAAGAGAGCGACAGTGGTAAGACTTGTAATTAACAAAAAAAAAAGATGAGGCTTAAATGTAAATTCGGTCCAATATTTTTTTTACCAAATAATCGGTTTCTCAACATTACCGAGTCGGATTCGGTTTTCGATTTTGGTAACCAAACCTTACCATTTCGCTTTTCATTTAGGCGATCGGTTCCAGATTACCTGTTTTGAGCACCCCTAAGTTTGGATGGAAAATTCTTATTTTATGTTTATTTATAATAAAAAAGTGAAGAAATGAATATTCTCAATACTTTGGCTACCCATTCCCCTTATATATATATAGGGACGCTCTCCACTACAAACCATGTTTGAGCGTCCAAATGCCCAACCCATCTCCCAATCGTCTGATATGTCCGGAGCGAAGGAGATGATGACACGTGTAACCACGCGGATTAGGAGGGAGATAACGGTCGTTGACGAAGTCGTTAGGGGTGTTGGTGTGTAACATACTTATTTTACGTGTGTAACCATTGTTATACAATTCGACACTTATACAGATCAATTATGGTTTTACGTTATACGTGAATGATTATACAGTTATATTGTAGGTGTTATACAATACCAAGGTATCGGTTACACATTCATAAAATCGAACACATGTACACACTAACTATTGTTATACAATTCAACACTAACCTATATATATGGAAGGTATCAGCTACAAACCTCTTATTTGGTGTCAAAACGTCCAAACCACCTCCCAACCATCTGATTTGTGCGGAGCGAATGAGATGGCGTCACGTGTAACCACGCGGATTGGGAGGGAGATAACGGGCACTGACGGAGCCGTTAGGGTGTTGGTGTGTAACATACTTATTCCACGTGTGTAACCATTGTGTGTGTAACTGACCAGTTGTTACTGTGTAACACATTCAAATAGTGCGTACATGTGTTCGGTTTTATGAACGTGTAACCAGTACCTTGGTATTGTATAACACCTACAATATAATTGTATAATCATTCACGTATAATGTAAAACCAATTGATCTGTGTAAGTGCTGAATTGTATAAGAATAGTTAGTGCGTACATGTGTTCGGTTTTATGAACGTATAATCGGTACCTTGGTATTGTATAACACCTACAATATAATTGTATAATCATTCATGTATAACGTAAAACCATAATTGATCTGTGTAACTCCTGAATTGTATAACAATCGTTACACACGCGAAATAAGTATGTTACACACAACACCCCTAACGGCTCCAATAGCAAGCGTTATCTCCCTCCCAATCCGCGTGGTTACATGTGTTATCATCTCCTTCGCTCCGCGCAAATCAGACGGTTGGAGGATGGTTTAGACGTTTTGACGCTTATTTGTGGTTTCTAGCGAAGAGCGACCCTAAATAATTTTGTTGACTTCAATTAATTTTAAAAAGATGTCACCATTAATAATTTTGTTAACTTCAATTAAATTTTGACGTTGAAATGCTTAAAATATACATGTGTTTTCAATTTATCCTTATATTCTCTCTCTCCTCCTTCTATCTTACCCATTTCCTCCCTTTTCTCCGCCTTTCTATAATATCATGACTACCTCCAGATCCGCACCCCGTTTTCACAAGCGTCCTACAACTAAGTTTCGGAGCTCATAATCAATCTCAACCAAGAAAGAGAGAAAGCAGTACATCTAAGTTGCCATTAACGACTCTACCCCGAGCTCCAAGAAATTATGGTTACATTTCATTGTCTTTTTTATCAACAAGAAAGATTTTATTGATAAAAACAAAATGTACAAAGGGGAAAACCTAGGAAATACAAAGATCATAAGCTGCGAAAAACAACTCGCGGGTTTGCACACCAAAGAGGAAATGATCGTTCCCCCATCCACGAATATATATCTCCTCACTCATCTGACTACATCAGTGTAAAAGAGCAAAACTGCACATACCTGAAAACATCCCTAAGTGTCTTATCCCTCCCCTAGAATATTGTGTCGTTTCTGGTCACACAAATGAACCAGAAGCCTAGTGTCACCAATCTACTCCACGATCTCCTTGCTACTATCTGCATGCCTTTTGAGTTCCAACTTGTGAAAATGTTATGAATCGTTCCCAAGTGAAGGAAATGGACCCCCACCAATTATGAATCTCCCGCCAGAAACGAAACGTCATGGTGCATGTGAACATAAGATGATCACATGTCTCATCTCTCCTCTGGTCGCACAGAACACACCACCACTGGTTGTCATCAGGACTCCTTCTTGGAGAATCAGTCAGCCAAAACTCCCGATAGTTTGGCGGGACCGGCGTGCTTCATAGTTTGTTCGCCCAGTCCACCGGCTCCCCTTCCGTTGACTTTGTCAGCATCTCAAATCCCTTATTCGCCGAAAAACCGAGTATGTCATGAGTCCAGAAGATGGAATCCTAGGTGTCTGGGATCAGCATGGTGATTCCTAACAATGTTAATAGCTCTGCCAATTCTCATGCTCTCGACCGTAGCACACTAGCACCCCTCTCATGGATAAGAACCAAAGACTATCAAGCATATGACTATCTCCACAAGGGTTGGATGCAACACAATGCTTTTCTTAATATAAATGAGATGAACGACTACATTGTTTTTAAATTTTTCGAAGAATACAATCATGTTTTTTTTCGACGTCGAGGGTCATGAGTTTCTACGGTCGACCATGGATATAACCGTTGAACAAAAAAAATCATCATCTACTGCCAAAAGATGAGTTTGAGATTAATCGTAGTGCACACACTATGGAACATATTTGAGGGTGGGTCTGCTAATTTTGATGTTTCAATTGTGGATTTCTGAATTTTTCATAGAGACTTCAGGAAATAATATGTGATGTTGATGTCCAATTCGTCGTAGATGGATTCAGTTGAAAATGGTCGTCTAAGATGGATTTCTTTTTCCAACGTGACCAGGATGGTGATGCAAAGCTGACACACTTGCTTTGGACAACTGGAATCTTAAGAAAAAAATTTCAAAAGATATGGAGATTTTGTCTCCTTCAAGACAACATATGGAACAAACATACCAACCATTGAATTTATGTGTTTTCATTACACACTTCTCGTCTTCGCGACATATTGTTATAACTTTTCAGTTTATACGTATTGTATTTTCATTACATTCACAGTGTATTTTCATTACATTCACAATATGTTTCTATTTCTTTGTCGATTTTCAATCAACGGACCATAGTTTTTCGTAATAATTGGGTTTCAGATATTTCATGATCTTCAGTTCGTCCACTAGGATAGACAACCATAATAGATGGTTGACCTTTGAAGCGAGGTTGATAGCACAAAAATGCATAATATTTTGCTAAACCAAATTGTATTGTTACTGACCAAGAGTTTTGCATAAAAAGCCATAGAAAAAGTGCTTCCAGATTGTACACATTGGCTATGTATATGACACATAATGTAGTAAACTAGAAACTCGAAAGTTATATCACTGCAAATTGGAGATGAAACATGCACATGAATCTTCAAGCGAAAAAGAATATAGAGATGACCTAAACGACAAATTAAAGATACAAGGAAAGGCATACAACCAAAATAACAAATAAGCCATCTTTAATCAGTCAAACAACGATTCATTCCCTAATTTTCCCTTACCAGAGTGTCTTGTCAACAACCGAATCTACATTGCACACACAATCATCTAACGGCCAGAACCAACACTTTTGTAAGAGAATGTTGTATAGTTTGTTGATTGTAAAAAATGTAATGAATTTTGCTTTCTCGTATCCACTATTATAATTTGTCCTTGTTAAGTCTCATTGCGCCTCTAGTTCTAAAAGTAGAAAAAAACAATGAAAAAATGATGAATTTAAGGATTTTTCGTTTATAAAATTAGCCGAGCTCAAGCCTAAGTTATGAAGACTCTAGGTTTTTCCTTATCAGTTAAGTTTAATAAATTAAAGCGTACATAAACATTCTAGATGTATTAACTCCTTCGGATACTACACTGAAACTCGAATTTGACCTGAGACCAAAGCGAGTAAGCCCTTAACATTAACCAAACTCAATTGGTTTTTGCAAATTTAGTTCATTCTCAAAACTACGTAAATATTATTGCGTGCAAATTGATTAAATACAATATTCAACCTTTTTGAATTATGTATACGAAAGTTAGCTCGTGTTATAGTGTGAATTAAAAATTATTTGAAATCGTTGGATGGATAAAATAAATAGTTGTAAATAACACACGTCATTAATTAGTGAAACAAAAGTAAATAAATAAACTTCACATATATTACATATAATTTAAGTGAGTTTTATCTTAAACATGTATTTTTATCAATCTACTAATTGATATGAGTTGTTAATTTACATTGCAAGAGTAAATTTTACTTCAGTAATCCTTATGTACACACCAATAAAATAAAATTTAATTATTGGTTCCTTTATTAGTTGGGAGTTATGGGTAGCTGGGTACAATATGGCATAAAGTTGTTTATAGCTGTTTATAAGAGATGATAATAATTTCCCTTTGCACCATGTGCATACATGTGCTATACCACCCCCTCAACTCAACTACATATCTATCATTGGGTTTCCATAACAATGAAGTCCTATTTTTATGAGAAATGAAATTTAGCTCATCCCAACCATATGCATAATAACTAAAGCTCACTCATGATCCAACACTTCAATCAACATTGCTTATATATAACTATCATCTGGTGATTTTCTGGCCATCACAAGTCATGAATGTGTGAATGTGAACCAATGTATCATAATAGACAATTAGGGTTCATAAACACATCCAACCCTCCAACTCACCTAAACTTTCACCCAAACCCACCCTCATTGATGTGTCAATATGCTAATTTTCATCCATATTCTTGACAACCAAACAGAAATTTTAACACATTCTTTGAGAAATAAATTGAAAGCAAACACATTAGCTAGCCACTATTGCATCGTTCATCTGAGAACCAATTCACACATTAAGACAGCACAAAATTATTGGATTGAGCATCCAACTTCAGGAAAGGTTAATCTGTAACATTGACAGCGTCAAATATTGCAGAAATGACCTTATCAAAGTGAACCATTATTTCTAACATTAACTCATTGGTATGTATTGAAAACAAGAAATAATTACCATATCGTCCTATCATATATATGTATATAGCAAAACGAGAAATAATTACTGAAACCACCATCGTACTGTACATATGCACAAGGGTTTAGTATCAAATGTCAGTTCAACGTCCAGTTATAAATCTGCTGGGAACTTACCTTGCAAGAGCATCATTGGCCGATGGTGTTGGACATATCACATTTTTCATTTTCGCAGAGTGATTTGTCACCTTGCTGAAGCAACAAAGTTTTCATCTCTCTGTAACTCCGGAGCTCCGCCAATGCATCTGCAGTGGTCTTCCAAATGCCAATTCCAGAAGATGCAACATTCAAGGAAGTAATATGTTGGACTGTCAGCTCCTTAGAAATGTGGTTTGGCTCTTGCACGATGTTGCTAAATGAATCGGGTCTGGAGCTTTTTGATATACTTATTGAGCTGGAGCTCTCTTGGCGAAGAGGTGCAGCTTTCTTCAGCATATGAACCAGAGCGCCAACAGCAGCATCTTGAGATTTTCTTACTGGGAAAAAAACTCCAGGCTCTAAGGGTTCAAACAGATGCCCTTTCTGGTCGAAAGATTCAGGTCTACAGTATCAACACAGACACAGTAGGTCAAATCAAACGTCAAAGCAAAAGCTCATAGGAACAACATAGAGATAATTTAGCAGGCAGAAACAAAAAAAATATATTGACCATCCCGACAAAAAAGATAAAGTAGTGAATCACGTTGGGTCCAGAGTTCAGGCGGATATAAGAATTTAATGAGAAATAAAAAAGCATAGGAAAAATATTAGATATCCAGTTTGGATTTATCCATATAAATTGTAAAGTAGCAGGTTTAAAATACTCCATTTTATTTTATCACGTCACACTAATTATGACTGTCATTAAAGTCAGGTGCCTGAATCAGTATACATTCGACTATAATTGTCAACATACACCTATGCCACCATATATCCACACTATCATCATTTAAAACACTATCTTTTAAACGAATCAATAAGCGCATTATCCATATGAACTAACTTCCCCTTCCATTGCCTCATATAGTCACATCAATTTCCTCTTGGTGAACCATCTTGATCGGAGGTGACAAAGCATACAAAGATCTTGTTCATTATGTCAACGTTTCCCCCCAGCTACAAACTCAATGATCTGACACTTCTAAGGCTACTTCATTTTTTATCTTTTTAAGAACTGAATTTCAAGTAATGAATGAGTTTTGCGAGTGATCTTCTCTAGTTCTCTTCCCTTGATTTGATTCTTCTATCTATGCTTCTATTCATCCCACTTATATATCTCACTATATTGCTGGTTAGTTTCTCGCTGCACAATTTTGTTTTCTTATTGTTACCATTCAGATTTTTCTCATTCTCAAAACAACTTCCCAAACAGCAATATCCTTGTATGATGAACTTAACTAGATCCTAACCACATTAGGCAGGTCACTTGCTTCTAAAGAAAAGAGAAGGAAAAAAATATTTAACGATAATAACACCTATACTATAATGTGACTAATAGTATTCCCATGCCTGGTAAACACATCTCTCATACTATTTTGCCGACTTCAGTGATGATAAGTGCTCAGAGATAGGGATGGCAAAAAGATCCGAACCCGAAGGGCACCCGATAAACCCTCCCCGATCGGAAAGGGCGAAACCCGAAAATTTTCAGGTCCGGGTCTTTATGAGCGGGTTTTGAACAGGCACGGGTTGACCTATACCCGACCCAGTCTCGACCCGAACCCGTATGAATTTAATTTATCATAAATTTTAATTTATTATTGGAATGACAAGTACATTTCTGCTGGCATTTCCTATACATCGATGCAAGAATTTACAAACTAATTACTCTTTCTATGACATTCTCTGATAATCACTTTCCACGTGCTTGAGTTGTTTCTATAAATAATTAATTTCCTCTGGTTTGGAAGCATTAACAGTTAAATTTCACGAATATTATTTTATATGCATATTCAAATTAATTACTTGCAAACACAATTTTGCATTTTAAATTTTACTTTTTACATATGCATATATTAATGAATTCTCTAGAAACAAATTTTTTTTTGACATTCTTTATCATGGCGATTCAAATACTGTCAACGCAATCACCATTTATTTGGAATTATTTTCTTGCATTGTAAAAAAAATTGTTGATTAAATGAATTTTGAATTTTCGGGTCAGGTTTTGGGTAAACCCCGTACCCGACGGGTTTTCCCAACCCGGGTTTTCTGCGGGTCGGGCACCCGATCACAATGAACGGGTTCGGGTTGGGCCAAACCCGACCCGTTGCCATTCCTACTCGGAGAATAATCACACTTTACTAGACTCTCTACAGTGATATGTCATACTTGTATTTGCAGTCAAATGGTCTACTATATGCAATAAGTAATGGGATATTCCTTGAACATAAGATCTACTATCCAGTTAATTGGATTAAAAAGTTAATCAGCAAATGTCAATAGTTGTCCAACATAAGCTCAGAAGGTTATCAACTAGTAGAACATCATGCGTAGATCACAAATGTAGTCAGGCAAAAATGGAACCAGAAAATAAGTAATAATATGCCCTATTCAATGAACTTTAACTATTACCTGCTACCAGGATCTGTTATATCATCATCCACATCGAATGCACAAGCAAATTCAGAGTCATCAAAATCATCCGTGAACGACCTACTTGAGGTTCTGGATAATGAAATCTGCTGTGAGTTGTTGGATGATATCCTCAGCCCAGAATACCTCCTACCTTCATCCTTCCCGATGGCAGACAACTACAGCAGAAGAGATGGAATAATGAACACAATAGATAAATATTTAACAAGAAGCTCATTTGTTTGACTGTAAATCGTACCTTCTCAACTGTTTGATCAGTATCATAAGTGAGAAGTCTAAGAACTTTGGGAGTGGGTTTTGGATGCAAATTTTGCTTAGAAAATGAAGAGGAATTATCAACTTTATATACAGGTATCTTAACAGGAGCACTTCCGGTATGTAAGAGATCCCTAGATTGATGACTCCCCGGAATGTAGATTGGTGATGATGGGGATTGAGAAGGGGTATAATTAGGCGACAGGCAATACTCATCAAAATTTGTATTCTTCTTATGAACTAGGGATGTTTCCGGAGGATGTAGAGGAGGTAAATTAGTTGCTGTAACACCACGTGAACTTGCATATGAGACTGAAGCATGAAAGTCTGAGTGTGTAGGAGACGGCGAGTAAGAAATGGAAGGGGGTGAGGCTCTATTTTGATCGTAACTCCAACTGTGTCTTCTTAAAAATGGCAAGGATGATGGAGAGCCACGCGACACGGGAAGCGAGGGTAGTCTCTTCAAAGGGTCTGCCAAGGGACTTCCAACGTAATCATGTATCACTTGTGGTGACATAGGGGTTGAGGGTTCAGAGATCACATCGGAGAGTGATGCACGATACAATACTGATAGGCATAGCCTGCCACAAGAAGTATCCACGGGGTTGAACCCGAAGTGCTGCATTTCTGCCTCTTCTCTACGAGTGAAGGGCTCAACAAAAGAAGAGACTCGGTGAGCAAGAGTAAATGCCTGCATTTGGCCAGATGAATTGACATCACGAAAGACTTTATAAGCAGGCAAAAGCCTCACAGTCGCATACAAAGACCTCAAAAGCAATATTGATTTCTTATACAACACGTGAAGGAGATTATTGCTTGACCTCCTCTTCCCAGAGCTGCAATCCTTAGCCTTCCGACTCTCGTATTGCACCACCCACCTCTCTAAAACCTTTTCCCTTTTTGGGTCAGACCCAAAACTTTCCTGCTCAGAATTCCAACAACTCGAATACCGCTCTTTCAATGATACATTCCTAACCAGGCCTTTTCTTGGAGAGGGACTCGCCGCCCCCCAATCAAGTGGCCTCTTCACCAAAACCACATCCACCACCATTGGCTCCAGATTGCTCTGGCGCCAGAGATCAAGATTCTCTAGAGCAGCAGGGCACTCCTGAAGGGCTAGATTGAACCACTTGTCTCTAGGCCTCACACTTGACGAAGAGGAGGAGGACGAGCACGGAGAAGACAAACCCTGATCGCCACTGAAATTGCGCGATGACACACAATGGGCCGTCCTCGACTCGAGTATTATGTGAAGACTCTTAGCAAAAAACTCAGTAATAATCTGCTCCATTTTGGCTTGTTCCATTTTCACTTGTTCTGAGTAACCATTACCAAGATAGCCAGACATATTCACACAATCACTACAAATGCCTCAAACCCTTCAAATGGAGAATCTAGCTGAAAACAATCTAAATCCCCCACATAAATTCAACTCCCTGCAGAAAAAAAAACCCACAATAAAGACAACTAAGAAAACTTGTAAAAGCAACAATTTAACAGAAGAGAAGCAACCATTAGCTACATAATGCTAAAGTGTGTATCTTCAGAAGAAGCGTGGACTCAGTCCATGTTCATCAAGAAACATTTTTGCTCACAAAAAAACGCATTTACGCAGCAATAGAACAGTGGGTACCAAAGAAATGAACACAATCGTGACTGAAATTGAAGAACCCTAGATACGGATAAGAAGCAGAAGCTGAGAATCAGTGAGAGTGAAACTCAGTCCGAGTGAGGTGCAAACCTGACTCACCGCCATGGGTTTTAGCTGAGCTACTGAGTTGAATCGTTAGCTGTGTTCGCTGATCACTGATGATGATTGGGAGTGGGAGTGGTTTTTTTCTGGAGAGAAATTTAAAAACGATTATAGCTACAGTTTCTGCTACAAAGATCTGTGCTTCTTGTTAACAAGGTTTCGGTTTACTTGGGTACCGGGTCGGGCCCCTACACTGGTCCAATCAGGCCTCGACACGTCAGAATTCGACAAATGGGTTTTCGGTTTTTAATGATCTATGCAAAAATAAATATGTTAGCTTTCGTTTTTGGACCTGTATGTATTTTATAAAGAAATGATTCACAAGTTTTGTTGTTGATATTTCTGGAAATATGGTTGAAAAGAAAGATCAACGAAAATGTTATGTGGTGTGGTGTGGTGTGGTGTGGTGTGCCATAAAAATTGTCCTGTAGGGAATTGGGCTAATTTTAAGAGGCCCAGTGATTTACAACCGTTGTACTTGTAAATGATGATTTGAGAACCAAATTGAAGTTTGAGAAGAGTCTGGTGAAAAGGGAAAGCCCACAAAGTAACAATATGGCTCTTCCAACTACACACTCGGGCTTTGAATACAAACCTAACAACTCTTACTCACTACAATTGTTTCATCTAAGGTGTTACTTGAATCAATTGCACCTGTTTCCACCCTCGTTATACTCTAAACTCTTGTTACATTGTTATCTTAAGGGTTGAGTCATCCATTCACGTTGTCATCGTCATTCATATCACTCATTACTTCACACCCTCACTACACTTCTTAAATTCGGGTGCAACGAGAATTCATATTGAAAAACTGTCCACACTATACTGAAAACATTATGAAAGATGGAACAAGTTTCATGAATTTTTCAAATATTTAATATTAGAAAACCACGAAACTTGTTTCACAAATCTATATCAATGAACAAGAAGCATCAACATGTTTCGTATATCAATATCAACATAGGAATTGTGATATAATCGTTTCAGAAAACAACAATAATAAAATTTACGTGCAATATCATATTAAGAAGTGTTTCATAGATTTATATCGTGTGATAAAGACAAAATATTATACCAAAATAATGCAAAAAAATCGATCAAACTATCATCACACTGCCTTATTTAACCCATGCACCAATCACACATGCATAATCATGCATAAAGCATAGGAACAAGAAGAAAAGGAGAATAATAAATCTATTTGAATTTAACCTCATTCAAAACTCTATTGTTTGTGAACAAATATAAGTAAAAACCTTGATTCCTTACTTCTTCCAGCCTGCTTCTTTAATCTATTTTCGGCTCTCTCTCTCTCATATATATATATATATGAACCGAAAATTATAGAAAAATAACTCACACATCAACAATTGATTCAGACTCACTTAGACACTATAAGAAAATTTTGATTCTATATAAAAGCGAAAGTAAGCTAAATTGTGAGAAAAAAGTATCAAAAATCAAATAAAAATACTCACACATCAACAATTGATTCGGCCTCACTTAGACACTAATATCCAAGCTTCATATTTTCCGACAAGCAATCAATTTGTTGGAAAAATGATATTCAAACAATTATTTTAGTTATTTATCTGATTAAACATTATTCATATTTCTATTTTCTACCTTGGTACTTGGGATATTTTAGAAACTTATAGTAATATCTCTCATATATATTTTATAATTGACAGTGAAAATTGGCATACAACAAAAATGAGGAGATTTGATTATGAAATGAATCTATAGGAATATTTATAACATGTTTCTTTATTTATCTGTATACACATTGTAATCAACGTACATAGAATAATTTTTAGCTTCTTAGATATTTAATAAGGGGTGAAAAGTGCACACTATCATGTCTTGTTAGGGAATAATAATAATAATTCTGTAACCAATAAATCACTGCCTAATTCATAAAGCAAAATCACAAAACCTACCAAATCGATCAAAAAAGTAAAAAATAAAAGTTCCAAATAATGGAAAGATCAATTATTAGAGAGAATAATAGGTGAAAAGTAATCCAATATTAAATGACCAAAGTTAGATGATTCATTTCTTGAACTGAACAAAAAATAGTGAGGGTGATTAAGACAAGTCCATGGCCACATATATATATATATATGTCCCAAGAAAATGTCTATATATAGCCAAAGTGGTGCCAATTCCCAGATACCATGAATAAAATGTCGTGGTTTGAAGCATTGACTTAACGGAACACAAACTCTTTACTAAAATCTCTTATTCCCAAAATGTGGGACACAGAAGCGTATAGTGTTTATAACAGTAACAGTAACAGTAACACACAAATGTTAGTGAAATCCAGCACACCAACAAGGAGATATGATCCAAGTAAGTGCCACTCATAGTACAAAACAAAATCTTTACCCTTTAACCTCAAATTTTCTCTATTAATCTTTTCAATATCACATCCAACACAAAAAGCTCAACCTAGTAGTAGTATCTACCACTTGTTGTCTTGCCCTTTACCCTTTTATAATTTTCTTCACTCCCAAAATTCATTATAATATCCTCTACACTAAACAACACAAACCCATTTGATTTCACTTCACAGATTGATATCAATCTTCCACTATTTTAGTACTTATCAATATACATGACTCCATTTCAACAACAATTGGTTTTTTATTCAACTAAAGCTTTTTCCTTGGATCTGAAATTGATAGCATAACTTTAATTCTAGCCACAGGCATTGCTAATTTATTCAAGTTTATTGGATTGCAATCTGAACTACTTGCAGCGTTTCAACAATAAACAAGTTCAGCTTATGATATGCCTCCAAAATTCTAGACAATACAGAAAAGAGAAAAATCAATTCTTTTGGGGGAAATAATGTTCGCAGAATGTCTACTTATCATTGGATCAATGTTCGCCGCCATTCACTTTATCATGTTAAGAATTCTTGTACTAGTAAGAAATATTATGATTCACAGATTAATAATACTATTTTTATAAAGAGTATAATAATGAGAAGCTATTTAATTATATTGGTATGATTTCATCTAGTTCCTAACTTTTAATGTATTATAAAGTAAAAGATGTCAGAATCATAACTAAAATTTAGACGAAAAGGGGTTAGGCCCCAAATTTATATTATTAAGCTGATTATATGGGATATGCAGTTCTATGATATCAGAAGTGAGTTAATTGTATCAAGGTTGTATTTGAATTATGAATGAGTGTGCAACTTAAGCATATGTTTTAAGAGCTCACGTATATACGTTGTAGAAGTATAAACCTTCTATTTTATAATATAATCCTCAAAATGTGATTAAGAAAATGACAGTTTACTATCTTACCTTTTCTATTTCTCATTTTAATATTTTAACTATCATTTTGTGATAACATATATTTGAAATACCTAAACTATCATTGTTTCATTAAAAAAAAATTAGAATTGAATCGATTCAATTTGAACAATCTCTTGCTTAGCCCAGTCCAATGAAAAGACCAGCCGCCTAATCCATTGGATGACATTCTTTTATAGAGTTATCCACTCTAAATTTACTAGTTCCGACAATGATTGTCGGCGAAGTGGTGGGTGAGGCCCCTTGCAAGCTTGCTTTGTGAGGTTGTCGACGAGCCTGCGGGAGTGGTTGCGACTGAACTTGTCTAGGTTTCTAGAAATTTAAAATCTATAACCCATGACTTTTACATTTTTTCACACTTTGAATTAGAGTGTAGTATGATTATGTAGTGATGTAAATCTTAAATTTATTTCTTCTATTTGTTTCATATTTGACCATAATTTAGATATGGGCACGCCAACAATTAAATTTTGGGTAGTTCAGCTTTGAAATCACTAAAATCGAAACTTTGTAGATGAAGTTATGACTAAATTTGTTGAAGTGTGAAGAGTTTGTCTCGAGTTGCCGGAGGTTGAAGACTTTCGATCTTTGTTTTTAGTATATGCATAAATGAAACAAGACTTGAGCAATATTACTACTTAGCTTAGTGATTGGGTGCGTGTAGGCTAGAATTCTTTCTTGTATACGAATGTAAAAGTAAATTATTGTTTATGGAAATTTGCAAAATCACTGGGATGTAGATATGAAATTTCTCGATCTCATCGAAACCTAGACATGTTCACACTCCGGCGGCCTCACCAACAGCTTCACAGTGGCCTCGCCCACCTTTTTTTACAACCATCGTTGGAACGATAAATCGAGAATACATAGTTCTGTGATAGAATGATTACGTAATTTTAACAATTTATTTTATGATTAATTTTGATTAATTTTTCAAAGACCTTCTACTTAATGTCTAACACTTTTACAACATTGAGTTAATTCATGACTGTGTGTGAGTCATTAGCCAAACAGTGGGAGTTGCAAGAGCCATATTAAGGAAATGAAACAAGAAAGGGGATAATTTTGCATTGATGTGAAATAGTTAGCATCTTTGAGATGGGAAATCTTTGAAAGTGGCCAAATATTTCATTGATATCTTTTGGGGGACCTTGTCAAAAGTGGAGAAAAAAGCACTAATAGCCAACTTGCAACACATAGACAATTTTTACAAAGTAGATTGCTACTTAGCAATAACATGGCCATATTCATAATCATAATGAAGGACCTTGACTCATTCTTTGGGATAAGACTAGTAGGCCCCATTGAGCATTTAAGAATGGATTGAATTGGACAACTTCTTTTTCAAGTGCATATATTAAGGGAGGCTTGGTCCCACTTTCATTATAAACTCCATTATTTATAAACTATCAAACAAGTTTAGTGGAGGATCCACAAGGTTGTAAAGTAACGTTTTTAAGACGAAATGTAACTCATCAAAACCCCATACTCAGGCCTTTAACCTTTCCCTATATTCTTCAATTAGCAATTATCATCATTAAATGGGTATTATATATATATATATATATATATCAAGGCTTAGTTATTTAACTCAAGTTATTCTCTGTACAAATTGTAATGGTTGTATAGTTTCATTATGTCTTTTGTGTTAAATCATTTTTATGTCTTTGATATTAAATCATCTCAATTTTATGAAAACAAATGTTAACATGGTTTAGATCTGTCCAAGAAAGAGGGGGAAATCTATAGTGATTCATATCTATACTTTTGCAAGGTTGGCAGATACAAATTATAGAATAAAGTAAGTAAATAAAATATATTCTGGTAGTGCAGCTCACTAGTGTCATTTAAGTTATTATTATACATAAAACTATTAAAAAGATATTCCCACATAAATTTACAGCATTCTTTGAATTCAATCATTATCCATGACATTATATAATAGCAATAATATAAAAACCCTAAAAAGCACAATGAAATGAACCCTTTTGGGGTTTCCCTATATATAAAGAACAACCTTCCAAGAAATGTATACAAACTCTACACCAAACTTAAAATTCTAAGTAACTAATAACCATGTCTGCTTCTACTTCCACCTCCTCCTTGCTCCAAGACCTCGTGGGAGATTTGTACTCGAGAAGGTTGTTACTCATCCACAGCACCACCGTGTACCAGCCACCGTCCACGGCGGAGGCGCCTCCTCCTTCCGGCGCGGCTACCACCTACAACACGTTCGACGCCAACGTCATCATGGTTCTGTCCGTGCTCCTATGCGCCCTCATATGCTCTCTCGGCCTCAACTCCATCATCCGCTGCACGTTGCGCTGCTCCGCCATGATGTCCTCCAGCAGGCGCGCCGGCGGCGCCACCGCGGCCAGCACCGGGGTGAAGCGGAAGGCGGTGAAGTCGTTCGCGACGGTGAGGTACGCGGCGGGGATGAACCTCGAGACGGAGTGCGTGATATGCCTGTCGGAGTTTGCGGCGGGAGAGCGCGTGAGGCTGCTCCCCAAGTGCCACCACGGCTTCCACGTACGCTGCATCGACAAGTGGCTCAGCGCCCACTCCTCGTGCCCCACGTGCCGGGACTGCCTCATCGACACGTGCCAGAAGATTGTCGGGGACACGTCGGAGATTATTCCGGCAGCGGTGCTGCCGGTGCCGGTGGCTTTTCATGTGGTGAACGTCATTGAGCCGCTTGCACCGGAAGCGATGGTTCGTAATTATCGGGGAATCAGCTAAGTATTATGTATATAGTGTATGTAGGAGGTTATTGATGTATATAATTTGAGTTCCGTAAAATACAGCAACGGTGAAATATATGTATTTTTACGGATTCATTATGGTTAATTGAAGAAATTTAGTTCATCATTATTAGATATATACATGGGTAAATATGAAAGTGTGACAAGGTAAGCATCTTAAGTCTATAAAGAGAAAGGGAAAGGGAATCGCTTTATTCATAGAGGAACATCAACATGGTGCATTACACGTTTAGTAAATATCTAGCTACAACAAGTATCTTTCTCAACACTCATCCGTTAATACAACAAATTGATTGTCCAAAATTGGCATGCTTATTGTAATTCAAAGAACGTTTGCGTGTTTGTTTCTATTTACTCATGAATTATATAGCTAGCATACTTTGAAATTGTAGGAGTACAAAGAGGTAAAAATAGTGAAGATATAATTGTTGTTATGTTTAATGTTGACGTTATTTTTTAGTGCAAAATAAAGATGTTGGACACGTCGTGAACGTTTGGCATGATCGTGCAGTCAGTTTTAGAAAAGTTTCGATCTTTCCTATATGGCTTCTCAGAAACGTGGCTATAAGAGTTCAAGTGTGTTTTGTATTAAAGAAACTTCCAGCTATACAGAAAACACGTCAACAAGAGTTCTCTATTAAGACAACAATACTTTCTTTCCAAGAAAAGGTGGCGGCAAAGGAACTCTTTCTTATTGAGAGTTGATCTCTTTGTAGGGTTACGATAACCCTTGATACTTGTGTAGCTGCTATAAAAGCCGATGCTTCCCTCTTAGCAGCTTAATCGTTCTTCTGTGCAAAAATATTCAGAGCTCTTAAGCGTGTTGGACTAGCGTGTTAAGAGGATGTATGATTTGTTAAGAACGTGTGCTTCAACAAACATCATTCGAGGAGTTTGAGTGTTTGATCGATTAGGGCGTTGTGCTGTGCGTGATTGAAGATTCACGAAGATTGTTGAAGACAACGATCAACCAAGCATGGAATTATGGCGTTCTGAGATTCAGGGGGAGTCCATGGTCTAAGTGTTTCATGTGTAGTAATAGTAGCTAGGACAATGATTTGTATGATAACTAGTTGAGGCTTGAGTTGTACTATTGACTATCGCATAGTGAAAACCTTTCTACTGACAGAGTGCCCCCAGACGTAGGTGATGTTGCACCAAATTGGGTAAACATATCGTGTGTGTTTTGTTGATTATTTATTTATTTACTGTTCAATGTCTGTGATCAACCAAGTTGTCGAGGCAATTGTTACAACATCGTCTTCGACATCTTGTCACTGCTAATAATCATAATTTCAATAATACAATTTACAACACAATAATACACAATAAGAGTAAAGATATCTAACACGCTCTTGAAGTTGGAGTAGGAGGAGACTGGATGCTCATAATGGACCGAAAGTCTTCAAAGTGAGCCGTCGAGAGTTTCTTAGTGAATATGTCAGCGAACTAGTGCGATAATGGTACATAAGGAACACAAACCTGACTCGCAACAACTTTCTCATGCACAAACCAGTGTAAATCTAGTTCAACATGTTTAGAACATTCGTGTTGGACCGTGTTGGCAGACATATAGACATATGTTATGTTATCAAAAAATACAACAGTTGCAGTGGACAAGTGATACTATAACTTAAGAAGAAGGTTACGCAACTAAAAAAAATTCAACAATGACGTTAGCAACACTACGATATTCGGCTTAGAAGATCAAGAAATGAGATTAGGACCAAGAAAAACACAATGATCATAGGTAGAACGACGCGTGTCAGGACAACCAGCCCAATCTCTATTAGAGTAGGTGGTGAGAGAAAATTTTGGAGATATGTAGAAGTGAAGATTATACGTTAGAATGCCTTGAATATAGCGAATAACGTACTTAAAAGCGTGAAATTGAGGTTTACAGGGAACATGCATGACAAGAAAAATATGTGGGATGGCATAAAAAATATCTGGATGAGTGAATGTGAGATACTGGAGAACACCTACTAGGTTGCGATAAAGTGAAGGATCAGAGACCATGGACCCTGAAAAAGGGAGACAACTTAGAGTCAATGTCGACAGGTGTGTCATCGTAGTTAAGGCTGGGTTGTTGATAGAACCGTTGAGCGACAAGTTGAGCATTGTAACGCTCAAAGGAGTCATTGGAGCAAAATATGTGTAAAAGATCCATTTTTAACTGACAATGTTGACGTTGGGTGGGCAAGGTACCAGATCCAAAGTGTCATTAATACGAAGAGTACATATTTCGGCTTCCATAACTCCTTCCCAATCGATCTTAAGAGGGATTACTTGTAGGAGCGAGGAATGGGTGTATGAGTGTCAGTGGAGACATAAAGGTCAAGGATATAACGAGGTTTAAATATACCGACCTTTCCTCGAGTCATCATAAGATGAGAGGGGAAGGGTGGGCTGAGGAAATGATAGTGGGTGATACGTGAATTTCATACCACTAATTTAGCCCATTTTAAATTCACATTTGAACTTATTTTCATCCCCATGTGGCTATAAAGGCCACACTATTATCCCATTTTGTGTTTCACATGTATTTCTAGTTTATTGCAAAAAATACAAGTTTTAGGCCAAAAAGATGTATTATCGTGAAGACCAAACCAAGCAAGAGTCCAAAACAAAGCCCAAAACCCTAGATGAGTTGGTGCCAAGTGACGTGGGTCCATTTGGTGCACATATTGAAACATCTTTACCCACATTTAGTGCCGAATTTCCCTCGTTACGTGACTATTTTAGAGCCTTTTTATACCACTGATGTGAATCCATCAGATTTCATATTGACACCGCTTTACCCACATTTGGTGCCGAATTTTCCCTCGTTATCCGGCTTTTAGAGCCCCATTTGTACTACTTTATGCCTTCGGGTATGTTTGATACACTTGTGCATGTTTGGAGGTGAAAAGTGGTATTTTAGTACTTTCTTGAAATATAGCGGAGTTACATACCAAATCGAAAAAAATTCGAAAATCTACAATTTTTCAAAAGGAAGTTTTGGCAAATTTCAACGTTTAGATAATTTTACAACCTCGTGAGCATATCCTAAACAAAATAGGAAATTTCAGCAAGAAAATCGGTAGATTTAATTATGAAGTACAATTGAATCTTTTAGAAGGTACAGATTTTGCATACGATATCCGATTTGGGCCCATGATATATCAACACGAACATTTTGGAAAGATCTACAACTTGGAGTAGAAGCCAACTGCCAATTCTGTACCGTGCAACAAAAAAAGGGTCTCCAAAAGAAATACAAATTTATTATTATTATTATTTATAAATACCTAGCTTTCTACCCAAGGGAGCATCGATTGAAGAGTATAGTTGAAGATTGCAAGCATTCGGTCCAAGCTTTAGTGTTTAGAGTTTGCTTGTTCATCTTCCTTCTTGTATTTTGCACCATGATTATGGGCTAAAAACTCTAATCATGGGTGCTAAACTTATGACGATTGATTTTTTATTCTAGATCTACTTTTGATTGAAATTATGCATGAACATATTATATCTTGCTTTGTGATTATACATGTATTAAATTAGCTACTTAATACTTGTTATTTGAGTTCGAGGTTGATCCCGAGATGGACAATTGAGAATCGACTGTAAGTAATATTGAGAAATCGGTCTACTGGAGTCGATTCTTTGGTTCGAAAATTGCCGTTTGTATTGCTGTGGAGGATTAGGTTTAATTCCTGAGAGGGTTGCCTAATTTGAAATCAGGCACCATCCAGTGCCGAGAGGAGGGTAGTGTAATTATAGCGTAGGCCTAATAAGATTGCATGATTGAGATTAACTGGTAAATTTTAGATTGACACTAAGCCGCCGGTCTAGCACCCGCGGTTCCTAGTTAACTGTTCACAACCTACCTCAACTCACTTGCCTATTTTGATACTTGTTACTTATTGCCTAAAATTTCACCAACACACACAAATTACAGACTGTCTTTTAGATTTCCTGTTTTACAATTCGAATACAAGATAATTAAGGAAAAGACCCTATTTTGATCCCTGTAGAAATTGATCGGGATTCTAGCCGAAAATACAAATTTACCTGATCGACTAAGGGCGCCTCACATCGTCTCAACAACCACTTTAATCCTTCAGGTATGTTTAGTGCATATGTACAGAAAACAGGTGAAATTATAGCAAAATGGGATTGCAGATGTGACAGAGTTGCAAGCGTTATAAATTCCACATCAGAAGTCTAAATTGAGAAATTGTTATGTCTAAATTGAAGAGGAAAAAACGAGCTTCAATTCTCGTGAAGGAAATTTTTGCATTGAAAGTCTGGAAAAATGACGAACAGGAGCAGCAAAATATGTGACAATTCATGTGACGATAGTCACATGAAATTATGACGATAGTCCATGAAATGTGACGAAAATCACACCTGAACATAACCATGTGATGATAGGCCCAAAATCGCCTATAGAACGAATTTCAGACATAATTTTTGGGTATCGATCCCTTTTACTTGACCATCTTCGAGCGTCCACCTTCCAAAGAGAGGTACTAGTGCTCTAGCCTTCCCTTGGAGGTCATCTTTGTTACTCCAATGGAGGGGTTCCACCACCACCACCACGAGGCGAAGCAAAGAAGGCATGAAGCTACAAGGGAGACTTAGATTGGAGAGATTTTTGAGCTCCCCCATCCTTTGTGGGTGTTGGGTTTTTTAATCCTCTTTCACATTCTTCAATCTTGTAATCTCTTGTTGTTGAATTCTTGAGCACCATGATTTGTGGCTAAAAACCTAGTTTATGGGTGCTAGACATTATGATGACTTAACACTATGACGAGTTTTGATGTTCGGTTATTTGATGTATGTTGAATTTAGTCTGTTTTGTGCTTATTTTATGAGCATTAAATTGAATGTTTGATTTTTATACTATGAGTTTGAGACCAACTCCGAGAGGTGTGGTTGAGAACGGATCTAAATAGGGTTAAGAGTTCTGTCTCCTGGAGTCGATTTCTTGATTTGAAATTTGTTGTGCTTATTGTTGTGGAGAGTCGAATATAATTCATAAGAGGAGTTTTCGACCCGAAATTAGGTGTTACTCAATGTCAAGAGGCAAATAATGTATTTATAACTTAAGTCAATTTATGCAAGATAGAGTAACTGAATGTTGAATTTGGAATTGCGGAGATCTTGTGATTGATTGATATATTGTTTATGACATATGCAAGGTTGTTTGAATTTATTTTGTACTTCACTTTGAATGGTAATGTCGCTATTTAGGGTTCAATCTTTTAATTCCCAATCGATACTGAGAGTTTGGGTGTGGAGCTAACATATAGATTGCGAGAGATTGGTCTCCTAAAGTCTTTCTCTCGGTTCGATAATTGTTAAACTTAATGCAATAAAAAATAAGTAATAATTTCTGAAAAGGTAACTAGTTGGAGATTAGACTCTACTCAATGTCGAGAGGCGAGTAGAGTAATTAAAACATAGGCCAGAACATCCTAAGAATTATTTATTTTATTTTATTGTGTGTGTGTCGGGAAAGAGAACACGAAATGTCCAAGCATGAGACCCCTATTTGGTCCATGTGGATTCGACCTAAATTTTAACTGGAATATAAATTTACTTGATAACGACCGCGTCTTATGCGCGAAGCCTTGAGGTGTGCACAGTGTGTGCACGCTTTTCGGCCCATCACCAAGGTGGAAAGATCACAAGAAAAGGAAGAATTCGAAGCCATCTAGAAGAAGGAAATACATGACTCACGTGTACCTTGGCGTGCAAGTCAAGACCATTTAGGGTTTTGAAAAGAAAATAAGAAACCGAGATGAATTAGGAAAAAGAGCTCTACCCGGGCCCCTTGTAGTCTATTCACGACCACCATGTAGAACTTATAAATACCCCCTCTCAGTTCCTAACCACGGGGAGCCTCTCTAGATTTAAAACACAATTTTCTATATTTTTTTATATAGAGTTTCAGTCTTGTATGGAAACGGTGGATCTATGTATATTCAAAGACGTGAAGATTTACGAAGTTCAATTAAACAAACAAGTTTTATTTTTGTATCTCTTATCTATTACTTTTAATTTTCATCAATTGCTTGAATATGTTATTGATTGCTATGAGTAACTAAACTCCATTGATTTAGGGTATGAGATGAACTAGTAGTTTTAAGGATCTGTCAATTGAACATTCATGTATATATAGCCCCGCGGTTGGGGATTGTCTAATTAATTGATCTTAATGCTTTATCTCCTTTGGAGCTTGATAATTTCCCTAGTATTGCATGTTTAGGTCCATCAAAATTAGACCATGTATTGACTTCTAAATTAATTAGGGTTAATACTTGTGCAATAACTTTAGAAGACCACTAGAGTTATAGGAATTTAATGAATTTAATCAATTCAATTTGTAGACCTACACTTCATCATATGCTAGATTCACGTATTTTTCTTAGAGATTCCAGTTTCCCCGTCATAGGAGATTTTGTTAGATTAAATCAATTCGAACGGGGCGTGGGTGTCTGAGGCCAATTCGGGAAGCCTGTGACTGGTACTTGTTGGGGGTAAAAGTTTGGCTCGCGCGGCGCACCCTTCTAGAGCGGGTGCTCTTGGCCTCACGTCTTTCCCTACAGGCGCAACAACACGCGGTCGAACAAGTACATTTATATTCCGGCCTAAGTCCGGGTCGATTCCACATGGACCAAAATGGGGTCTCTCAATTCGACATTTCGTGCTCTCTTTCTCGACATGACTCGATAAAATAAATGCACACGACTCGATATTAAACTACACTAAGTATGCTACTACAACTACACTACAACTAATGAAAGAAATTAAATGGGGGAGACGGATGGTAGATGGTTGGTTAGAAGTCAAGGATTCGAGCACCGAAGGTGCTAAACATGCATGGTCTTGACTCACAATATCGAAATACTAGTTCAATTGGTTGATGTTTATGTTTAACCTATGTCTTGGATACCGTTCGCGCCTCTCGGCATTGAAAACGGCCTAATCCCGGAAAGACACTTGCTCTCTCGAGTTCATATCAATCCCGAGACCGCATTGGTCCGACAATATTAGGATAAGTGTTAATCCGGGGAGTCGAGGCACGGCTACGAACCCCTAGCACTTTGTGATACCTAGGTCCGCAACTATTTGTCTCTCTCGAGCTCGACTTAATCGCCTACACATGCATTCTACGCGGTGTTAATCATGATGCAAGTATTAAATTGAGGCAAACACACAACACAATCATTCAACACAACGGTGATTAGGAAATGAACCTATGTCATAATTACCAACCTCGCCTCTCGGCATTGAGATTGGCCTAATTCCAAGTCAACTCTTGCCCTCTCGGGTATCGAACCAACTCGGAACCGCATCCGCCCGACAATCTTAGGCTAAGGGTTGATTCGAGGTGTCAAAACCCGGCCTCGAGCCTCCAACCCTCGGTAGTTCCTAGGTCCGGGCCTATCCGTCCCTCTCGGGATCGGCTTAGCCCCTAAACACGCATACTAAGTTAGGCTAAGTGTTACGTCAGGGTGTCAAAACCCGGTTTCGAGCCCCTCACACTTAATGATATCTAGGTCTATGGAACACCGTCTCCCTCTCGAGCCCGGGTAAGCCCTAAGCATACATTCTACGCGGCCCACAAAGCATACATGGATTAAAGCAAGGTAAACCCACACATAACCATCATCATCCTAAAACTAATACCTCAAATAACAATAAATCAATCCATACAAGGTCTAGCTCCCATGACCTAGGGATTTTTGCCCCAAATCATGGTGCTCAAGCATCCATATACAAGAATAAACTAGATTCAAGAAATGGAAAGAGAATTACAAACCCAAACCCAAAGACATGGGTATTGGGAAGCTCAAAACTCTCCAATCTAGCTTCTTCTTGCATCCTCTTGCCTCCTCTTCTTCTTCACATGGTGGTGGTGGTGGAAACCCTCCCTTGGAGCACCAAAAATGGCCTCCAAGGGAGGTTCTTGGAGCCTTTTTCCTCTAGAAACCCTTGGTAGGTCGAAAACCCTCTCAAAACTAAGTGTGTGGCTGAAATGTGGGAGTTGGTTGTTGAAAAATGAGGGTTTTCGCACTTTAAATCGATGTTCTGGTGCTTAGTCACGATCTTGCCTATGGAGTCACAATCGTGCCTCTTATGGTGACGATCGTGACCCAAATCGTGCATCGCTACGGTATTTTCGAGCAAAATTCGACCAAAATATTCATTAAGGCACGATCGTGACTCATTTAAAACCTTCTCAATGTGTTAGATCTTCACAATCCATTCAAATCGACATACTATGGGCCACAATCGGACGTCGGATGAGAAATCTACACCACCGGGAAGTTTCAGCTATTGTGCAGAATTTTCTTAACCGATTTCCAGCTCCAATTATGCTCAAATTGTGCCTTCCCCCTACAAAATGTCAAAATTCCACCAAAGATAAAAAAGTACAAAATAATGGCTTTTGAAAGCCGAAACGAGGACAATTCGGTGCTCAATTGCGGGACAGAAGTGTAATTACAAGGTCACATCGGACCCGCAACAGTACTCAGGGATGACATCAACTAATAACTGGTGCGCGTGGCGGGTTCTTGCGTCGGGTTCCTTCGGCGCTGGCGGCAGAAGCAATTATGTTGCGCTATGGCATTGAATGAGTGCTGGAATTGGGAATGCGACTAGTGTTGTTCGAAACGGGCAACTAGACCATCGTCAATCTCTTACAGACCCACTATATCCTGGTCTCCCATCAGGCTTATCATCCTTGATTGCAAGTCGATTTTGTAGTAAATTTTTTATTTTTCAGTTTGTTTTATTAGGAGATCAAGTAACTTGGCCGCTTATGAGTTGGAAAGTTTTGCTCGTCAGAGTTTTGATTGTGAATTTGAGATAGATGCTTTACTGTTATCTCTTATTCATGTACTCTGTAACGATCTCAATTAATAAAAATATTCAGGTCGTTTTTCTAAGAAAAACTTTTACCTTACTAATTTAGATATTTTAAGATTTTACCAGTGAATCTCCAATTTAGTTTAATACACAAACTTTACAAACTATTATTGAGTGAATGTTGACATGCAATAATAAATGAAGAGATTTGGTTATGAAATAAATCACAAGATTTACCATGAATGAAGCCTAAAACTAACCCGTCGCAAAATAAAACATCATCGTTTAAATCATACTGAGTGCATCACAAAGACTTAACGATCCCCAAGGAACAAAATTCCCTAATTCCCAAAATGTGGGACACAGAAGTGTATAGCATTTACAGTAGTAATACACAAATGTTAGTGAAATCCAGCCCACCAACAAAGAGATATGGTTCAAGTAATTGCCACTCACAGTACAAAACAAAGTCCATACCCTTTAACCTTTTCAACATTGATCATTTTAATATCACATATCCAACACAAAAAGCACAACCAAGTAGTAGTATAGTATCTACTATCTACCACTTGTCTTTCCCTTTACCCTTTTATAATTTTCTTCACTCCCAACATTTATTTATAATATCCTCTACGCTAAACAACATAAACCAATTCGAATTCACTTCACAGATTGATATCAATCTTGCCACTATTTTAGTACTCATCAATATACATGACTCCATTTCAATGGCAATTAATTTTTTATTCAACTAAAGACTTTTCCTTGGATCTAAAATTGATAGCATTTCTTTAATTCATAGCCACAAGCACTGCTAATTTATTCAATTTTATTTGATTGCAATCTAAACTAGTTGCAACGTTTCAACAATAAACAAGTTAAGCTTATGGTATGTCTCCGAATTCCTTTTCTTTTTGTTGTAAAAGTTACGTGCCTCCGAATTCTAAGACAGTCACTACCGAAAGAGAAAAAATGGGTAGCAAGTTTCTTCTCTCTTCTATGTGTTCTTACGGCAACACGGTTATTTCTCCTGTGTGCTTCTTTCTATATGGCTACACAATTTATCATCGTGTGTACTCTTATGCCTAATTTTTCTTCTTCTTATATATGTGAACTCAATGGTTACATGATGCGGGTCCGTAATGACCTTTCATATATACTTATGTCACATATTTTTAGCATTGAATTGCCCTCGTTTCAACTACTGTAAAGCCATTTTTATTCGTTTTAACCCTCGATAATGTTTTTGATGGTGTGCAGGTTTTTCGAACATTTTTATGTTTGGTGCAGCCCGAAATGAGGAAGCTTGCGAGTTAAGGAAGTCAGAACTTGGAGTTTCAAGGTTGTTACGATTGTGACATGCATCGTGACAGTATTTTGGCCAACTTCCAGCAAGTTTTCACAGCGATTGTGACAATCCACCGTGACAAAGGCGCTTTGGTGATGAGACGATCGTCGCTCCACCGTGACAGGAAAATGAAGGTGGTGTCATGATCCTAGCAACGATCGTGACGCCATCATGACAAGTTAGGGTTCAAAACGGGCATCACGGAGCTGTCACTACCACGCCTTGAAGAGCAATGGAGATGTCACGATCGTGAAACCCATCATGATAAGGGTAACATCTGCGATCATTTTAAGGATAAAGATATAATTTCTGAAAGACGGCCTCAATTCTATATACACCAGCGAGTCCCCCAATTTTCTGAGAGAGACCAACGCCAGCAAGTCCCCCAAGGAGGCATGAAGCATAAAGAAAGAGCAAGATTGGAGGGTTCTTGAGGTACCACACCCATTTTGGGTTCTTAGGGTTTGTTTAATTTCTTTCCATTTCTTGAATCTTGTAATTTCTTGGTGATTTAATGCTTAAACATTATGGTTGTCAGCTAAAAAACCATAGCCATGAGTGCTAAACCTTTGTATGACTTATAGTTTTGATATTTATGGTTAGTTAGTTGTTTATGTATAAATGTCTGATTATACTTTGTGCTTTATGTTAAATGTTATGTTGATTACCTAGTATGCAATCTTTTATCCTTGATTGAATCGAAGAGATGCGATTGAGGGGCGACCTAAGTAGAATAGAGGGATCAGCTTCTAGAGTAATTTTCTTTGGTTCGAGAATTGTTGCGCTTCATGCAATCGATAAATTAGTAATAATTCCCGAGAGGGTTGATAGTTCAGAGATGTTGCCGTTTCCAATTTCGAAAGACGGACTGAGTATTTATAACATAGGTCAAACATCACCATGCTCAAACAATTAATTAACCATAAGTAGATTAGCTTATATCTTTTGATTGGTTGAGATTTGATTTCTATATATGCATGCTTGTTTGAATTTACTTTATACTTCACGTTGGATGCTATTTTGATCACTTAGTATTCAATTTTTGATACCTAATTGATTCCGATAGGGGGAATTAGGAGTAGACCTAAGTAGATTCGAGGGATTGACTCCTGGAGTGATTTCTCTTGGTTCGAAAAAGTTGTTGTCCTTAGTGCAATCGACGGTGAGTAATAATTCTCGAGAGGGTCCCTCACCCTAGATTAGCTCTATCCAATGCCGGGAAGTGGATAGAGTATTTATAAAATAGGCCAAATGAAATGCATTTTTAGTATTAGAGTCCCTATTAATTGTTAGAAAGTCATCAGTTTAGCGTCTTCTGTTGATTTTCTTCTTGATTCCTTCCCACGCCTCCATGTTTAATTTGATGTCCTTAATTTATTTGCTTACTAACATCGTTAGCTTTCAACCAAAACATCTTTCTATTTGTGCATTTACTTTGTGTTGCTTTTTTCCCCCAAAAGAAAACCCAAATTGTCTAAGAGATCCTCGTTTGATCCATGTACATTCGAATCAAATTAAGCCGAAATATAAATTTACTTGATATGATCTCGTTCTGGTACGCAGAGCCTTGAAGTGCGTTGGGGTGCAGATGTGCTTTTCGACCCATTGCTACACATTTTCTTTTTCTTTTTGTGAGTGCACAAAGGTTACAAGATTTTTTCTCCTTTTGTGAGCTCAAAGGTTGCACATTGTTTCGTAGAGAGATGCATAAACAATTAATTTTCATGTCTACTCGTTAATGGATCACGAATCATTAAAAGTATGAAAATTATTTAAGAATCGAGAATGATCAAACGTGCTCTAATATCATCATAGAAATAAGATAGAAATGCGACCGTCGAGGCAAATTCCCTACTCTCTCTCTCTCTCTCTCTCATAAAGTAATCAAAAGTCTCGCGCTAGAAAACCCCAGCCTCAACGTGCCAATACCTTCTTTGAACCCTATTTGTTTCACGAAGAAAGGCTCGTTAGAGACATCCCTTTCCCCGCATGGTCCTCTCTATTGGAGTCGAGCCCCTCGGGTCGGGACACTTCTTACTCACCTCCTCTAGTATCCCGCTTAACTATTGGGTTCACACCATATACACCGCGTGTGCCTCACTAACTGTTTTCCTACTCTTGTACTTGGATTTAAGTTTTCATTTTCAAAATTGTTAAACATCCAATCAGATTATCACAAATTCAACTGTTTGTAATGCTTATCCTTCATCGACTTTTATTGTATGCTCACCATATTAGCTTGCTCCAAGGTTTATCTTGTGCAATTTTGTAGATTACTTAGCTGATTAACATGCCCACCAATGTTTAAATTCGATGACAAATCGAATTTACCCATCTTGTATGTTCGATTTTTGGAGAATATGAGTTACCAATTTCGCTATCTATCCTTTCTCAAGCTCAATCATGCTGATTCACAAGTAGTAACTTTTGAAATAGTACTCATTCATTACTTGACCTCGAAAACAGGTCTACCAAACAACCACTTAGTTTGCTCAACAGATTCGTCACATGTAAAAGAGGGGAAAATCTATAGCGATTCATGTACACTTTTGCAAGGTTAGCATGTACAAGTGATAGTACAAAGTAAACACATAAAATATGTATGTTATAAATTATATTTGGTAGTGCAGCTCACTAGTGTCATTTTATCACATAAAATTATTAAAAAGTTATTCCCACATATATATAATAATAGCCTTCTTTGAATTCAATTATTACCTACGAAACTATATAAAATAACAACAATATTAAAACACTGAAAGGCACAAAGAACCCTTTTGGGCTTTCTCTATATAAACCACCCCTTCCAAGAAATATATACAAACTCTACACCAAACTTCAAAATTATATACAAACCTTCCAAGTAACTAAACACATGTCTGCTTCTACTTCTACTTCCACCTCCTCCTTGCTCCAAGGCCTCGTGGGAGATTTGTACTCGAGAAGGTTGTTACTCATCCACAGCTCCACCGTCTACCAGCCACCGTCCACGGCGGAGGCCCCTCCTCCGTCTGGTGCCGCCGCGTCCACTAACAACACCTTCGATGCCAACGTCTTCATGGTTCTGTCCGTGCTCCTCTGCGCCATCATATGCTCTCTCGGCCTCAACTCCATCATCCGCTGCACAATGCGCTGCTCCGCCATGACGTCCTCCAACCGGCAAGGCGGCGGCGCCAACACCGGGGTGAAGCGGAAGGCGGTGAAGTCGTTTGTGACGGTGAGGTACGCGGCGGGGATGAACCTCGATACGGAGTGCGTAATATGCCTGTCGGAGTTTGCGGCGGGAGAGCGAGTGAGGCTGCTCCCCAAGTGCCACCACGGCTTCCACGTCCGCTGCATCGACAAGTGGCTCAGCGCCCATTCATCGTGCCCCACGTGCCGGGACTGCCTCATCGACACGTGCCACAAGATTGTCGGGGACACGTCGGAGATTATTCCGGCTGCGGTGGCGTTTCATGTGGTGAACATCATTGAGCCGCTTGCACCGGAAGCGATGGTTCGTAATTATAGGGGAATCAACTAAGTATTATATTGTATATGTATATTGTTAGAAGTAGATGTTATTGGTGTATATATATAATTTGACTTCCGTAAAATACAGTAACGGTGAAATATATATGTATTTGTTACGGATTCATATTTATGGTGAATTGAAGAATTTAGTTCATAATAATAATAATAATAATTATTATTATTATTAAGAAAGACTAAATAGAAGGAAGCAGGAGCACTAATTAAGAAGTGAGGATAATGAAGGTGAAGATGAAAGTGTGACAAGGTTATAAATAAGCATCTTGTTATTCTATGTATAAAGAGAAAGGGAAATGGAATCGCTTTATAGCAGAAACATAGTGCATTATACAAGTGTAGGAAATATCTAGCCACAAATATGAATCCGAACACTCATCCGTTAATACAACAAATTGATTGTCTAAAATTGACACTTGGAAGCCGAAGAAATTGTTTTTATCTTATAAGATTAGTTAATTTCTCTAGGGTCAATTCATGACCCTAGAAACGAGTCTCGATCATCGTCGATAAATGGAGGCAACCACTACCTCCATAGCCCCACTAACGTCATCATTCGGCGTCATATGCTTGCTGATGACTTATGACGGTAGCCCCAAAACCTCCTCGTAGGGCGACCCTGACGAGAATGTTGTCTCGCCAAAAGACACTTTCAACTGGTGGGATGCTTTTAATTGTCAACTACAACTCAAAGTAGCTAGAGGTCACATCCTCGGCCTCCAAACACTACTCAAGGGAAAAGAGTTTTGTAATCTTTCGCACATGCTTTTCCCTTTGGATGCTCCCATGTTTGTTCAGAGACTTGGCTTTGTAAACTATGCGGACAACTATGCTAGTATGTCTCTCATTTTTTGATAAACCCGCGATACCACCGCTTTGTCCAGTCTGCGTCGTACAGTGCCACCATCATAAGTGCACATCGTGGTCTCGAACACTTCGACTGATGTGATTGAAGTGTTCATTGTTCGGTTTCTTTTTCTTGTAGTTGCGACTATGAGTGGATTCAGAAATTTTTTTAAAGTAGAAAAAAGTTTCATATTAAATTTTTTTTGACGATTTTTACAACCAATCTAAACTACTCATCCCACCCAAAGTGCCCCAACTCTCCTCAAACAAGAAGGAGTACTCAAACTACTACGCTAAGAAAAAAAGGGCTACTAAAAATTTAATTCATTAATAACATAATTAATTAAAAACAAATATAAAAACTAATTCAAACTCTGATTATTTATTTCTTAGTTGAGTTCGAATTTAATTTTCATTTATATAGAAATACAAAGAAAGTTGGTTGACGAGGCCTTACATATCCTGATTAGTTGGGCTCGAGCTTGAATTGTTCATCAATCGATCCAAACATTGCGCTCAAACTCGGCTTTATAATCTTATTTTTATTTATATGTTTTGAAAATTATTAACATTTACATCTCAAAATATTATTATATTTTGAATTGGAGAATAATGTTTTAAAATTTTCATACTAACTTGCAAATAAAGTTTGCTCGATGGTATCAATTGATCCAAATTTTAGTTATTTGTATTATATTCAAAAATGAAGTATAATTAATGTGTGTAAAATGGAATTTCCTCAAAGGCCTAAACAATATTTAATAGGGGCTCAAGCAGACCACTAAATATTTTGATAAAAAGTTGTGCACAAGGGAAGTTGAATCCAGTACATGGTAATTGAAAAAACAAAATGTGTTACATGGAATTCCCAAACAAAACTAATGTTTCACGTAGTCCCAACGATGTTAGTTTTTTTAAAAATTCTGTTAATTTTTTTTCTTCAAAAATGACGAAAATTTTGTAATATTTTAAAAAACTAAAAATTATTTCTAATTTTTTTAAAATATATATTTTTCTATAAAATAAAAAATAAAAAATTGATTTTAGTTTTAAAAAATTCATATAAAAAACGATGTTTAAAAACCGTTTTTCATTTTTAAAATTTGTTCACATTAGAATCAATTTCTATTATTTATTATAAAAAATATGTTTTAAGAAATCTTTTTATAATTTTTTAAATATGTAAGGTATTTTTGTTATTTTGAATAAAAACTAACGCCATTTGAGTTAAGTGAAACATTAGTATAATTTTATTTTTGGAACAGGTAAATAAAAATGGTGCATAGTATTAATAAGTAACAAGTGACGCTGGTGGTTCTAATACAAATGTTATTGAAATCCAGCACACCAACAAAGAGATATTATCCAAGTAAGTGTCACTCAGTGCAAAACGAAATTCTTTATTCTTTAACCTCAACTTGTCTCTATTAATATTTTTAATATCACATCCAACACAAAAAGCACAACCGAGTGGTAGTATCTACCACTTGTTGTCTTGCCCTTTACCCTTTTATAATTTTCTTCACTCCCAAAATTCATTATAATATCCTCTACACTAAACAACACAAACCCATTTGATTTCACTTCAAAGATTGATATCAATCTTCCACTATTTTAGTACTTATCAATATACATGACTCCATTTCAATGACAACTTATTTTTTATTCAACAAAAGATTTTTCCTTGGATCTAATTGATGGCATAACTTTAATCCATAGCCACAAGCATTGCTAACTTATTCAAGTTTATTTGATTGCAATCTGAACTAGTTGCAGCGTTTCAACGATAAACAAGTTAAACTTATGATACATACCTCCGAATTCTTTTTGTTTTTTAAGGTTATATGCCTCTGAATTCTAAGACATTACGGAAAGAGAAAAAAATTATTCTTTTGGGAGAACAATGATAGCCGCCATTCACTCTATCATGTTAACTCAAGTTTTTTCTCTCTTCTATGTGTTTTTACGGCTGCACAGTTTTTCTTCTGTGCACTTGTACGAATACAAAATTTGTTATCCTATGTGCTCTTATTCCTTATTCTTACACGTTTTTTTTCTTCTTCTGTGTACTCAAAGGCTACACATTTTTTCTTTTTCTATGTGCTCAAAGGGTACAAGGTTTTTTCTTGTTCTGTGTGCTTAAAGGTTGCACATTGTTTTGTAGAGAGATGCATAAGCAATTGAATTCTGTGCCTACTCGTTAATGGATCACGGATCACTAATTAACGAGTATACAAATTATTTTAGAATTGAGAATAATTAACATTACTCTAATGCCATGATAGAAATAGAATTGAAAAAAATACCGCCTTAAAATCCCTCCAATGGTCGATGCCAATGATGGAAAACTCAGTCATGTCTTACTGCCTTGAGTTTAGACACCAACACCGCCTATCTCGATACTGTATGAAATTTTGATCAGGTAGTCGTGCAAGATGCCACACACAATATTATGTATGAAGGTATAACTCCGTGTATGACTTCATGTGTAGATAACGCAGGACAACAAATATAAAGCTTAATAAACAATGACACAGCAGATTGTTTACCCAGTTCGGTGCAACGTCACCTACGTCTGGGGGCTCTCAGCCTAGTGGAAAGGTTTCACTTATCAGTAATTCGTCAGAACATACAAGTACCTATGATCATCCCTAGATCTATACTTTATGCTACTTATTACAGTGCAACCTATCTCAGGGTCTTCCCCTAAATCCAAGACTCTGTCTTGATTCCACTCTTCGAGCAATCGCCTTGCTCTGTCGGTTCAAGTCGTCGTTGAACGTTGTGGTTGCGTGCAGTCTTCACTCACGCGATCAGTAAACCCTCAATCACCAAACTCTCAATAGTTATGGTGATACACAATATCCTTAGTACAATCTACAACCTCTCAGCCCGCAAACTTTCACGTCTAAGAGTTTTGTAAATTATTGCTAGGAAACAATAAAAGAACCACACGATTGCTAAGGGGGTAGCCTAAGCTTTTATAGCAATCGGGCATGAGTACTAAACCTAATGAGTTTCCTCTTAATCACTGTCTTTCTTCTTTCCAAAATCGGAGACGTTCTGGAACTTCTCATATTTCCTAAACGGATTTGTACTTTCTGCAGAACATGAACTTTCCTGATATCCGTCGATCAGGATGTTTGCCGAGATGTCGTCAACAATGTCACACGGGATGTCGCATATGATGCTTCGACATTCGTTATGACATTTTCTCTAGTTCCTTAAAAATAAGTCAATCACCAAAAACCGTCGTAACTACACTGTACTTTTCTTGTTTTTTAGTTCATCCGTCTATACTGCAAGCCAATGTCTTGATCACAAACCGATAACCGAGTCGGTCCAATTAGATGAGCCACCATCTCATCTAAGACGGCGCCCAAAAGCCGCACCTGCAAAACATTCGAGCAACGCCCAAGACGCTCTTGAATGAGACCGGCCGGACGTCGTTTAAAATGCATCCAGCCCGCATGCCTTTAGGCCATCCTAGCCGAACCCACGGGTTAGCCATCCGGACCTCCTTCCTTGCCACCCAAGTTTCCATACACCAGCTCTTCTCTCTTCCTTTCTTTTTTGCATGAGGACTCCAGTTATTTTCTTTTCGAATTATGAATGTAGTTAGGGTTATTTTATTTTACTTTTCTTTTTGTAGATTTGTAATAGCAAATAAATCATCTAAAAAGCTTATAAATAGAGGTTAGATTTCTCCTTGTAAATTAGATACATATTTGCGGAACTCAATCTCGTCTAATCGCCGAGTCTTTCCAGCTCCTGAGCCGAAGTCCCTACATTTTCTTTCTCTCATAAAATAATCGAAAACCTCACGCTAAAACCCTAAACCCAATGCGGCAATTTCTACTCTGATCCATACTTGTTTCATGAAGAAAGATTTGCTACACACGCACCTAGCGCCGCACGATCTTGTCCATTGAAATCGAACCTCCCAAGCTATGACAAGTGGTATAAAAGGTTGGTTTTAAACATAAGGCTCAAGATTATATATCCGTAAAAGATTTCTTTCACTCCTATCCCTCACTGCGCCTCACTGGAAAAACTATCCTCTTGTCCTGACGCTTCCGTAAAACTCCAGAATACTATGGCAAACACCGTCTGAACATGCTACTTCACTGATCTAGCCACGTTTGGATCGCATGCCACTAGTGGCGACGCCGTCATTCTGAGCGCATTCCAGTCTTATTACACGTTTAACGACGCCACCTCTAGAGCCGTGATTAACTGGCGTGCCCTAGCGGACGGCTCTGCCCTTTTCACCGCACCTCTCACACCCGAAATATTCGGCGACTTTGCCGATACGCTGGGAACATCCCGCACTCCACCGACGACTCCCTCAATTCTCTAGGTCTGTCCAAGCGCTTTTCGCGGTTGTCCCTGCACCTGGCCATGATTGAAGGCAACCATCCGATCCCGACCTTCCTCAACGCTAGGTCCGACTACGTTGGCCTCCTTCCCACTGCGTTGGACCCAGTCGATATGTACAAGAACCCCAAGCCACCACCATCGGTACCTCCGCCGAAACTCCACGACCCAACGCCACCCTCTTGAGACTCCTCAATAACTTCACCAATCGTTTAGCATCGGATCCAATCCCTTACAATGCAACCACCATCACCGATATCAACAGCTGGCTCAACAATTCATGACCTTAAAAAATGAGCCTCGATTCTTGTCGATAAGTGGAGACAACCACTACCTCCATAGCCCCACAACCATCATCATCATCGGCGCCACATGCACGCTGAACACATTTGACGGTTGGGAAAACCCCGACCTCGTAGGACGACTCTGATGAGAATGCTGCCTCGCCAAAGGCTACCTCCAACTGGTGGGATGACATTGATTTCCAACTAGAACTCGAAGTAGCTGGAGGTCACATCCTCGGCCTCCAAGCACTACTCAAGGGAACAAACCAACGCCTCAATGTGTAAGAAAGGAAAATTTAAAAAATTTCGTTACACGTCCGTTAGATTAAAGAGGCCCTCCGCAAAACCAAAGGAGCCCCTCTCCAATCCCAAAGAAAAAGGCTCTTGTATATAAGGCTCTAACACCTCACAAATGCCAACGCATCTCAGAACGTCTCACCAAGACTCGCCGAACAAAATGGTGCGGAATCCTCTTTGAAGGGAGCACACCTAGTTACTACGACTACCCATATCACCCACCGCAGTCCTATCACTTCCAATAAGAAGAGACCTCTCGAAGCCACGAATCATCAGCTTCTTACTCCATCCCGCCGAATAACCCTTGCCATATCAGCGACGATCCCCATTAGACAAAGACATGCCCCCTCTAAAGGAATAAACGTTGGGTTATTCTCCCAACCCGCCCTTTCACGAAAAGCCGCCAGAGCACCGCCAAATAGAACTAGACGGGGGATCTTCACTTGGACTGGAGACCCACACCGAGATGAGATCGTCGAGATTCTTATTAAAATGCTTCATCGACGCCCTGATTATCCTCTTCGCTGAGAATACTTAGCGAGATGGAGAGCCGAAGATTGATATTCTAGGAGGATGCAAGGTTCCTCTCACTTGAACTTCACCACTAATAACATATATGAGACATGACGACCCGACCAACCTCTTTCCCGAGTTCGATGGGATTTCCATCCTTTCTACTTTGGGGAACGCTGACTTCGCGAACCCCCAAATCCATCGACATTGCAACTTCACACCCAAACCGACACCTTGAGGCGGTCCACTTAGACAAGCCACAACCTTATGTAAGGCAGAACCTAAACGCCGCACGCACCTCTGAAACAACTAAACACTTGAGCATTTGAGCGTCCAAATGTCGCCTAGACCGCACCTGGGTAGTGCCCGGAACCTACTCGAGCACCCAGGATGTGCCCAAGCTACATGCCTTTAGACCGAAGCCCGCGGTTCAGCCTATCCGCATCAAAGCGTATTCAGACCTCCTTACTTTCTTCCCAAGTTGTTGAATGCCACCTTATCTATCTCCCTTTCTTTTTTAAATAAGAAGTCCAATTATTTTCCTCTTCGAATTACGAATGTAGTTAGGGTTATTTTATTTTAATTTCCTTAGTTTGTATTAGGAAAATAAACTCATGTAAAATTTCTATAAATAGATGCTAAATCTTTCCTTGTAATTTAGATTTAGATCTGCAGTGCTCCATCCCGTTTGAACCTTTATTCCTTCTGGTCACCCTAATCAAATAAAGGCATGCGACTTGCGAGCCGAATTCCCTACTCTCTCTCTCTCTCATAAATTAACTGAAAGCCTCATGACAGAAAACCCCGACCCCAATGTGTCAATCCCTACTCCGAACCTTACTTGTTTCACAAAAAACTCTTGCTAAATATGTCCCTAGCATTGCACGGTTCCATCCAATGAAGTTGAGCCTCCCGGACCGTGACATTTCTTACTCAACTACTCTAGTATTTCGCTTACCTATTGACCTAACACCATAATATCATCGTGGCTTACCTCATCAATTGTTTTTCTGCGCTTTTACTTGGGTATAATTTTCTATTTTCAAAACTGTTAAACAACCAATAAGACTGTAACAAGTTCAAAATGGTATTTATCCTTTCCTTGGCTTCGATGGTATGCTTACCATAAGCTGCTCCGAGGTTTATCTTGTGCAATTTTATAGGTTACTCAACTAATTAACATGCCAACCAATGTTTGGATTCGAATGAGACCAATTTTGCTATTTGGCCTATTATGCTCAATCATGCTGATTCTAAAGTAGCAACTTTTGAAATAACTCATCTCTACCTGACACTTGAGTACAAGTATACGAAACAACCACTAGTTTGCTCAATAGATTTGTCTGATGAAAAAAGAGGGGGATATTTATAGCGATTTATGTACACTTCTGAAAGGTTAGCATATATAAATTGAGCAAATAAAATATGTATGTTACTGTATTATATGACAGATTTAGAGTTTTTTTTTTTTGAATATGACAATTAGATGTGAAAACCCCACGTCCAAAGTGGTTGTTCTATTCCAATTTTATACTTCAAATATGACTTCATCAGTATGCAAGAAAACCAGAAAAAAAATAAAGCTCAACAAACTTGAGCTTGACTCAACAAATATGAGTTTGACTAGTTCCACCGAGTAATTCTCGGAACATTAATTATTCTGAAACTAAAACAAAGCATATAAACAAAACAAGATCAAGATACTCTGTTTCTACCTCCGATGTTCTCTCATAAATATCAGTTAGAGATCTTACCCTCACATGTTCCTCAGATGATTTTGGACTCGACAATGAGGTACTTTGTGATGTTTCGGGACTGGACAGAGATTCATAAAAGCCACAGAGCGATCTGACCTTACTGTGCGAGCTAATTAGTGTTTGTGCCTCAGGTGAAATTGGGCTCTTCAAGCCCGAATCCGAACTCATGATTGGATCCATTTGTGCCCCATCTTATACTGGTACGTCTTCTTAGACCACTACTGGTGTCTCACTTTCCCATTGGACGATAAACACTTCTGGAACCTGCACCACTGTTTCTGCTTCCCATGCCCAACTTCTTTCTTCCTCAAACACCACATCTCGACTTACAATCAGCTTTTTCGTAGTTGGATTGTATATCCAATATGCCTTCGAACTTGCCTTATAGCCCACAAATACCACAAGCAAGGTTCGATCTTCTAATTTTTTGAAATGCGGAGTCGTTGTTTTGATATGGGCGACACATCCAAACACACGCAGAAAATGAACAAAATGTTTCTTCTTATACCACGCTTCATAAGGAGTCATCCCTGCTATACTCTTTGTCAAAGCCTGATTGAGAAGAAAAACCGATGTGGTTCCTACTTCTCCCCAAAAAACTCCTGGCACACCTTTGTTTTTGAGTAGACACCTCACTGTTCCAACAATAGTTTTTTTCTGCCTCTCCGCCATTCCATTTTTTATGGTGAATTTGGAGCCCTTAAGTTTCTATTCAATTCATGTTCGTCACAATAAAATTTAAATTCATCAGACATAAATTCACCATCGCGATAGGTCCGCAACGTCTTCACCTTCCTCTCGCTTTCTACTTCAACTTTTTTTTTTATATTTCTTGAATGCCATGAAAGTCATGTCTTTTGTTGCGAGAAAGGTCACCCACATATATCTGGAATAGTCATTGATCAACAGGAAAATATATCTATTTCCAGCCGGTATTGCCGGTGTTACGGGCCCACACAGGTCCGCGTGGATGAGCTCGAGTTTCTTGGTTGCTGGAAACTCGGAGCTCCGAGGGAACGCCTTTCTCCTATACTTCTCCACAAGACATGCTTCGCAAACTTGTTCAGCATGAGATATCTCTATCAGACCTCTTGTTACTTTAAGTCTCGACATACTCTGCAGGGTGTGAAAGTTCACATGCCCATATCTTGAGTGCGAGAGCCAATCTTTTCCTTATGGTTTTGCCAACAAACACAGTGGTGTCACACAATTATGTTTAAGGGTGTATAATCTGTTCTGCCCCCTTCTTGACTTTGCTAGTAACTTCTGGTTTTGATAATAAATGCTCAATACTCCCATCTCCAAAGTGATTTTACACCCTGCTTCATCCAGTTGACCCAGACTCACAATATTACTTTTGAGTTTGGGTATGAAGTACACACTAGTTAGCATCTTGTGTTCTTGATTCACCCCTTCTAGCACAATGGTGTCACGCTCTTTGATTTCGACTATTGAGTTGTCACCGAACCTAACAACACTTTTTACACACCGATCATGCTTGGCAAAAACCTCTTTATCTCTGATCATATGATTGCTCGCCTTGGTGTCTAGATACCAGTTATCTCAGCCCATTTTTTTCCCATCAGCCAATTCTGGCGTTACATTCTTCTCACTGAGCATAACCAGCTCCTCACCCTCAGACACACGAGGTACTGTCATGAGGAGAGCGGGTTCGTTGTCAACATCAACATCAACATCAGCCTGCTCTGCAAAATATGCTTATTCTTTCGCTTCTTCCCTGCATTCATAAGCGTAATGCCCCAGGTTAGAGCAATTATAACATTTGATTTTGGTTTTGTCAAACCTTCCTTGCATTATGTTTCCACCTCCACGCCAATTATTCTGGGCTCATCCACTACCTCTTCTTCCTTCTCTATTTTTGCCTCTTGACAAATTTTTCCACTGTTCTCGGGTGAGCAATAGTTGTTGCCCGCCCTCCCTCTCATGTCTTCTTCCTTTCATGGTTGCTTCGTGAGCACACAGTCTCTCAACAACCCCTGTCACTGTCAATTTATTCATATTCCTCCACAGTTGAATTGTGCTAACAATGGGTAAGAATGATATGGGACTGCACGGAATAGCTTCTCAACCACCTCCTTGTCCTTCATTTCGCACTCAAGCGAGCGAATCTTGAAATTCTGTTAAGTAGCAGAGACAAGATGTCGAACCTAATATCGTAACATTTGGTTCGACAACTTGCTTACGCATTGTTTATGGAGAATAAATAGTAAAGTAATAAACAGAAGACACAATATATTTTACCCAATTCGGTGACTCCGCACCTACGTCTAGGGGCACTCTGCTAGTGGAAAGGTTTTCACTATTAGGTAGTCAATAGTACAACTTCAAGCATCAACTAGCTATCGCACAAGCTATTGTCCTAAGCTACTAGAAATCTCACCGTGAACAACCTCGACTAGGGACTCCCCCTGTCTTTGAGAACGTCTCAATTCCACCCTTCGAGCAAGCCTATTCTCGGTTGCGTTATCTTCGACAATCTTCTTCGTGAGTCTTCAATCATGAACAAAACCCAATAGACTACAAGCACTCAAATCTCATCGACTTGATGTATGTAATAGAAAGTGTCCTCTCTAAATAGATCAGTCTCTCAATCCGCCCGTCTTACACGATTAAGAGCTCTGTCAATTTAGCACAGAGAAAAGGACTGAGTTGCTAAGGGGGTAGCGCCTGCTTTTATAGCAACTCACATTGCCTAATCAGATTCTTATTCTGATTAGGAAATCCCTTGCCGCCTTACGTTTATGGCAAGTGACAAGTTGGCGTTTCTGCCTTCATTAAACCTTGCTTGCGTGTTTTTCTTCCAGCTGGACCTTGCCTAAACCTGTCATGCTTTGACTTCTTCGCGCGCACATTCTTCGGTGAGTAAAATAGGAAGTCTTCGATTTCTTGTCTATGATTGCGAGCAACATGTCACACTAACTGTGTTGTTACATGTTGTCCAACATCTTGACTTTGCGCTAAAAAATATGCCAACACTAAACGTAGTAACAAATCTCACTCACCATGTTCATCATCTTTCTCGTAAATTCAGCAATTGTCTCATTATCTCCCATGATCATTCTGTCAAACTCTCGCCTGAGAACCAATTCATTTGCAGCCTTGACTCGCACTTCTCCGATGTGCATCTCTTTGATTGCACTCCAGGCTTCCTTTGCAATTTTCTTCTCTGCAATGGCCATCATTACCGAATCTGGTATCGCCTGAACGATGGCAGCAAAAGCTCCTCGATCTCGCTCCACGCTCGATGTTGTCTCTCCATCAACAACATCTCAAACATCTAGAACTTTCATCAGGACCGTCATCTTGACTGACTAGTAACCATAATTATGATCGGTCAACATAGGATATGACACATTAACAATTCTCTGGTACTTGCTTCCCGCGTCCATGGTCGAGCTCTCAACAGTGGCCACAACGCTTTCTTCTCCTTGCACCATTATCCTCACCACGCTCTGATACCAAATAACAGATTTAGAGCTTTGAAAGAAACATAGTACGACAATTAGATGTGAAAATCCCACAACCAAAGTGGTTGTTCTGTTCTCATTTTATACTTCAAATATGATTTCAACAGTAAGCAAAAAATCAAGAAAAAGATAAAGCTCAACAAACCTGAGTCTGACTAGTTCCACCGAACTATTCTTGAAACATTAACTATTTAGAAACTAAAACAAAACATATAAACAAAACAAGATTAAAAACCAATATTGTATTTGGTAGTGCAGTTCACTAGTGTCATTTTATGTTATTATCACAAAAATATTAAAGAAGTATTCCCATGTAAATATTATAATATTCTTTGAATTCAATCACTGTCCATGATGAAATTAATATATAGAATAACAATAATATAAAAACCCTAAAAAGCACAATGAACCCTTTTGGGCTTTCCTTATATAAACAACAACCTTCCTAGAAATATATACAGACTCTAAACCAAACATAAAAATTATATACAGACCTTCAAGTAACTAAACATGTCTGCTTCTACTTCCACCTCCTCCTTGCTCCAAGACCTCATGGGAGATTTGTACTCAAGAAGGTTGCTACTTATCCACAGCTCCACCGTCTACCAGCTACCGTCAACAGCGGAGGCACCTCCTCCGTCTGGTGCCGCCGCTTCCACCACCAACACCTTCGATGCCAACGTCTTCATGGTTCTGTCCGTGCTCCTATGCGCCATCATATGCTCTCTCGGCCTCAACTCCATCATCCGCTGCACAATGCGCTGCTCCACCATGATGTCCTCCAACCGGCAAGGCGGCGGCGCCACCGCCGCCAACACCGGGGTGAAGCGGAAGGCGGTGAAGTCGTTCGCGACGGTGAGGTACGCGGCGGGGATGAACCTCGATACGGAGTGTGTGATATGCCTGTCGGAGTTTGCGGCCGGAGAGCGCGTAAGGCTGCTCCCCAAGTGCCACCACGGCTTCCACGTCCGCTGCATCGACAAGTGGCTCACCGCCCACTCTTCGTGCCCCACGTGCCGGGACTGCCTCATCGACACGTGCAAGAAGATTGTGGGAGCGACGTCGGAGCTTCCGGCTGCGGTGGCGTTTCATGTGGTGAACATCATTGAGCCGGTTGCACCGGAAGCGATGATTCGTAATTATCGTGGAATCAACTAATAAGTATTATATGTATGTATATTGTAAGTAGAGGTTATTAATTGGTGTATATAATTTGACTTCCGTAAAATACAGTAACGGTGAAATATATGTATTACGGATTCATTAAGGTTAATCGAAGAGATTTAGTTCATAACTGTGATCAATATTATTGGAAGATGAATATGAAAGTGTGACAAGGTGAAGCATCTGTACTGTAGTCTATATAGAGAAAGGGAATCGCTTTATGAAAAAGTTTATATATGTATATATATATAGTGCAAAAAACTAAATTGTACATATCGATCGGGCTCCACTACTAAAAGTTCAAGTTTACTAGTTGATTTTGATTTTTTCATTTATATACATTCATTTTGTTTCACTTCTTTTCCATGTGGGATTAAGTTAGCTTCTCCCTCTCATGCTCGTGTATGCGTGAGGATTTTTCTTTCACGCTCGTACACGCATGAGTCTTTATTTCAACACTTTTCCTGACAGGTAGTCTTGTTTACACATGGGCCATAGAAAGACTGGACTTCTGCATATGGGTCGGAGTCCATAGGGGGGCATAGGCACGGGAGACCCAACAACACAAGCCTAAATCAGCCCCCTCTGATATCGCGTAAAACTGTGTTGTATATATCGGGTTAGACTTCACAACTAAAATCTTAAACTTATTATTGGGTTTGACTCTTCCCCATATGAACATCACTTTTATTTTACTTCTTTTTTATATGGGATTAAGTAAATTTCTCCCTCTCATGCTCGTGTAAGTGTGAGGCTTATTTTCTTTTCACGCTCATGTACACATGAGCTTTTATTTCAACATCATCTTCAAACACCACACCGACCCGCTCACCTCACCTGTAAACCAACCCCGCCACCGTAAAACCACCACAAAGCCCGGTTAGTTTTTCTATGTAATCTCCCCGAAAACATCACAAAATTATGGCTTACCAACATCTGCAATCACGATGGCAAGGTCTCTGAGGTCACCCTTCCAAACAATAGAATAAAAGAAAAGAAAAAAGTTTGCCTTCGTTAAGTTTATAAGCAAAAAATGAAGCACAAAAGATTTTATCGACTCTCAATGGAGCCACTCTGTTAAATCAAGAACTGATTGTTGATTTTGCACTTGCAGAAACTCGCAGCCAGTTCAAGTCACCAAAAAAAAAAGAACCCAAAATAAGGAAGCTCAAATCTTAAAAAAAGATGGGTCATCCCCGAAGCAGAGCAAATATGATTCTGATGAGGAACAGAACATCTTCATCCTTCAGTTACAGAGAAGATGTGGTGGGATCAAAAAATAAAATGAAAAGATGATAGAGCATGATAAACAGTTCCATCGAACTAAAATCTAAGAGAACCTTGTTTGGAATCATAGGGATTGAGGCTACTGCAGAAATGATCATTGAGGAAATGAAATAGGAGGGATTGGACATGATTGGTATACATCAGATTGGAGAAATGCATTTGCTGGTACAATCACAAGGAATAGAAATGGGCCAAATTAGGATCCTGGTTTACCTCTGTCTGCGAAAATGGAGAATTTGAAATGAAGGTGGGTTCCTAAAATTGATTGTTATTTTTGAAATGTCGGAACTTGGACGTAATACTGAAACAATAAGCAACATTACAAATTAACAATCTATATGAAACGTTATTGTACTCGATTCAACTTTCCTTCAACTTAATTGTCAATTACAATAGAGAAGGTTCTTTTATATAAGGAACAATAGTAGTATAAACCAAACTAGAAAATACTAATACACAAACCTAAACACTAATGGATTTTTTCATAAAAGTAGTCTTAATGGGTCTAACATAATACTAACCCTAATTTACTCTGATTGATACAAATTTTTTGCAGGAGTTGTCTTATTTATTCACCTATGATAAAAATCATGAGATCATTTGTACAAAGTGGTGGTATTGATTCATGCTAATTTTTTAGAATCGGTCCTTCCGATACATGTTTTTTCTGTCGAGACTACGAAATATGGCGAGAATGAGGATTCTGAAGAGTCAGATTCGCAAGCAATTACTGCTTAGAATTATCTCATAACCTACCATCAATAGACCTCACAAATCCCAACCTCAAATAACCTCGTACTCACAAATAATTCTTTAGAGACACAATAATTAGCCCAACACAGATTCAATTATCTCATCCTCAAGACCTTTGAACCTCGACCATATCCCAAATTCCCAAGAAACCTTATATTCACAAAAGAGTTCTGAGCTTACCATACCCCCTCAGATTCCTAAAACCCTAAAAGCCAATAAGCCTTGCGAAAGTGAGATGCATACTTGGGTTACGTGCAAAGGTTTCAGCTTTACTGTAAAGTATATGACAATGAAATGATCCAGTCCATTGAGGAGATTGAAACAAAAAACCATCTTTAAGAGATTATTTTTCTTTGTCGTTTCCTTCATTAGAATGTTAGAGGTCTCAGTAAATCAGAGTAGTAGGAAAAACATCATACTGATAAATCCTTCGATTTTTGATGATTCAAGAAACCAAGTCACCTCAATCACTTTTGCTATACAAAGGCTCTCATTGTAGATCACAATCGGAATTTCATAATCATACATGCAGTAGGCTCTGCTGGGGTCCTCGTACAACTATGGACTTAAAATATTTCAGAATACCAACATCCATCATTTTGGTAAGAGGTAATTACAGATTAGTACACCCGTCGAAACCTCATTTCAGAATTGGTACCCCAAGTTTGAAAATTTTTTTCTCAGTCCCCCAAGTTTAAAACATTAACACTTCTGTTCAAATTCTATCAAATCTAACAACAATACTGTTAATATTTTTGTTAATACCCAAAATGCCCCCATGTATAATTTTAATGGTATACTTATTTTTTAAATATATATTTACCATTTTACCATTCATGAAATACAAAATATATCTTCTGTTGTGGGGGTGTATTTGTCTTTTCAACTAAAAAATTTAAGAAAATAAAATTTTAAATGTGCAATGACTTCTTTGTCCTCAAATCATCTCCATTTGTTCTTCATTTGTTCAACTTCACGAACTTATGCAATTTCCCAGCAATTATTTTGCTCGACAGAGGCCGTCGGAGTCGAGCCCAACGACGGTGGCGCACGAACCGAGCCCAGCGACGGTGGCGCCGGAGCCGAGCCTCCAACCTGAATCAGATCTGCACCGATAGATGCCGCCGGAGCTGAGCCCAGCGACGATGGCGCAGGAATCGAGCCCAGCGACGGTGGCGCAAGAACCAAGCCCACCGATGGTGGCGCCGGAGCCGAGCCCAGCGACGGTGGCACTGGAGCCGAGCCTCCAACCCAAATCTCACCGCCGACGACCATTTCTCGCTGCCCCAACAACGACCTCGAACAACGCGGCCTCCTCGAATCCACCACTAGAGACCACCTCTGCGTCGCCTCCCTCCCCTCAAGTTCTATTGTTGCTTCGACCGCCACAACCGTCCCCTTCATCGACGGCGCCACCGGAAGGATTAAAGGCAGACGTGGCCTTCGTCTAGACCCGTCGTCGAAGCTCGCGCCACCGCTGGTAAAGAGACGAACCATCGCCACCGGTAAAGTCGTAGCTTGTGCTGCGTTGCTCGCTGTCGCCGGATCTTGTCCTGCCGGCGGCGAATACGAGGTTCCGGGACGGTGCTGCAGATATGATTTGTGGGATTGGAAGATGTGTGGGTTCTGGGATAATAAGTTTGCAGATCTAGTTTTTGTGTGGCAAATAATTAGGTTAGAAAAGTGTAAATGTAAGGTTAAAGGAGGCCACAATTGTAATTACACAAGTTATTTAAAAATTTTAAATTATTTTATTTGTTAACTTGTAAAGACCATCTTGCCCTCAATGTACTAGTTGAATTGATTATTTAATTGGGGGTAAAAGGGTAATTGCATAATTACCCAAAAGATTATATAAAATTGAAAATTATATAGTAAGGGTATTTTGGACTTTTTACAAACCACATCAGTTAAATCTAACAGAATTGAACTTAAGTGTAACATAATGAAACTTGAGGGACCGAGAAAAAAATATCAAACTCGGGGTACCAATTCTGAAATGAGGTTTCGACGGGTGTACTGATATGTAATTACCCCTTTTGGTAACTCTCTATACTACAACAATGTAGAGTATCAAATGAAAATTTCATACCCTTGAAAATCATTGAAATTCTGAGTTGTGGTAGGGACAAGATGTCGAACACAATGTTGTGACAATTTGTTCAACAACTTGTCTGATCACAGATAAGTAAATAACGGAACAGTAAATAGAAGACACACAATATGTTTACCTAGTTCGGTGACTCCATACATACGTCTGGGGGCACTCTGCCAGTGAAAAGGTTTTCACTATTTGGTAGTCAATAGTACAACTTCAAGCCCACCTAGCTATTGTCCTAAGCTACTATAGATCTCACCGTGAACCACCTCGACCAAGGGCCTCTCCCCCTATCTTTGAGATCCTCTCAATTCCACCCTTCAAGCAAGCCTATGCTCGGTGTAGTTTGTCTTCGACAATTTCTTCGTGAGACTTCAATCACGAACAAATACTTTCAAATCACAGACACTCAAATCCTTGCGAGTTGATGTTTGTGATCGACAATGTCCTTCTAAATAATACAACATCTGATCTGCTTGTCTTACACGGTCACGAGCTCTGAGTATTTAGCACAAGAAAGGACTTAAATGCGGACGAGTTGCTAAGGCGTAAAGCACATGCTTTTATAGCAACTCGAGAGCCTAATCGGTTTCCAATATCGATTAGGATATCCAAACCCTTGCCGTCCTTGACAAGTTTTGTAAGTTTGCGTTGCCGCCTATAGGCCTTGCTAACGTGTCTTGATGCTACCTAGAGATTGCCTGATTTTGTCATTGCCTAAAAATCACGCGCGCTGATGTTCTCTGTCTAAAACAGGAATGCTGCGGTACTCGACTGATTCTGCGCGCATAATGTCATACAACACATATTTTGATATGTTGACTGACATCTTACCTTGTGCTTTAAAAAAATTGTCAATACTGAACGTAACAACAAAAATCTGTATATTTAGAGTTATGTTATTTCTATTATACCATCAAGATAATAGTAGTACATATGATAATATTTTGTAAATTGTTTTTAATATTGTATAATATCTGTGGTTAATCTTGTTTATCGTTTATGGAATATTTAATTTGTTGCCTCAAGTGTATCTGTTTGTTTCTGATGTTACAAACACATTACAATTAATATAAATTTATTGCAAACAATGTAGAGAATAATATTTTAGCTTCTTAGACTTTTAAGGGGCAAAGTATCCAAGTTAATTATTTACCATGTTCATAATTTCCACAACAAAGATACCAAGATCGGTGAGTGGGTACAAGAGCACACTATCATGTCCTGTTACCAGCTTCATGGGAAAAGTAAGAATTCTGCACCCTATAAATCACTGCCTAATTCATAAAGTAAAATCATATAACATACCGAATGGATGAAATAATATGAAAAAAAAGAGTTTAAATAAATAGAAAGGTCAATTATTACAGGAAAAAATAGACCAAAAGTAATCAAATATTACATGATCAAAGTTACCATGATTCATTCCTTAAAACAAAAATAAAAAATATAAGAAGTGCGAAGACAGCAAATTTTTAAAGAAAAACATCCAAAATGGCACCGATTCTCAAATTTCATGAACGAAGCTTAAAATTAGCCCATCACGACATAAAATGTCGTCAATTAAAGCATACCAATGCACCAAATGTCTCGTGCATCACATTGACTCAACAATCCCCAAGGAACCCAAAATTCTATACTAAAACTCTAATTCCCAAAACGTGGGACACAGAAGTGTATAGTATTTATAATAGTTATACACAAATATTAGTGAAATCCAGCACACCAACAAGGAGATACGATCCAAGTAAGTGTAACTCACAGTGCAAAACAATATCCTTACTCTTTAACCTCAACTTGTCTCTGTTAATCTTTTTAATATCACATATATATCCAACACAAAAAGCACAACCTAGTATATATGTACGTACCACTTGTTATATATCTTGCCTTTACTCTTTTATAATTTTCTTCACTCCCAACATTTATTTATGATATCCTCTACGCTAAATAACATAAACCAATTCGATTTCAGATTGATATCAATCTTGCCACTATACATTTAAGTACTTACGAATATATATATGGCTCCATTTCAATCTTATTTTTTATTTGACCAAAGATTCTTCCTTTGATCTAATTGATAGCATAACTTTAATTCATAGCCATAAGCATGGCTAATTTATACTCAAGTCTATTAGATTGCAATCTCAACTAGTTGCAGCGTTTCTACAATAAACAATAACAATAACAATAATATTAATTAATATCCTAAAAAGCACATTGAAACCTTTTGGGCTTTCCCTATATAAAGAACAACCTTCCTAGAAATATATACAAACTCTAAACCAAACATAGAAAATCATATACAAACCTTCCAAGTAACTTACCATGTCTGCTTCTACTTCCACCTCCTCCTTGCTCCAAGACCTCGTGGGAGATTTGTACTCAAGAAGGTTGTTACTCATCCACAGCACCACCGTCTACCAGCCACCGTCCACGATGGAGGCGCCTCCTCCGTTCGGTGCCGCTTCCACCACCAACATCTTCGATGCCAACGTCTTCTTGGTTCTGTCCGTGCTCCTCTGTGCCATTATATGCTCTCTCGGCCTCAACTCCATCATCCGCTGCACAATGCGCTGCTCCCCCATGATGTCCTCCAACCGGCAAGGCGGCGGCGCCTCCGCGGCCAACACCGGGGTGAAGCGGAAGGCGGTGAAGTCGTTTGCGAAGGTGAGGTACGCGGCGGGGATGAACCTCGAGACGGAGTGCGTGATATGCCTGTCGGAGTTTGCGGCAGGAGAGCGAGTGAGGCTGCTACCCAAGTGCCACCACGGCTTCCACGTCCGCTGCATCGACAAGTGGCTCACCGCCCACTCATCGTGCCCCACGTGCCGAGACTGCCTCATCGACACGTGCCAGAAGATTGTGGGAGCCACGGCGGAGATTATTCCGGCTGCGGTGGCGTTTCATGTGGTGAACATCATTGAGCCGCTTGCACCGGAAGCGATGATTCGTAATTATAGGGGAATCAGCTAAGTATAATTATAAGTATGTTGTATGTATGAGGTTTATTGGTGTATATAATTTGACTTCCGCAAAATACGGAAACAGTGAAATGTGTATGTATTTGTTACGGATTCATTATGGTTAATTGAAGATATTTAGTTCATAATTGTGATCATATATATATATATATATAAGGAAGAGTGAATAGAGGGAAGCAGAAGCAGTGACATGAGAATAAAGAAGATGAATATGAAAGTGTGACAAGGTAATAAGACTCACCCGTCTATAAAGAGAAGGGAAAGCGAATCGCTTGTGAAGATTCATTTCGACTACACCATTTGGGGATTTGCGCCGTCTTAATGTCAGTGCAGACGGCGGATTCACAACGTGCGCCGGCCGTAGCTACGGTATTATCTTTGATCGAAGTGACCGCTGTTGACCGATCGTTGCTCAACGGTCGTTTATGGAGTCGTTGATGTTTCCGTTGGGTTAGGACGACGCACTCTAAATAACTGCGCCTATTTATATAGCAGAAATGTGTTTATTTTGCAATGTATAATTGCTTTGGTTTGGAGAACTTTTCAGACATAAAATTTTCAAAATTGAGGGTTGGAGTATATGTGGGGGAGGTAGGCTATAAAGGAAGAAAAAATCATTAAGAATTGGAGAAATCGTCGATTATAAGGTATGTACATAATGTTCGTTTATTATTTGTGTTTGCTTGCGTACGATAGTGTCATAGACGGTATGTTCAGGCTTACATTTGCCACTAAATATGAGAACATCGATAGTTAATTTACATTTTTAAATATGTTATTTTAGGCTTTTATTTTCTTTTTTAGTGTAGATTATGTTGTTCCCTAATGTGTAGTTTCGTGATTATTAAAACCATAGATAAGAAATGGATCAATCGTGGATGGAAATGGATAGGTCAACAAATGCTTTCAAGAGTGGTTAATCTAGTTTCATAACATTTGCGAGAGAAAATGCCGTAGAATACGACGATGATCGATTCAAGTGCCCTTGCAGGAAATGTGGTAATGTCGGTATTAAAGATATGCATACCATTTGTATGCATTTATTTAGAAAATGGTTTATGAGAGACTATACAGTGTGGACCGAACATGGCGAAGTGGGGGAAATCGTGGAGAGTAGCAACCAGGGTGTTTGGGCAGAGCCTATTGAACACATTCCAATAGTTGATCCTATACAACAGTTCGTGTATGATGTTGACCCAACTCGAGAAGTTAGAGTTCAGCAACTGGAAGCAAATGATATGGTGCCTGCAGTAGATGTTGAGGCTGCTAAAGCAACCACGACAAAATACAAGCGGTTGGTGGTAGAGATGGAGACACCATTGTATGACGGTAGCGATGATTCGGCGTTGTCATCCCAGCTGAAGCTTTTGTCAATCAAACAGAAAACAGGGATCACAGATACGACATTTGACGAGGTAGCTGCGTATGTTTTCCAGGTGTTGTCGCAACCCAATGCACATGTGTCAAACTACTCTGGGGCGAAGCAGAAAATGAAGTTAATAGAATTGCCGTTGGTGAAATATGATGCATGTTACCACAGTTGCATATTGTACTACAAAGAGCACATAGATTCCACAGAGTGTTCAGTATGTGGAGATTGTCGGTACGAATATGATGGAAGTTCGATTGTGGCAAAGAAGACATTGTGGTAATTTTCATTGGCACCACGTCTGCAGTGGCTATTACCCGTACCCGAGACGTCTGAGTTGATGCGTTGGCACAGGGAGCAGGAGAGGGTGGACGATGATACGCTCGAACATCCAGCAGACGGGAAAGATTGGATTACAATTGACAGGACAAACCCGAGTTTTTCGGCAGACATCCGTAACGTGCGACTCGCCATTGCAACTAACGATTTCTGTCCGTTTGGACCCAACACACCGTCGTATAGTCTTTGGCCCGTTGTCGCTATCCCGCTAAATTTCCCCCCTTCAATGGCCATGAAAAAGGAGTATAATTTGCTGACGATGTTGATATCCGGTCCGAAGTCACCCGATAAAAGTTTGAATAACTTTATGTGACCACTCATCGAAGAGTTGCAGCAACTGTGGGATGAAGGAGTTCTGACATGAGATGGGTCCAAGGAAGAAGCTTTCCAAATGCGCGCTGCAGTGATGTGGACCATTATCGACTATCCGGGACTGAGAATGTTAGGTGGAATTCAGACAAAAGGTTACAACGCTTGTCTTATATGCATGGAAACATTGATTCAACTTACAGTCGGGGGAGAACTTCGTACATGGGTGCACACAGATACTTACATCGCCGTCATCGATTGCGTCGGACGAGGCAAGCTTTTAATGGACTCGTGGAGACCAGAGACGCGCCTCCGATATGTTCTTTGATGTAGCTCACCTACGATATAGACTTCGACTCCGAAGAACTACTGAGATGGATAGATGATCGAGCCCGAGCTGCCTACAAGGAGCGAAAAAACTCCTACAAGCCATTTTATAATGTCTATAAAGACGTCCTTCAGCGTAACGGTATCCCGTACAAGTTGGCGGGGAAAAAGAAAGACTGGAGGTGGCTTGGGGAACACTATGACATCAAAGTGATGCAGGTATTTGCCTCAAATTCATATAACCGCCTTAATATATTACTTATAATTGATATGTCTAATTAAATACAATGAACAATTTCTGATAGGACTTGGGTCCCAAAATGTCTTCAAGGCGCAAGAAAAAGCCTGACCACAACACCGGTCCAATATCATTCAGAACCTCGACCGCGGAGTTGTTGAGGGAGATGGCGAAAAAAGGCGAGGTTCCTATATTAGGAAACATAGAGAACCACTTGAACAGTTATGCTGACGTCACAGACAAGGATAAGAAGAAGATGAGGGTAGTTTTGTCAACAATTATAATTTTTATGTTTATTTATGTTCTTTAATTCTTAATTCTTTTATATTTATTATTTGTAGGTTAACGTCCAGAAGTTGTACACTGAGTGGTGCAAGACCCACACCCACCCAATGACTTTGGAAGAGGAGGAAGACTTGATGAGTCGGGCTAGTGTGATGACATACGGTCGTGTCTTGAAGGGTTCCTATATCAGAGGGTTTGGCAGGGCAGTGAGGCGGGAACCAAAGGTTCGACAAACAGGAGAGGGAAGTTCGTGATCTGCAACATTTGCACAACGGACAGATGAGGAGATTGAACGCCTCAAAGAAAGTAATGAAATGCTCGCTATGCAACTCAGTCAAACTCGAGAAGAAATGACCCAGGCCGTGGCACAACAGGTGGCTCAACTCGTGGCTGAATATGAATCTACCAAGGCTGCGGAATTTGCCGAACAAAAAAGAAAGGTAAAGGAGAAGGACAAGAAGCGTCGAGCATTTGAGAATAAGATGCGTCAATATTGGCGTGATCCAGCCAATGTCCCGATGCCCGACGAGCCCACCTCTTCCTCCGATGAAGATTAGTATCTTTTCTTGGCTTCTAAACTTTACAAACTTGACTTCTAAACTTCATTATTATGCCTTTGGATTTTGGATGTTTGTTTGGTGAATTTTGGATGTCTTTGTTAAATTTTGTATTGTCCGAGCTTATGTGTTGGATTAAGAATGCGCATGCATTAGTTAAAGCCTGCGCGATTGTTATGGTTATGGTTCTTGTTGTATATATTTTTTATGGTTGGAAAAAAATATTACAAGTTTGGAACTCTAATTTGTGCACTGTTTTTTTTCACTCACTGGTCTACCACCTGCGCACCGAAATGGAAACGTAGGTGGTTATTACCAGCGGCGACCTACAACTTATGTGCCGCCGTACCTAAAGAGGCGTCATTGCTATGTAAGCTGGTATAACATTGTGGCAGCGCACCCTAAAGGTGCGTCGTCCGTAATGTGGCATGCGCATCCTCACGGGAACGCCGGCCTAAAGTTTACCTGCGCACTCACTTTTGGCGCGCCGTCCTTAATTATAACGGCACATGCCTTTACCTAAAGACGCAGGTGGAAGAAACGGGCTGCAGCGTACTGGCGGCGCCTGTAGGCATGCGCACCAGACGCCGACCTTTTCTTCCACCTGCGTTTTTTACCTCTCTACCGGCGCTTTTGGTGCGCCGTCCTCAAAGCATTATTCTTGTAGGGTTCGTCAATAAAATATAAGGGAAACTTCTCGAGACTTATATTATTTCTATAATTTTTCTTCCTACATGGGCCCTCTTATTTTGACATTTTTGTCACTTTGTCCATTTTCTTTAAGTTCCATCAATTATTTTGATATTGAAAATTAAAAAGACTAAAATGCCTTTGTTGGTGGTTTAAATTTTCAAATGACACATTTTTTGACCCAGTCTTTCCTTCACTTCTCTGCACCATTTCAGTCAACACTTTTCTCATAAAATCACTCTGGTGAGCATATCTACCATCGTGAAGAACCCATTATGAAATGGCTTTGGCAAGTACACCTATTGTTGTGAAAAACCAACTATAAAATGGCTCAGACGAGTTCCACTAAGATGAAAAAAAAACTCCAACACAACAGAAGAGAAAACTAACAAAACAGAGTCATCCAAGAGAGGTTTTAGCAAAATAGAGCTTCATATCATACTCTCTACCGTTTCAACAAAATATATTCAAGTTCATAGGAAATCAAACATCGTGACCCCCCCCCCCCCCCCCCCCCCCCACACGCTTACCTCCCTCTCCCTCCACCATCTTCGTCTTCAACTTTCCTTCACAAAACAAAAAATCATGGCTTTAAAACCTCCTATCTGAATTCGGAGAAGTAGTCTCTACATACTCTCTAAAGAATATCAGTAAATTTGGAAAACACTTCGGATTTGCTCTTCTTGAGAACCAGAAAGATGCATTCAATGCTATAACTGTAGAAGTATAGGCCCATGCGTACACAAGTGTGGAAGGAAAATAATCCCCACGCGTACATAAAGTACGAGAGGGAGAATTTAAGTTAATCACGCATTGAAAAGAAGTGAATTAAAATTGGTGTATATAAAGGGTAGTGTCAAACCCAACTAATAGGTTGAGTTTTTAGTTGTGGAGCCCGGCCCGATATGTACAACCCAGTTTTACATGGTATCAAAGCGGGTTGATTTGGGTCTGTTTGTGGGATCCCCGTGCCTACACCCCCCGTGGATTATGGCCCATATGCAGAAGTCCAGTCCTATTATGGCCCACGTGTAGACAAGGTTACCCATGAGAGGGAGTGCTGAAGTAGAGGCACATGCGTACACGAGCGTGAAAGGGAAATAAGCCCCACGCGTACATTAAGCATGAGAGGGAGAATTTAAGTTAATCCCACATTGAAAGGAAGTGAATTAAAAAGTGTGTATATAAAAGGTAGGGTCCAACCCAACTAATAACTTGAGCTTTTAGTTGTGGAGCCCGACCCAATATGTACATCCTAGATTTACAATAGCTCGTCTAAATGGGCTTCCAACTGAGCATGGTCGGCTCCATGTTGCTCATGCCCGTGGCTCACCGCGTCTGATGCAACTGATGCAGCGTACGTGGCTAGGAGGAATTCTTTATCAAGTTCGTTGATTCTTGTGAATACCGAATGTGATAGATTTGAGGGAAACCTCGATTTTTTTTTTATTAAACTTCAAAACTAATACTTAAAAAAGACCGTACGAGAGTGCTTAAATAATGAAACACAAATTGAAAAAAAGGAAAACCCTAATTCGCTAGAAAGGAAAAAAGGAAAAGAAAGGAAACAAATATTACAAATTATAAAAAACTGCCCAAAACTTATAAAACGCAATTTTAACCCACTATATGATCTCCGATGGCTGAAATTTGTCGTACCTCATGTCCTAGCCATGAATTTGACTCAGACTGCCGTTTCCGCTCGGAAAACACTAGTCTTTTGTTCAAATCCGACACTTTCGTGATAACTTCAGGTGTTCCAGTTTCTGCATACCGACTTCCTCAACAGCACCGCATCAGTTTCCATCGTTAGCATTCCCCTGATCTGCTGGACAATTGAGTCACTCTGAAATGCCGGTGCCATCGCCGGGGACGTCATCTTAATCTACCCTTGTAGCGGCTCCGAGGTCTCTTTCGATCGAGGTATCGTTCTCCTCCACACCAAATCTTTGGATGACATTAAGATCATGGCATGGATTTCGGGGTTTGGTGTAACCTTCCCCATTCTGATAAATGAAGTTGACGCTATTAGATTGCCTTTCACCCTGCCTTCCCGGCCGGAGTTGCCCGGAGTTTTGTCTTGTTGCCTCAGTTTTGCACCGGCGAAACCAGATTCCAAAGTTGACTCTGCCGGGATCTCGAAGAGGGTGAGCTCCAGTTAGATTTGTCGTCATCGGTCGCATCTCCTGGTGGATCGATCTCCGGGGACCCCTCGGCTTCTGCTGGTCTCGAGCCTGGAAAGCATTGGATGATGCGTCTACTGCCTCGTTCTCCATGATTAGTGAGCATGAGCCGACCTCGAGGAGGCGCACGCACGAGCTGACCTCAGAGAGGCGCGTGCACGAGCCGGCCTCTAGGAGTAGCGAGCACGAGATGACCTCGAGGATGCGCGCGAACGGGCCTGCTTCGGGGAGTCGCGCAGTTGTCTAGTTGGGCGAGTCACTAAAAGCAAGGGTCTCATATAATCCTACAGTATCTAACCCTATTGAGGTGCCAATTGTGCCCATTTCTACTATGGGCTCCTCACCACTTAATGGGTTTCGGGGGAAAAAGTGGCTTGCGCGACACACCCATCTAGAGCGGTTGCTCTTCACCTCACGCCTTTCCCCACACGCGCAACAACACGCGGTCGAACAAGTACATTTATATTCCGGCCTAAGTCCGGGTCGAATTCACAAGAACCAAAATGGGGTCTCTCAATTGGACATTCACATATTCTTTCTTGACACGACTCGATAAAGTAAATAGCGTAAATAAGAAGATATTAAACTACACTAAGCACACAAATACAACTACACTACAACTAATGCAAGAAATTAAATGGGGGAGGCGGATGGTAGATGGTTGGTTAGAAGTCAAGGATTCGAGAACCTAAGAAACTAGACATTCATACAAATCAAGTTTTAATTTAACTACTAATCCTAAACATGCAATTTAGTTAAATGACATATGCCTTGTAAAATTAAGTCCATCTCTCGACATTGGTCTTATCCTAGTCTCGGGTCAATCTTACCCTCTTAGGATCAATTGTGACTTGCAACCCCATAAAGCACGACAATCTTAAGCCAAGGGTTGTATATGGGCGTCATGACACGGTTACGAACCCTAACCCTCTACACTATCTAGATCCGGCACAATCCGTTTCTCTCAAAATCAGTGTCACAACCCATGATATCTAACTCGGGGTGCCAATCTAAGGTAGACACAATCATAACAAGATAGTGCAATTTAAACAACAAGCATGCATATAATTAAAATCAAACAAAATACCAAAATATTAGTTCTCATGATGAGTAAAATGAAGAACTTATGCCATAAATACCAACATCGCCTCTCGACATTGAGATTAACCTAATTCCGAGTCAATTATTACCCTCTCGAGTTTGAACCAACGTCAAAACCGTATTTGCCCGACAATGTTAGGCTAAGTGTTAATCCGGGGTGTCTCCGCACGGCTTCGAGCCCCTAGCACTTTGTGATGACTAGATCCGTGACTATCCGTCCCTTTGGGGCTCGGCTAAATCACTTAAACATGTATCCTAAGTAGTTAAGTCAAGATACAAGCATTCAAATAAGGAAAACACACATCATAATCTTCAACCTAGAACTTATACCTCAATATCAATCAAAACCAATCCATACAAAGGTCTAGCTTCCATGACCTAGGGTTTTTATCCCCAAATCACGGTGCTCAAGCATTCACATACAAGAAATAGCTAGATTCAAGAAAATGAAAGAAAATTACAAACCCAAACCCAAAGACATGGGTGTTGGGAAGCTCAAAACTCTCCAATCTAGGTCCTTCATGCATACTCTTGCCTCCTCTTCTTCTTCCCATGGTGGTGGTGGTGGAAACTGTCCCTTGTAATACCAAAAATGGCCTACAAGGGAAGTTCTTGGAGCCCTTCTCCTCTAGGAACCCTTGGGAGGTCGAAAACCCTCTCAAAACTAAGTATGGGGGCTGAAATGTGTGAGTTTGATGATGAAAAATGAGGGGTTTCGCACTTTAAATCGATGTCTGGAACTTAGTCACGATCTTGTCCGCTCTGTGACAGAAATTGTGCCTCGCCACAGGTTTTCTTTGCCACAAATTCAATTAGGCACGATCGTGACTCGCCTAGTCACGATCGCGGCTCCTTGAAATTCTCTCTAATGTGTTAGATCTTCACAATCCATTCAAATCGACATATTATGACCTCAATCGGACCGAAGTGTAATTGCAAGGTCACATCGGGCCCGCTATAATAGGCTCTCTCTCCGGCCCAATTTGACTCTCAAGAAAAGGGTGTTTTATCTGATAGTTCTTCGACTTCTGATGATCTAGAAATCCCCTTGGCGACCATGTTTAAAATAGTTGAAGGGCAAACTGAAAAAAGTCCGCTCTCGCTCTCGGAGGCGCAAAAAATGGAGAAACCATATTATCACGTAGGTATACTTAATTTGTTTTTATTTTATAGGTCACCCAAATGTAAACTATTATCGCTATATTAAAATTTGTTACATAGTGTATGAAATGACGATTTCGCCCCTCCTTTGAATAACTAATTTATGTTAAAGACTAGGGACATATCAGTCTTTTTGTATAAATGTGGAGAACTGGTTCAAATTGGGTCACTTAAAACCATATCCCAAATCTAGCTGGTTTCAAAATAAATAATCATTAAAAATATAATTTATTATTATTATCTCATAAATTTAAAAGCCCATCTTCCTGAAGCCTCTGCCTCTCTAGTTCATCGAGGGCGGGAGGAGGTTGTTGTCGTTGAATGCTCGGCTCCGCTGATCTGCTTGCTCAACGGATTGAGAAATCAGTTGGGAAGAATCCATTTCCCCATCGTCTACCATATGGTCCTCGGGGCATGGATGGAACTAAAAGGAATTGGAAGATGAACTTAAAGGTTGGGTGGATAAGAATGTTAAGACCGTCTCTGGGTAATAAAAAACACCTTTAGAGAGATAAGAATTTTGATTGCTATCTTAAACTAGCATTACCATGTTTTTATTGCCTAAATATGTTGTAAGGGTTTGGCCTGTTTAGTGTATCATTTCTAATGTTAGTAATTTCCCTCTTGCAAAAGTTCCCACATAAAATCCTTCTCCCCAGAAAATTCATTGAAGCTTGATGATTCAACCGAGCCAGAACCTGTTAGGATTTTGTGCCCTAGCATAATGTATTTTCAATCTACTCATGTAATGAGATTATTAGTTTAAATAAAATCGGCATTTATATTACTAAGGGGGGTGTATTCAATCATGATTTTAATGGATTTAAGAAGTCTTTTAAAGTCTTGTGGTATTCAATCATGATTTTAGAAATACTTTTAAAGTCTTGTGGTATTCAATCATGATGTCTTGTTAGAGGTCACTCATGATGGAAAGGGTAAAATGGTAATTTTACCAGTCCGCCAACGTGTCGTGAGCCTAGAGGGTCACACACTAAAGGTTGAGTAAAACGGATGAAATCATGAAGACGAGTCATGAGAGAGATAAAATCTGGTTTTGCATTAAACCGGATTAGATCGATTTCGGTTTAGGATTAAACTGGAAATCAAGAACGGTTTAGCTGGACCATTTAATTAGAATCTAAACCAAGAGATTTAATTAATTAATTTTAAGCTAAACAGGGCCTAGCCAGATTGGGTTAAGCCATAATGGGCTTTTCTACTTAATTAATTAATAAGGTTTGGGCTTTAAGCCCATCAAGGCTTTTAATTAATTATTACCTAAAAAGAGATATAAAAAGAAATTTTTCAGATTTTAATGAAGAAATTTTTTCCAAAACCCCAGCCGCTCTCTCTCTCTCTCTCCTGGCCGATTTCGGCCCTCCCTCTCCTTTTCCTATTTTGCTTGCTTCGATCTTCTAGCAAGGATCGTTGTGAGTATCTTCGGATTGCTCTTCCTATGTGTACGCTCTTTAGAGGTCACTGAATCCAATTTAGTGACAAAGGGATTTCGATTCAAGGTAATCTTATAATTTATTTTCTAGCCTAGATCTCATGATCAATCAATGATCATGTAAGATCCGTAAATTATTATGGACTTTTGAGGTTAGTATCTTGTATGGGCATGAAATTAATTGATTGGAACCCTCAAAAATTCCTTCAGAATCGACCCCTTTTGAAGGCGAAGATATGAATGTTGTGTTTGGAGTTTAAAGACAAACAAACGGTGGTGTTTCTTTGAATTTTTGGTCGAAAATTTATTATATATACCAAACTAAGATATAACGATAAATATATATGGCTAATTAGTCATTGAGTGTGTAACTGGATTCCAAGAAGATTAACAAACTGAAAATTCAACAAAATGACGTCGTTTTATTCGTCTTCAACCTCAGATTTGAATTTTGTTTCTAACATTCAAATGTTTTTTTGCCATAACTTTTGCTACATAACACCGATTTTGGTGATTTGATTCGAATATACTTGAAATTTAATTATCGGCTCGTTACAAAAAATATGGAAAAAAATGAATCCAATAAAAACACAAATTATTGGTACATATCTCCAAAATCCCATGACCTGGTGATCTACTCAATTTCGATTTTTGTCATCTTCATCGAATCTGAACTCATGAAAATGTTGTAAATCCGGGATGTAGATATCGGGTTGGGCTCCACAACTAAAAGCTCAAGTTGTTAATTAGGTCTGACCCTACGAGTTGCTTTTGGGTTGTTAATCCAATAAAAACACAGCTTATTTCGGTTTGCAACCTGCGAGTTGCTTTTGGGTTGTAATTTAATTGTGACTTGCGTGTCACTGCATTTATTTATTTAAATTAAATGTAATTACGTATTCCTAAGAAGTGAAGAAACGAACAGAAGGACGGTGATCCCGAGGAGGCATGGAGCCAGTGGGAGTCCAATAGAATTAGGAAAGACAAGACATACTATAGGTTTTAGTTTGTTCCAGTAGGGTTAGCGGGCTAGGTAAAGCAAGTTTACATTTATGTTCATGAATGTATGGTTGAATGTATGATTTAATTTTCATAAGTTTATGTTAATTAGATCATCACCCACATGTGTAAAGATTAATAATAATGAGTTAATCACGCACATGTAAACCGGAATGAAAGCATCTCTACATGGATTTGTAGATGATAATTTCAAGTTAAGATCAAGTCATGATCAGTGAGAATGGACATTTAAAACAGCAAGTAATTTCAAGTCAAGCTAAGTACCGCCCACATTTCATCACTTCGATTAATTCACAGACCCATGGGTGGATACGATTAACGTGGATCCATGGGAATGGGTTCTAATAGAAGATGAACAATCTTGCATGGGTGCGTGCGCATTAGCGTAGTAACCATGCAGATTGGACCATACGTTGAAAGGTGGTTGACTTGATTGCGATTCTCAAATGATCTGAGCCAGGGTATCAGACATAGGGAAATGCCATATACATATAATGTATAAGCTCCAGCCAAGAATCACATGGTTTTGTGAAAGGACTGGACTGTCCTACTCTAATGTCCAAACTTGGGGCAATGAGATTAACTCACTTCAGTTTTGGGTATGCGGAGATCTTGGTTTAGATTCAGATATAAGAATAAAAAATGTTCATACTCAAGTATCTCTCACTTTAACTTAATTAAGAATTTGATTGAATTTATTTTCATGTGTAGATTTAATGGCACCGTCGCAACCCAAATCAAAACGTTCTGGCAGTGAAGCATTAAAGTCTCTTCCGTCGAATGACAAGCTGTCAGGAACCAACTTCCTAGTTTGGGAGAGGAACCTGAAGCTTGCCCTTCAGTATGACAGACAAGAGTATGTCCTTACGGATAAGCCAATGAAATTGCCTGCGGATGATGCCAGCGAGGCCGATAAGAATGCTTATGACAAATATCTTAGCAACCGGACATATGTTGGCATCCTCATGGTCGACTCCATGGAAAATGACACCCAGGACTAGTTTATGCATCTTATGGATAATCCACAAGAAATGATGGAGGAGATCAAGGTATACTACTAGAAGAATGCTCCTGTCGAAAGATACGACACTCTTAGGGAGTTATTCTACAGCAGGCACAATGTTGGTGATGCAGTGAGCCCACATGTCCTCAAGATGAAGCGTCTCTTTAATCGCTTGGCCAGTCTAGGTCATAGCTTCACATAGCAGCGGAAATCAGACATAGTTCTGATGTCGCTTCCTAAGGTTTATGGAGATGTGATTACCAGTTACAATCTCCATAATATGGAAAAGACCATCAAGGAACTACATGGAATGTTGGTGACAGCAGAGAAAAATTTCACGGGCAAGACCCCTGAGGTTCTGATGGTCAATAAGGATGTCAACTTCAAAAGAGCTGGCAAACCTACTGGCAATTCACCAGGACATCCCAACAAGGGTAAGGCACCAGCAGTGGCGGGTAAGGGTAAGGCGCTAATGCACCTAGCTGGGCCGTTAAAGGTACCCAGGGGTCCAAAGATCCAATCGGTTCGTAGAACCGAAGAGAATACTTCGACCTCAGGGGTAGTCTGTTATTACTACCAGCAGACAGGTCATTGGAAAAAGGATTGCAGGCAGCACAAGGAATATGTGAAGAGCTTGCAGAAGGGAGGACACCCTTCAGGACCTAGATCAAGTATTTACGTTGTTGAGTATAGTCTCAACGTTACTTTCTCATAAACATGAGTAGTTGATACCGGGGCAGAAACTCACATTTATGTTAATCTGCAAGATCTAGAAAGTAAGAAGCTTCTTGGAAAGGCAAGCGTGATCTGAGAGTCGGAGACAACAGTTCGGTGTCAACGACGGCTATCGGTTCTGTTAGTCGTAGGATGCCCACATAGCTTATTTTAGTTTTGAACGATGTTTTATGTGCACCTACTTTTAGTAGGAATATTATTTTAGTGTCCAGTTTGGACAAACTTGGTTTTGTATTTACCATAGATAATAGTTTATTTACTTTATCAAGTAATAATATTGTTTATGGCACTGCATTTATGGTTGGTGGTTTGTACATTTTAAATGTTGATAACTCTAACTACAATTCAAAATATAACGTAAATAGAGGTTGAAGTCGGATAACAAAAACCAGACAGTGATGTGACACTGTCGTCTTGGCCATATTGGCGAGAAACGTGTCTCGACACTTCACAAGTGTGGGCTATTAAGTCTGTTTGAATTCACACAAATCGAGAGATGCGAATCTTGTATTATGAATGACAAAGGCGCCTTTTGGTGGCTTAGGTGAAAGGGCGAGTGATCTCCTGGGCCTAATACATTCAGACGTATGTGAGTCCATGAGTACACAAGCCAGGAGAGGTTTCAGATACTTCATAACCTTTACCGATGATTTCAGTAGGTATGGGTATGTCTATTTAATGAGAGATAAGTCGGAGTCCTTTGATAAATTCAAAGAATTCCAAAATGAAGTACAAAACTAGCTTGCTAAAAGTATAAAGGCACTTCGGTCTGATCGAGGTGGCCAGTACTTAGACCAAGATTTTCTCAGTCACCTAAGAGATAACGGTATTCTCTCGGAACTAACTCTGCCATAAACCCCTCAGCTGAATGGTGTTTCCGAACGGGGGAACAAAACCTTTCTTAACATGGTTTGTTCCATGATGAGTCATGCAAACCTTCCAGTATCTTTCTGGGGCCATGCCCTAGAAACGGCCGCATTCATTTTGAATCGGGCACCTACAAAGGCAGTAGAGACCACTCCATTTGAGGTCTGGCAAGGGAAAGCTCCCAAGTTGTCTTTCCTCAAGATCTGGGGTGTGACGTTTACGTCAAGCGGATGCTTGGTGATAAACTCGAACCCAAGGCAAATAAGTGTGTCTTTGTAGGGTACCACAAAGGAACTATGGGGTACTACTTCTATAAACCCGAAGAGAACAAGGTTTTTTTTGCTCGAGGTGGGGTTTTCTTAGAAAGAGAATTCTCATCCAAGAGTTCTAGTGGGAGTCCTGTGCTCCTTGAAGAAATTAGAGAAGACACAGAACAACCTTTGGAGAATGTAGAAGTACCCGATGAGGTAAATGATCAGAGTCCTATTATAACAGCAACTCCTGTAGGACCAAGAAGGTCTGACAGATCTTGTCAAAACCCAGTCAGATATGGCTTCTTAGCCATAGAGGGTAATGACTTGATCGTTGTGGATCAAGATGATCCCGCAACAGTTCAGCAAGCCTTGTCCAGTCCCAACTCTTAAGAATGGTGGAATGCCATGGATGAGGAGATGAAGTCCATGAAAGACAATCAGGTCTGGAACTTAGTAGACCGCACACCTGAGATAAAACTTATAGGGTGCAAGTGGATATTTAAGTTAAAGACAGATATGGACAGAAAGCCTCAGACTTACAAGGCAAGACTGGTTGCAAAAGGTTATCGTCAAGTCCAAGGCATGGACTACGATGAGACCTTTTCACCAGTAGCCATGATTAAGTCAATTCGGATAATGTTGGCCATTGCAGCATATTTCGATTATGAGATATGGCAAATGGACGTCAAAACCGCGTTCCTTGACGGGTATTTGCAGGAGGATATCTATATGACCCAACCAGAAGGTTTTGTCGATCCGGATCATCCCAAAAAAGTGTGTAAGCTGCAACGATCCATTTATGGATTGAAGCAAGCTTCCAGGAGTTGGAACTTACGGTTCAATGAAGCCGTAAAAGAGTTCGGGTTTATCAGAAATCAAGATGAACCCTTTATTTACAAGAAGAGCAGTGAGAGTAACATAGTGTTCCTGGTGTTGTATGTCGACGACATACTAGTCATGGGAAATGACGTCCCAACCTTGCTTGAGACCAAAGCTTGGTTAGGGAAGTGTTTCTCCACGAAGGACTTAGGAGAGACCGCTTACATTCTGGGGATCATGATCTACAGAGATCAATCCAAGAGAATTTTAGGCATAAGTCAGAGCACCTACGTAGATAAAGTGTTGAGAAGATTCTTAATGCTTGATTCTAAGAAAGGGAACCTCCTAGTAAGACATGGGATCAAACTCAGCAAGATTCAGTGTCCTAGAACACCTGATGAGCTAAAGAAGATGGAGGGAATCCCATATGCTTCGGCAGTGGGATCCATTATGTATACCATGATCTGTACGAGGCCTGACGTATCGTTTGCCTTCAGCTGTGCCAGCAGATTTTAGTCTAACCCAGGCCAAGTTGACTGGAGTGCCGTCAAGTGTACCCTCAAGTATCTGAGGAGAACAAAGGATGCCTTCTTAGTGTATGGCGGGATAGAAGGAGAACTGAGCGTCATTGGATATGTTGATGCTAGTTTTTAGACAGAACTCGATGACTTCAAGTTTCAAGGAGGGTATGTGTTCATGTTGAACGGAGGAGCTTTCAGTTGGAAAAACTTCAAGGAAGTGACGATAGCCGACTCCACCACGGAGGCGGAATACATAGCTGCGTCAGAGGCAGCTAAGGAGGCGGTATGGGTCAGGAGCTTCTTGAGTAGATTAGATGTACTGCCGCGAACGTCTGATCCCGTGAGCTTAAAGTGTGACAACACGGGGGCCGTAGCACTTGCTAAAGAGCCCAGATGTCACACCAGGACCAAGAACGTCGAGAGAAAGTATCACATCATCAGAGAGATGGTTAATAAGGGTGAAGTAGAGATAAGCTACGTTTGAACACATGATAATCTAGCTGACCCCTTAAGTAAGGCACTTCCGCAGCCTAAGCATGAGAAGCATGTCAGGGGAATGGGTTTAGATTGGAATACCAATTGGGTCTAGAGCAAGTGGGAGACTGTTGGGATTTTGTGCCCTAGCACAATGTATTTTCAATCTACTCATGTAATGAGATTATTAGTTGAAATAAAATTGGCATTTATATTACTAAGTGTTGTAGTAATATCTTACGTATGATTTGAATACGATTTTGGCCCTCCCCCTCCTTTCCCCGTTTTGCTTGCACCGATCTTCTAGCAAAGATCGTTGTGAGTATTTTCGGATTGCTCTTCCTGTGTGGACGTTCTTTAGAGGTTACTGAATCCAGTTTAGTGACAAAGGGATTTCGATATAATTTATTTTCTAGCTTAGATCTCATGATCAATCAATGATCATGTAAGATCCGTAAATTAATATGGACTTTTGAGGTTAATTTCTTGTATGGGCATGAAATGAAATTAATTGATTGGAACCCTAAAATTTTTTTTCAGAATCGACCCCTGTTGAAGGCGGAGATATGAATGTTGTGTTGGGAGTTTAAAGACAAACAAACAGTGGCGTTTATTTTGAAATTTCGGTCGAAAATTTGTTATATATATACCAACCTAAGATATAATGATAAATATATATGGCTAATTAGTCATTGAGTGTGTGACTGGATTCCAAGAAGATTAACAAACTGAAAATTCAACAAAACGACGTCGTTTTATTTGTCTTCATCCTCATATTTGAATTTTGTTTCCAACATTCAAATGTTTTTTTGCCATAACTTTTGGTACATAACACCGATTTTGGTGATTTGATTCGAATATACTTGAAATTTAATTATCGGCTCGTTATAAAAAATATGGCAAAAAATGAATCCAATAAAAACATAAATTATTGGTACATATCTCCAAAATCCCATGACCTGGTGATCTGCTCAATTTCGATTTTTGTCATCTTCATCGAATCTGAACTCAAGAAAGTGTTGTAAATCTGGGACGTAGATATCGGGTTGGGCTCCACAACTAAAAGCTCAAATTGTTAATTAGGTTTGACCCTACGTACCCTATATATACACCCATTTTAGTTCACTTCTTTTCCATGTGGGATTAACTTAAATTATCCTCTTATGCTTCATGTACGCACGGGGCTTATTTCCCTTTCACGTTCGTATACGCATGAGCCTCTATTTCAACACTCCTTCTCACAAGTAGCCTTGTCTACACGTGAGCCATAGCAGGAATGAACTTCTGCATATGGGTTGGAGTCGATAGGGGGGTACATGCACGGGGAACACACCAACACAGACCCAAATCAGACCCTTGTGATACCTAGTAAAATTGGGTTGTGCATATCGGGTCGGACTTCACAAATAAAAGCTCAACATGTTAGTTGGATTTGACCCTACCCTTTATATACATAATTTTATTTCATTCTTTTTTATGTGAGATTAATTTCAATTATCCCTCTTATGTTTCATGTTCGCTTGGGGCTTATTTCTCTTTCACGCTCGTGTACGCATTAGTCTTTATTTCAGCAAGTGTTTCATGCATTTTTCAGATTCAGAAAAAAAAATTCAATGTCGATTTTCATGGCACCAACATTAGGACTCAGAAGGTGAACATGGTTTTACTGCTGAAAGATAATAAAAAAAAATCTCTCAGCTAAAATGAGTTTTGGGACTCCTCTTGGTAGAGTCAACTATAAGCTTTAGATTGAGAAGTTTAACTTGGTTGAGATTGGAAATTCTTCTTGGGAGAGGGGAGCTCATGACAGAGGTGAGAGAGGGAAGAGAGAGAATGAGTTACACGATATTTTTTAGAGAATTAGCCCTTCCAGTACCAAGTTTTTATCATTGAGAGAATGTTACATGCAATAATGAATTTGATTATGAAATAAATTACAAGATTATATGAATTTTTATGATATTCTTCTTTGTCTATCTTTACACACACTAAATATGAATTGATTGTAATCCATGTATTAGAGTAAAATTTTAACTTCTTAGATCATTTATTTGCTATGCTCATAATTTCCACAACAATGTGAAATCCACCACACCAACAAAGAGATATGATCCAAGTAAGTGTCACTCACGTACAGTACAAAGCAAAATCCTTACTCTTAAACCTCAACTTGCCTCTGTTAACCTTTTTAATTAATATCACATCCAACACGAAAAGCACAACCTAGTAGTATAGTATCGACCACTTGTTGTCTTGCCTTTTACACTTTTATAATTTTCTTGGATCCCAACATTTATTTATAATATCCTCTACGCTAAACAACATAAACCAATTCGATTTCACTTCACAGATTGATATCAATCCTGCCACTATTTTAGCACTAACCAATATATACATGGCTCCATTTCAATAACTTATTTTTTATTCAACTAAACATCTTTCCTTTGATCTAATTGACAGCATAACTTTAATTCATAGCCATTAGCATATATGTCTATTAGATTGCAATCTGAACTAGTTGCAGCGTTTCTATGATAAACAATAACAATAATATTAAAATCCTAAAAAGCGCATTGAACCTTTTTGGGCTTCCCCTATATATATAAACAACAACCTCCTTATAAATATATACAAACTCTACATCAAACTTCAAAATTATATACAAACTACCTTCCAATAGTAACTAAACATGTCTGCTTCTACTTCCACCTCCTCCTTGCTCCAAGACCTCGTGGGAGATTTGTACTCGAGAAGGTTGTTACTTATCCACAGCACCGTGGAAGCGCCTCCTCCTTCCGGCGCAGCTTCCACCACCAACACCTTCGACGCCAACGTCTTCATGATCCTATCCGTGGTCCTCTGCGCCCTCATATTCTCTCTCTGCCTCAACTCCATCATCCGCTGCACAATGCGCTGCTCCCCCATCATGTCCTCCAACCGGCACGGCGGCGTCGCTAACACCGGGGTGAAGCGGAAGGCGGTGAAGTCGTTTGCGACGGTGAGGTACGCGGCAGGGATGAACCTCAACACGGAGTGCGTGATATGCCTGTCGGAGTTTGCGGCCGGAGAGCAAGTGAGGCTGCTCCCCAAGTGCCACCACGGCTTCCACGTCCGCTGCATCGACAAGTGGCTCACCGCCCATTCATCGTGCCCCACGTGCCGGGACTGCCTCATCGACACGTGCCACAAGATTGTGGGAGCCACGTCGGAGATTATTCCAGCTGCGGTGGCGTTTCATGTGGTGAACATCATTGAGCCGCTTGCACCGGAAGCTATAGTTCGTAGTTATGTATAGCGGAATCAGATTTTGATATATTAATGTGAATATGAGGTTTATGGGTGTATATATAATTATAATTTGAGTTCCGTAACAGCAACTGTGAAATGTATTTACTTATTGCGGATATATTTTGGTTAATAGAAGAAATTTAGTCAGTAATTGTGATAATTATTATAGAGAAAATATCAGCTACAAACTCTAGAAAATGTCTAAACGTCAAAATTCGTGCACAAACGATGGATGTACGCGCGAGAGTGGAGATGCTGACACCTGATGCAGACGTAAATTCTTCTTAGTTAATAAAAACAGATGGAAAATGGAAGGTATTCCGATCATTTTGCCATAAGGACTTATATTCTTCTTAAGTTGACTTATAATTTATTTTTTACTTAAATATTTGTAATAAATGCTCAATTAATCATCAATAAATTTGGTAACAAATAGTTAATTAATTTTGAAACTTATTTAATTAGATGATGTGCAACAGCACATAAAACGATTACCTACTTCAAAGATTTCCAACCTCCAAATTCAAACTCTAACCTCAATTCCAAACCTCCAAATTGAAACCCTTAATCCCCACTTCAAATACCTAACCCCCAAATTGAATCACAAATCCCCAATACAAAACCCTAAAACAGAAACTCATACTTACATACGGTAAGCGTTCTGTGAGTATTAAAGGTTTAATCTCCAGCTCCGTTCTGTGAGTATTAAAGGTTTAATCTCCAGCTCCACTGGAGAATCGATCCGTTGATAAGTCTCCACCATTGCTTAACTTATAGTGGTGGAGATGAGTCTTGCAAACTGGTCGATTCACAACGGGAACTCCCTAAATCGATTCGACGGTGCGAGGAACAAAGAAGATCAAGGCCATGCCGATCAACACGATTGTTGAGTCTCGACTCGAGCCCTCTGCTTCGTGTTTTTGGTTTTCTTTTCTTCGTTGAATTGAGAGAAGAGGACGAGTCGTCGAATTGAGAGTAGAGGACGCGAGGTCGATGATATGTGTGTGGAGGAGAGTGTGACACATCAAGGACTGGAAATGGCTAAGATGAATCGGTGGACTGAAATCAACGGCTAAGATGAATCGGTGGACTGAAATTAATGGCTGAGATGAGATCACATCGCTCGGTTTTGGCTAAGAGACGAGGCGAGTTAAAAAACTTTCACAGAGTCCCACATCGGAAATGTAGGAAGTTCTGTGAGAGTTTATAAGCTCTCAACTCTTAGATTATAGCCAAACCAAGCGTGGGTGGGCTGGACTACGAAGTTGAATGGTCTTCGATTTGGGCTGAGCTGGTTATGTTGGGCTTGTGGCAGTCAACAAATAATATTTATATATAAACTATCGGGTACCCGATGGTTTATAAAATCAGACCTAATACTCGACTCGGTTGACTTGTCGGGTCAGTCGAACGGGTTGTCGGGTCAGTCAGGTTGCCGGGTAAAATTGACAGCCCTAATGTTAAATGCAAAAGTAAATCACTCAGGGAAATGGTTAATTGAGCAAGTGAATATTGAAGCCATCAGAGATCAAACTCAAAGCGAAACACCACACGCCGTGAATGGAAGCTTAGTCTCATCTCTGCGGCGGAGATGGACTCAAACCCTAACCCTAACGCCAATTCCAATTCCAATTCGATATCGGCGTCGTCGCCTATGTGGCCCACTAGACGGTGCTCTGGGTCTCTCCGAGGAGCACTACACCATATTGTCTTAACGCCTGCGCACGTAGAGCACGTGCGCAGACATTAACTAAGGCAAGGACAACACATTACCATCGTGCGCAGGCATTAGCTAAGCAAGAACATCACACATTCAAATACGCAAGCAAAAGTTAAGGAATTTGCATCTAAATATGAGTGCGCAGGTGCAACCGTAGCTAAGGACAACGCACCCTGTTAGTGTGCGCATGTATTAGATAAGGCCGGCGCACTTTCCATTTTGCGCAGTCCTTAGGTGTAAAGTGTTGACTTTTTTTTTCAATACACGTTTGACCTCAATTTCCCAATTAGATTTGAAAAAATTCTTGTAATTGTGGGTGTACATATGATAGTTTGTTTTCTATGCATGAAATCGAACAAAAGATTAGTCGATTCGACAAACATGTTAACTAGTTAACGACTGCGCACATTTACATGTGCGCAAGCCTGAGGAAGTAACTGCGCACATTAACACGAGCATAGTTGTTAACTAAGGACAACACACACTTGTACGTGTGCCGTCCTTAAGCCCTAACCGCGTACCCAAATAAACGCGTGCGCAATCGTTGTCTTATAACTGTGGGTTAGCAACAGCGAGGCTACGCCTGCGCACTGTGCGCCGTCCTAACCTAACCTACTACCTGCGTATTTTGGCCTCCCGCCTGCGCGCTTTGTGCGCCGTCCTCGTGACAAAAGTCTTGTAGTGGAAGACTCGCTCAACTATGCCCGCAAGTTCTACAAATTCGGTTTCGCGATGCTTCCATGGCTATGGGCCGTCAATTGTTTCTACTTCTGGCCCGTCCTTCGCCATTTCTACTCTTTCCCCGCCATTCGCCGCTGTAAGCCCCCATTTCTCGATATCTACGCAGTCAGGACTCGTTTTCTTGCAACTTCATGCATAACAATGGAACTGAGAAATGTTCTTCTTGATCAGTCTGTTGTGTAAAATTATATATATGGGTTTGTTGGGAATGAAATGATTGGAATTCTGTATTAAATGGTTCTTAGTAGCAGTGGATCAATTGCATTGTTTGTTTGGAAGATGAGTAATTAGGTTCTATAATTTATCACACACCAACATAGTGAGGGACATTGGAAAAACAATCCCTGTCATAATTTACTCTCTTGGTAAGGAAGTTGTCAAAACTACTTGGTAAAAAGCATTGGCTTGGCAATGTTGTGCCTATGGGTGTCTTTATTTCTCTACCACAACCTTTCTTTGTGCTTGGTGTGCAGTATATTTATAAAGGTTTCATCTACCCCAGTGTCTTAAATTCCAAGCATCTGGAGACTCAAATGTAATGTTTTCAATGTAACATCCCTGTTAGATTCAGATCTGCCAGATACATCTAGAAATGGCGCTTGCAATACAATCGTGTTGCAAGGTAGGAAATGTATGTAAATGATTTCATATGTAACCTAACCAGTTAGAATTGATGATGATTCACTCTATTAAACATCTATTGTTTGGTTTGCATATGTTTCATGCCCATTTCCAGTCCCCAATTGATTTTGGTTGCTTAATTAGGGAGTGAATGAAATCATGATGTGATTTTTGCTGTATGAATATTCCAGACAAGAACTTTTAACAATAGTCTATATCAGGCGAAGGTTAGCTTTAATGAACATCAATTGTTTTTGGACTACATGAACCTCCTACTTCTTATACATATCATGTAGAGAGGTTAGTTTGATGCTTACTTATACTGAATTTTTCATTTGTTTCCCTTATAAACTATTTCTTTGCTGATAAAAAGAATAACTCCCGCCTTACATTTTAAATTTGAGATGTACCAAAACCCCCAGTGTTCATGTATTATTGCTTTAACATATGAGCATATGATCTTGCACCCTAAAATTAACATATCCCTAAGGGAGAGGTGCTCATATAATCTGGTTCTTAATTATCCTCATTCACACAGCTATTCTGACCTCCAATTTTTGTAAAACTAGTGGTTTGCATTAGAGAATATATTTATTATGCTTCATTTTTAGATTATATATCAATATCATGCAAGCTTCAATGGATCATCATAGTGAATATAAACTTGTATAGTTTTAACACGATTATTTTTGTAGATGTTGTTCGATCACCAATTGGCCGGTTTGACAGTATTCACAGTTCTTCTTATCGGCCTTTTTGGAATCAGCTAGTAATGTACAATGTTGCTAACAAATTAGGTTTGACATGCTGGAGCTAAATACACCACATTTGCTGAAACCTATGGGTCAAGAAGAGAAGAACAAAAGGCATTCTTATTCCTAGTCTTGTATTTTTCTACCTGGATATTGATTACTCTAGTATTCTTCACATACTCATCTATTATATATACTGAAGAACACATATAAATGTTAATTGTATACAACTGCATGAACAGTTCAATGCCACAAGTTGCTCCCAAAATTTTCTGAACCAATCATTGATCAAACTAAACTATAAAATCTCCGATCCTCAACTAATCCCCTATTGACCTGTGTGTATAGTAAAAGAATAAATTGAATCATAAAACTTTCTTCTCTATACATGATGTCTATGACTCTCTGCACAAGCTCAGTAATGAACCATTGTTCTGCAACTGGGGACATGGAGATGGGACTGTACCGTCAACAAAACTTGGAACGAATTCACAATGCCAAGCTGGCGATGGGGACAGTCCGAGTAAAGTAACATTTGTAGCACACATGCAGATCCTCCACAGTGATATTTGAAATCCCACCTGACATCTCACTGCCTATTCCAACACCGGAACAAGTTGGGGTAGGCCTGAAACTCTCCTCACTATGTAACAGTCCTCTATGCACACATTGGTGCTTGAATCTGGATCATAAGCAGACATGTTCAAATTCATATTCATACAAAAAGGACAGTACAAGCCCTTATGTATCTACATATATACTCGGATCAGTATTTGGAGCATTAAGGGGAGCCAGAATTGTCATGTTCTTACTGAAACAAATTAATACACCAACAAATTATTACTTCTCAAGTATTGAGAACGTCATGCTAGAGAATTATGAGTAAAGATTAGATAATATACCATCAATCTGTGTCATTCGTGACTATATATTAACAAGTTTGCGGCTTTCAGTCCTATGATTATAATAATGGACGATGCTACATCTTCTGAGACGAATCTCTCTTAATTCAAAGTTGAGAGTAATTTTTCCAATAAAAAACTCTGACTTCCTTATTCATAAAAGTATATTCCAGAGGAAATAACAAACAACATAGACGGACTGCCAATGTTCTATTCCACCACATCTTCCCTTGACCATCTGTAGTTCCATTCTCACCCGCAACACAACATGATGAAATTTGTAAATTGAATTAATTGAAAAAATGAAATTGAAATTAAACCTATTAAATATGAAATTTGTAATATACCTCGTTGGCATCAAAATGATGAACGAGCCACCGCCACTGGGACTTCTTCCCTTTCAGACACTTGGGAATCCCATTACGGTCTAGTATAGTAGGGTCCACGTAGAGCTTGTAAAACCGCTTCATGTTCGATTTTCGCTCCTTGTAAGCGCTTATGGCCGCCTCACGAATCCAACCCCTAAGCTCAACAGAATCAGTCACTGCAAACAAACGCTGAAATTGACAAACACCACGTCAATATTTATAATACGTGGCATTTGAAAATTTATTTTGAGCAAGTGTTGAAATTACCTTAAAGCTCCTCCAAAATGACTGGAATTCAGACGCCGGCAAATCCCCAAACGTCTGGTAGGAAGCGTCGCGTTCCCGAGCGAATTTCTCTATAATAGCCTTTACCCTTTCCATTGAAAACTGTCCTCCTTGGACACGTGGTCAGCCGTTTTCCCAAGTCAAGAGCAAAGGACCTCCGTTCATCAAAACTGCTCTCTCTTCTAGGTCTATGTTGAGGTCGACCTTTTGCTCCTTTCTTGCCCTGGCTTCCCAGCTTTTCATGTTTAGGCAGTTGACTTCCACTTTGTAATCGAAGTACAGCTCGTATCTCGGAATCTCTCTGTAGTGGAGGGGAATGAGCCTCCACTCGTTCAACGGGAGTTTGGACTCATCCGGCACAGTGTTCTCTTCGGAGGGTCCAGCGCCGTCTCCGAGCATCTCCTGGAAAGTTCGATCATCCGGGACATGGAAAGTCCAATCAACCTCCGTATTCCCTGGATAAGTCGGCTGAGTCGGCTGCGGAGGTGATGGAGTGTACATCTCATCCTGTAACTCCGGCGCCTGTGAAGTCTCGAAAAACGGAATGTCCATTCTGGCTCACCTAGGTGCCCTGGCCTTAGGTGTCTTACGTTTCGGCTCCATTATCTGTGATTGTAAGAAGGAGAAGGTCATAAAATAACCGAATTACCCTTTGAAGGCCATTAATGACCGAATTACCCCTAATTCGCTCGGAATTGACCGAATTACCCTTTAAGGCCATTAATGACCGAGTTACCTCTAATTCGGCCGGAATTGACCGAATTACCTTTTAGGTCATTAATGACCTAATTACCCTTTTTACGTTATTAATGACCGAATTACCCCTAATTCGGCCGAAATTGACTTAATTACCCTTTTTAGGTCAAAATGACCGAATTACCTCTAATTCGGCCGGAATTGACCAAATTACCCTTTTTAGGTCAAAATGACCGAATTACCCCTAATTCGGCCGGAATTGACCGAATTACTCATTTTAGGTCAAAATGATCGAGTTACCCCTAATTCGGCCGGAATTGACCGAATCACCCTTTTAAGGCCAAAATGACCAAATTACCCCTAATTCGGCCGGAAATGACCGAATTACCCCTAATTTGGCCGGAATTGACTGAATTACCCTTTTAAGGCCAAAATGACCGAATTACCCCTAATTCGGCTGGAATTTACCACATTACCCCTAATGGGTATTTTTTAATTAATTCCAAAAATACCCCTAATGGGTATTTTTTAAACAAGCAATTTCATGCTATTTCAACCCATTAAACATGCAATTTCAATAAATCAAAAACCCTAACATGCAAATTAAACATGCAATTTCATTTCAACCCTAACATATCACATTCAAAAATAAATCTAAATTAACCCTCATAAAAAATAACAATTACCTTAGATCATTCAGCAAATCCATATCACATTGTTGCTCAACACTAACATGCAAGTTTTATCCCATACCATATCACATGCAAATTTTATCCATATCGCATTCATTATGCAAATTTTAATTCATATACAACAAATTAAAAAATTCATATGACAATTCAAAAAATTAAAGGGTACTTACCTGAGGATCCGGCAACGGCGACGGCGGGACACCAACGACGACGGCGAGATGCGGTAGGCAGAGGAGAGGAAGCGCGAGGAAGAAGAAGAGAGAGCTCTCCCAATTTTATTTTGTGATTTTGTAGCGGCGCACATGATAAAAGGGTGTAACGACGCACAAGGTATTATGCGCCCTTACACTTAAAATTTTGTAACGGCACACCCTACTATGTGCGCCGTTACAAACCGTAACGATCAGAAACGGCTTGTTTTTTGACCCAACGGTCAACTTTTTGCAACGGTCAACAAATTTGTAATGGCGCACATACCCGTGTGTACCGTTACAAGCAAAATTTTGTAACGGCGCACAATGATGCACGCCGTTACAACGAAAATATCCGCGGGAAGTTTAAATTTTCGCGAAATTTGCCCGCGAAATTTTAATTGCCGCCACTTTTGTAACGGCGCACTTTGCTATGTTCGCCGTTACAAACTTTAACCATAAATTAAACCTAAACTCGATCGTGAATGATAAGCCGTCTTCCAGTGGTTTGATTTTCTTCAAATTTGTACTATACCACGTATATGTAATTTCCAACTAATTGAACGGTTTCGATTAAAAAAATTATATAGATCATCAATGTGTTTAGGGTTTTTGTGAGTTTTACCTTCCTAAACCCTAAACTCACTCTTTCAACGAAAGTGGATTATGTTAAAAACAAAATTTTAATCCAACCGTACGGATAGGAGCGCAATGAATATGTACTTCATATGCCAAAATTTCAGTCAATTTTGATACTGTACGAACCTAGATCTAAACCGGTCAATGGGAAGTCAACATAGTTGACTGGCCCATTTGACTTTTTGTAACGGCACACATTGCTAAAGTGCGCCGTTACAAAAAATTAAAAAAAAATATTTTTTTATTTCTGTCGATCCAAACGTGAATCAGACCGTATCAATTTGAGCGCAATGAGTTGGTATTTAATGTTCCAAAATTTTAGTCACTTTCTACAACGTATGAATCTCGATCGGAAACGAAAACCCGATTTCAAAGGACAAAAGTCAACGATATGGTTGAGATTGTTGACATTTGTAATGGCGCACTATGTATGGTGCGCTGTTACAAAATCATACTTAGGAAAAAAACAGTTTTATTTGAAAATCACACGGTAAGCTGTAATGACGAAATTACCCTTTATAGATTATAGATTAAAAAAAATCATTTATTCATATCCAATCAAACATACATATACATATTAACTATCAGAGTCAGCGGAATCATAATCTTCATGCCCTTCCAAATCGCTGTCATCGGTTTCTTCGTCGTCGTGCTCGTTTTCTTCGTCTTCTTCATTAATATCTTCCATTTCATCGTTCTTAGCTGGAGGTACTGGCGGTGGATACCGGACTAAGTTTGTTAGGTCGATAGTGATACCACCCGGTGGACGATGTCAATTCGATCTTCTTGGTAAGGTTCATCGACTTCAAACTCCAGGTCGTCGTCGTTACCGGCACGGGCTAAACTGCTCTGTTTGTAGTGATCCCTATGCGACACGACGTTCACAACCTTCCACGGTCCAGATTTAGGGTCGTCGATATAGTATACCTGTTTTTCCATTAAAGCAAGGCAAAATGAGTTTTGTTTGTGAAGATCTGTGGACGTGTTGACCGAAATGAATCCATTTGCGTCATTTCTCACGGTCCATTCGTCGTACCACTGACACTTGAATAGAACGACTGACATGCTTTTCGAGTAGGTAAGGATGCATACGTCCATAAGAACACCGTAGTAACATATGTCGTTTGCTTCAATCATGACCCTTGAATTTTTATTTCTCCGGCCCTGGTCGATTCTCAAGCATAAAAATTTAAAGCCGTTAACAGCACACTGCGAACAAATGGCAGACGAACGAGGACATCTGGATAGTAGTACCAACTCTCGTTGCCACCCTGAAGCAGTCATCTGCACACGGAATATAAATGAGTTATCCCTAAAATTTGTATAGGGTAATTGAAGTTAATTGATGTCTATTACGTACAATTCTACGCCACTCGAAGACAAAGGACATGACTCGGTCCTGAAGAGATTTCCTAGGGTGTATTCGTTGGAACCCTGCACGATGTGATTCTACGAATGCATCTTCTTCGGCACAATTCTCAATCACTGTCCAATTCGCCCAGAACATCTCGGATGCGCTCAATTTGTCGTTTCGCACCACACTCTTAACTTGTACATGTGGGGAAACAACTGATAAGTTGAAACCTAGAGCTGGACTAACAAATGTTTCACTGGCTGAAGTTGCGCAGTCAAGGTACATCTAAGTGAAGGTGACAGACTCGTGCATCAAGTACTGTTGAGCTATACAACCTTCTGGATATCGCGGGTTTCGCACACTTTTCTTGTACACGCCAAGTTGCCTGCAATCGAAATATGAATATTAATGTCATATTCGATTATACAGTTCAATGGTAATTGGAAATGATATTTTGAAGTCAAGGATCATACCATTCAATTGGAAAAATTCATGTGAAATGAACTGGGCCGGTTTGCAAAACTTGATCCGGAAGGTGCAGTAGAAGGTGAACCATAATTGTACAGAATGAATGAGGGAAAATAGTTTCCAACTTACAAAATAGAACCACTATATCTTCCCCAACCTTTTGAGGGCTTTTTTTGTCGGTTCCCTCGTGCACAACAATTGAAAGGCCTTGCCCAACTTTGTTAGTGCTTCTGCCACATAAGGCGGAACGTACTTTCGAATGACAAGAGGGAAGATACGTTGCATCAACACGTGACAATCGTGGGTCTTCAATCCGAGGAACTTTTTCTCATCGGGATTCACCTTGCTCTTTAGACTTCCCGCATATCCAGAGGGAAACTTAACAGCTCAGATATGCTTCAGTACTTCCTTCCGATCACGATCCGCCACGCCATAAGGTGCATCTGGGAGCTCCCCGTCTTGCACCCATTAGTCTTGCCGGACTCCCTGTTCCTCGTAAGTTCTCCTAGCTTTCACATTATCCTTAGTCTTCCCTGCAATTCCAAGAACTGTACCTATGACGTTGTCGCATACGTTCTTCTCTATATGCATCAAATCCAACGCATTTCTGACTTTATGAGTTTTCCAATAAGGCAGCTCCCAGAAAATGCTTTTATGAGATCAACATATAGGAACACCACCACCTTTTCGATGCAGACTAGGCGGTGGGTATTGATGACGTAGAATCGCACTAAGTACAGCAACCCCTGAATGCCGGGTAGGTCTTCTCCGGGTCTCTGTCTTCCCGTTAAAGGCAGCGGCTGAAATCGTAGTGGATGTGTCGGTGGTAAGAACCTACAAGCACCTTGGTAAGAGATTTTTGTGTTATTGTGTTCAGAATCGATCTCGTCCAAACATAGAGGACATGCCTTATAGCCTTTAGTCTGGATGCCCCTAACATTCCCAAACCCGGGAAGTCACTTATTGTCCACATCACAGCAGCCCGCATGATGAAAGCCTCTTTCTTAGAACCATCCCACGTGACAACTCTGTGCTTCCACAAAAGGTTCAACTCATCAATCAACGGACGCATGAAGTTATTTAAGCATTTTCCAAGTGATTTTGGACCAGATATCAACATGGTGAGGATGTTATACTCATTTCTCATAGCCATCGAGGGCGGAAAATTCAACGGGATAGCGACTACAGGCCACAAACTGTAACTCGGCGCATTAGGCCCATATGGAGAGAACCCGTCGGATAACAGCGCCAGCCGCACGTTCCGTATTTCTCCTAAAAATACTGGGTATTTTGCGTCAAAATGAATCCAATCCACACCGTCCGATGGATGTACTAATATTTCATCGTCCTCATTCTCCCGCTCCCCGTGCCATCGCATCCACTCAACTGTCTCTGGGGCAAGAGATAAACGTTGAAGTCGAGAAGTCAATGGGAAGTACCACAACGTCTTTTTCAGAACAAATTTTGTTCCACTTTAGCGTATCGTGCTTCTCCAAAAATGCCACATGTCTGGAGTTGCGATTGTGTTCCGTAGTACAAAGTGCATCCGTACAGACATGCATCATATTTCACGTGTGGCAGTTGGATTGCCTTCATTTTCTGCTTCGCCTCTGCATAGCTAGATGGATACGTATTAGGTTGGGGTAACGTAGAACAATAATCTTTGGCAACCTTGGTAAAAGCTTCGTCAGACATCCCGGTGCTTTGCTTGATGGACAACATCCTTAACATTGTTGCTAAAGAAGTGTCCTCACTAGTTTTGTACAACGGCTTTTGCGACTCCGTCACCAACCGGTTGTATGCTGTCATGGTTGCCTTAGCGACTCCCTCCTTGACTTCGGTTATTATTCCAATGTTCTGTTGTTCGTCCTCGTCCTCGTCCTCGTCAATCCTTACATCTCTAGTTGGGTCTACATCATCCACGAGCTGATGCACAGGATCAACGTATACTGGATTGTTGTCCGACGTCGAACAAGGCTGATTCGCCGATGTTGCCCTCAAACTGATATCCCAATTCCGCCTCGAGCTAGCTCCTTCGGCTTCGCCATGATGAAACCACACATTATACGATCTAAGGAAATTTTTCCTCAATATATGATCGCAAATGGTGTCCATATCGTGCCAAGCAGAATTACAACACCTCGTGCATGGACACTTGAAACGTCCCACACCATCTCTTGGAGCGTTTTTCCTCACAAATTTTACAAAACTGCTTAATCCGTTCATCCATTCCTCACTCATTTTTACGGATCCTATCCATCTCCAATCCATTATATATATATATATATATATATATATATATAATATATATATAAATTCGGTTAACAATTAATATTAGATAACTATATACCAAAAATAACATTAATATTCATTATTATTTCACCAAAATCACAACAAAAATAATAATGTAGAATATATGCACTATTTCACATAAATCACACTAACTATACTAATTTACAAAATATTGCATTATTTAAAAATATGTACGTACAATCTAATTCAAATAAATGACCTAATTACCCTTGTTTGGTCATTTATGACCAAATTACCCCTAATTAGGTCTTAAATGACTGAAATACCATTGTTTGGTCATTTATGACCAAATATCCTAATGTTATCATGCAATTAATGAAATCGGGAGAATTTACCCTGATGTTATCATGCAATTAATGGAATCGGGAGAATTTACCCTAATGTTATCATGCAATTCATGGAATCGGGAGAATTTACACTAATGTTATCATGCAATTCATGGAATCGGGTAATTTATTTCATCAATTTCAAAACTAAATTAATAAATATAACACGCAAATTATTCATACAAAACCATACAAATTCATATGAAATCATATACAAATTTGCAGTTTCATATATTGCATTATTCAAAAATATGTACATACCTTGTCGGGAGATTTGTGAGGGACAAATATAGGGTACTCGGGAAAATTTATAAGGTATCGAAATTACGAAATTACCCTTGTCGGGAGAAAATTTGTTGTGAAAAGTTGTAGGAAGAAGAAGGGGAGGTTCTGCCAAGACTTATAATACATTTTAGTAACGGCGCACAATACTATGTGCGCCGTTACAAAATTGCTTGTAACGGCGCACAATGTAAGATGCGCCGTTACAAAGTAACAGTAACAACAACGGCTTCATTTCCGACCGTTTTCCATAACGGCAACCAAGTGGTCAACGGTCAACAACATTTGTAACGGCGCACACTACTGTGTGCGCCGTTACTAACTTTTATTACTAACGGCGCACAAATAAAGTGCGCCGTTACAAATGTTTCTAACGGCGCACTATAGATGTGCGCCGTTAAAAATGAAAAAACTGATAGTGTACTAACAAAAAATATGTGATACAACTATCATGTTACAACTTGTGCCATTGGTAAATGTGTGTGGGGAAGCCCATAAGGGCGGTGGCGTGGGTTTGAATCATCCAACACGTAGTCTAACCTATTTTATTAATTAACTACTTTTTTTGAAAAAAAATCCCAAAAATAAATGACTTCAATCATGCAGCAGAAGAAAACTCATGAACATAGTTTATCTAAAAGGGTGTATGTATACCTGAGATAACAACATTAGCAAGACCATCGCCATGGATAAGGTTTATATGTCGTCCTCCCCGTCTTTCCCTTCCTCTTCCATAAGATGGCTATTGAAATTTGAATGGCCATTTAGTATGATTGTTACAAATTTTAATAGGATCATAATATGTGTTGTTATGATAGAAGTTATGAGGCCATTAACTTGGTAATTATGTCTCATAATTCTTTCAATAATACTCTATTGTAACAACTCTTTTCATTAGTATAAATAGAGGGTAAATGAATGAGATTAATATAAGACACAAGAAAGAAAATACACTTCACATAGAATACTATCAATCACCAAGAGCAACCATTCTAAGAGGCTCTAGGACTTGTGGCGTGGACATTACCGGGACTCTAGTAGCCACCGGAATCAGAGATTTGTGGTTAAGGAATGACACGTCGATCTTGTTATGTAATCTGCATATAAGGTTACTCCTTTCCAAAAATAATATCAGAGCTGAACGTGTTTCGGTTTTTGCCCCGAATTATTTAAGCATATATGTGTGCTCAATTTGATGATCATATAGATGTATATAGATATGTGTTTTTTTTATATATACACGTTCTTTGATTATTATATATGCATGTGGTGCTTCAGTTATTATATATATGATCATGATAAACGAGTTTACGTGTATATATGTGTGTATTGAGATGATTTATACGAGATCAATTATGTACATATATATACATATATATATATATATATATATATATATATATATATATATATATATATATATATATATATATATATATTATATCTCATGCATTAGATTATTACATAAGCATATATGTTTGGTAATTATACATTTACATATATGTGTTGATATACAATTTGACTGTAAGTTATACATGTGTGATTTGGTGACATATGCGTATATGTATAATCTTTGTGTGTTTCAGTGATTTGTATAAGTTACATATATTTTGGTTTGATTTTATATATATATATATACACACACACGTTCCGATTACTAGCATCCTTATATATACAGATACATGTACAAACATAGATGAATATAGCTTTTTTAAATTCTTATGCACTTGTATATGCATGTTTCTTATATATATATATAATGTATATGATTAGTTCATATACATTATATATATATATAAGAAACATGCATATACAAGTGCATAAGAATTTAAAAAAGCTATATTCATCTATGTTTGTACATGTATGTATATATATATTTATATATATATATATGGCTTGGTTGTTTAAAGCTCCTGCATCCATACATATATACATAGCATTTTAATGATTATATATATGATGGAAAATGACACTTTTGTGCACCTAAATATACACTTTTAACACTTTCATATCATTTTTTTTTCTTTTTTTCAGTATCCTGAATTTTATTTTGAGACAACTGACCATTTATTTACTAAAAATGACCCTGAATTTTAGTTCAATTCATGGGTATTTTGGGAAAATGGCCCGGAAGTGCCCTGAACTTTGGTTCAATTCATGGGTATTTTAGAATTATTGTCCCAAAATAACTTCAGGGTACTGAAAAAAAGAAGACAAAAGATAGGGTATAAAAGTGTCAAAAGTGTATATTTAGGTGCACAAAAGTGTTATTTTTCCTATATATAATAATATATGGTTCGGTGTTAATGAAATTTACACACGTGTATATATATATATATATATATATATATATTGATTTCTATATGTACTTGTACATCTACATGATTAATATGCATCTGTTGTTTATGTTCGTATGTATATATAAATTGCTTGAGTAAATATTAGTGATACACATATGTCTCTACTGTGCATAAAAATGATTTTGATCATATGTTGTGATTACGAGTGTGTTAAGATTAATTATAAGCATTAGATGCTGTAATTTTACATATAACATACATGATCGAGATATTTTCTTTTATATGCCAACTTAGTACACATATGTAACTTGTATGTTAATGAGTATACATATATGAGTATAATTTTTGTGTAAAAGTTAGTACTTGGACTATATATAAAAAAGTTTTAATACAAATATGTTGTGTATATTTTTTAAGCTGATGTAAATTTGTTTTACATATTGTTATTAATATCTAAGTGATATTATAAAATGTTAATTTGTTTGGCTACATATACATGAATGTGTTTCGTTAAAAATAATAATAATAATAATAATAAACTTAATGAATTTTGTTGTTTATATCATTTTGTGATGATTATGAGCCTAGCGAAATTTTCAAGCATGTGATATGAACAATGCAAATTTATGGGTAATTTATTTTTTTTATGGGCCTAATATCCATTTAAACTATATATTTGTAGATGGTTAAAAATATGATTAGTGACTTGTCCTCAACTGAAAAACTAGATGGTACAAATTATGATATCTGGCATAGGAAGATTCAATATCTTCTAAATGAGCGCGAGGTTCTTGAAACTTAACTAATATTGTGGCTAAGCCTCAAGATGTGGAGGATGATAAATATTTTGAAAACCTGGAACTTCATTACTAATGGTTTAGAAAGGATCGTTCTGCACGCTTTATTATGTTGTTTTGCATGCAAAATGACTTGATTGGTGAGTTTGAGACATGTCTTACTGCCAAGGACATGTGGGACAAGCTAAAGATCGTGTTTGGTCAAATATCAGCAATAAGACTACTTTCCTTGAACCTGAAGTGGATGGATTATTCGATTGATCCTAAACACGATGTGACTGAACACTTACGTGTCATGAGTGCCATGATATGTGATCTCAACGATGTTGGGCGAGATGTGCCTAATGAGGAACAAATTGTGAATGTGCTTCGCTCTCTTCCTTATGATACTGAAGAATGGAAGAATTTTAAACTCCTCATGTCTCACAATGAAATTATTAAGACTTTCACTGAACTTGCTAAGCACGTGGAGATGGAGGTGAAGCGTCAAAAGGCGCTTAAGTCACTTACTCCTGCTGCTGCACTTGTTATTGAAAATAAGTTTAAGAATAACAAAAGTAAGAAGGGGAAGAAAGGGCATCGCCCATCTAAACCACATGGACCACGAGGTGGAATCCAAAAGTAACACAAGGCTAAAGAGCCTAAAGGGGTTAATGTAGCACGTGTGAAGTGTTACAATTGTGAGAAGAAAAGGTCACTTTGCTCGAGAGTGTCCCGAGCCAAAGAAGGTACCTTTCTCCTCTTATGGTCATGATTCACTTGTTTGTTTCTACGCATTAGTTCTAATTCTCTTCCTGATTGGACTGTAGATACGGAAGCGACCAAGTACATAGTTCGTGATCGTGATGGTTTTGTGGAATATCATCGCTTTCCAGTTGATTCACAAACTGTCATGTTTGGGAACAGTAGTGAGAAAGATGTCCTTGGAACCGAAACCTATCAAATAAAGCTCTGTGGAGGCAATACATTTCTTTTACATGATGCCCTCTATGCACCAGGGGTGCGGTGTTGCTTAGTTTCAGTAATTAGTTTATTAAAATTAGGATTTGTTTTCAATCTGAATTTGAAAATCAGATTTTTTGATAATTACACAACATTCTTTTACCCAAAATAAATCAAATTTTCAGCAATCACTCCCCATTCTCTCCCCCTCATTGTCGACCCTCTCTATTCATTCCTCCAGTGCCATTTTTTCTTCTTCTTCACTTTTACATTAGCAAGAGATCGTGAGAAAACCTCTCAAGGTTATTGTGCTTGTGTGGACTTGATAGAGAAACACTATACTTGTGTTTTCAATCGATTAAAGGTATGATTTTTAGATTTGAAAAGGTTACATGCATGCGGAATTTCTCAATAAGATCATTAGCTTTTTCATCGATTCCCATGGTTAATTCATATCGCTATATGAAATTATTTTTTGGAACCCATGCGAATCCCTTTCAACTTTTAAAGTTCGTTTGAATTCACTCAAACTGAAAGATGCAAGTCTTGCCTAATGGGCAAAATTACAAAGGCACCTTCCACAGGTTTATGTTAAAGGCGAATGACTTGTTAAGTCTAATACATTTCGACGTATGTGGACCTATGAGTACTCAGGCCAGAAGAGGGTTCAACTAATACTTGACTCTGGATACGACCGCATTCATTTTGAATCGGGCTCCGTTGAAGACAACGATAGTACACCTTGTGACAGTCATTCTGTCTCCCATTACCGTGGACGCATGCGCCTCCGCGTAGTATTCATTGGGATGCGAGCTGAATAAGGTAATTAGCTTCATTTGGATGCGTGCGCCTCCGCGTAGTAGCCAAATAAGAGCTGGACCAGAGTCACAGAAGGTACACCACATGACACTCATTACGAATCTCGTTACCGTGGATGCGTGCGCCTTCATGTAGTATTCATTGGGATGGGAGCGGGATGAGATGGTCAGTTCTATTTGGATGCGTGCGCCTTCACGTAGTAGCCAAATAAGAAATGGACCATAGTCATATATGGTGTGGGAACCATCCTAGTATGTTTTTCCTAAAGATTTGGGTAGCAGAGATGCAGGCATCCAAATCAGAAGAGTGTGTCTTCGTAAGGTATCCTTAAGTAACTAAGAGATACAACTTCTACATACCCAGCGAGAACAAAGTCTTTGTTGCTCAAGGAGGGGTATTTTTGGAGAAAGAATTTATTTCCAAAATAGCTAGTGGGAGTCCCGTGCATCTCGAAGAAATTCGAGAGGGTAGGGAACAACCTGAAGCAATTCAGGAGCCTGCTATGCAAGATGTAGAAGTATTGGAGCCTCAGATGGTCGTAGATGAAGAATCAATCCCTACAGAAATTCCAAATGGTCTAAGGAGGTCTGAAAGATCTCTTCATGTTCCAGACAGATATGGCTTCACAACCACTGAGGAAAATGACTTGATATTGGTGGATCAGGATGATCCAGAAACCTTCAGACAATCTTTGGCCAATCCAGACTCCGAAAAATGGTAGAATGCCATGAGTGAGGAAATGAAATCCATGAATGACAACCAAGTATAAAACTTGGTTGATCAAACCCCTAGGATAAAACCCATTGGTTCTGAGTGGGTCTATAGGATCAAGACCGACATGGATGGAAATCCTCAGACCAACAAGGCTAGGATGGTTGTAACACCTTTTCACCAATAGCAATGGTCAGATCGATCTGGATTATTCTTAGCCATAACTATGGCAGATGGATGTCAAACCCCTTTCCTTAGTAGGAACTTACTAGAGGATGTGTATATCACACAGCCTGTGGGTTTTGTAGATTCAAAGAATCCCGGAAAGATGTGCAAGCTGCAAAGATCCATTTATGGATTGAAGCAAGCTTCACGGAGTTGGAACCTTCATTTTGATAAAACTATAAGGGAACTCGGCTTCATCAAAAACGAAAGTGAGCCTTGCGTACATAAGAAGGCGAGTGGGAGTAATATTGTATTCCAGGTGCTTATTCATCGGGACTGACATCCCGAACTTGCCACCAAAGCTTGGTTAGGGAAGTGCTTATCGATGAAGGACGTAGGTGACGCTACATTTATTGTAGGCATCGGGATCTCTATAGATCATTCCAAGAGGATTTTGGGCCTATGTCAGAACATGTTGCTAAGTCAAAACATGTACATAGGTAAAGTGTTGGGAAGACTCTCAATGCTTGATTCTAAGAAATGATACATACCCATGCGTCATGGCATTAAGCTCAGCAAGCTACAGAGTCCTAGTACTCCTGATAAACTGAGCAGGATGAGTAAAATCCCTTATGCTTCGGCAGTGGGATCCATCATGTATGCCAGGATGTGCACGAGACTGGAAGTCTCGTTCGCACTGAGTTGTACCAGCAGATTCCAATATAACCCCGATCAATTACACTGGATTGCTTTCAAAGGCCATCCTCAAATATTTGAGGAGGACCAAGGATGCATTCCTAGTGTATGGGGGTGTAGATAGAGAACTAGTAGTCAAAGGACAAGTCGATGCTAGTTTTTAGATGTATCCAGATGACTTCAAAATTCAGTCAGGATATATTTTGTGTGTGGCGCTTTAAGCTGGATAAGCTTTAAGCAAGCCAAAATTTTCAACTCTACAACGGAGGCTGAGTATATAGCTGCAACGAAAGCAACTAAAGAGGCCGTATGGATTAGAAGCTTTCTAATCGGATTAGATGCAACGCCGCGAGCGTCTGATCCGCTAAGCTTGTTGTGGGACAACACAGGTGCCGTAGCTGTTGCTCAAGAGCCTAGATTCCACAACAGATCTAAACATATAATCAGCAGGTATCACCTCGTGAGAGTTATCACATATAGAGGTGATGTGGAGATTAAACACTATTAGACTGATGATAATATGGCCGATCCCTTGACAAAGGCTCAGCCGCAGCCTACGCATGATAAACATGCAGGGTCTATAGGAGTAGATTAGAACTTAAGTTGGAACCAGGGGCAATGGGAGATTTTTAGAGTTATGCCCCAGTCCAATACAAAAGTAATCTACAGATGTAATGTTTTATCATCTTTCCGAATAAATAAATCGGCATATATTACTAATGTATTGTAGTAATATATCGAATGTAATTTGATCTATATCATTATGTGTGTAACCACTAATAGTAGAACTGTAGATCAGAAAAAATTACATTTGATGAGTCCCTGATCAGCTAAGCTTCTTTTAAGTAGCGATCAGTATGAGACCAACTCCTTGTGATCACGCTCTACTGATCATGGAAAAGTATGTGTCAGAGTTATATCATAGATATCATCAGGTCGATGGTATCGGACGACCCGATGGTGAGTATGCAGCATAGATACTATCATGAGATACTCACAGATCGTAGCTTGTCATTATATCCTAAGACCAAGGAGTCCTTGGGTGCACTGTGTAATAAATCTCTAAGTTTGACCTAGTCTAATGTTACCGGTAAAAGGGTAGCCATAACGGCTGTGATTGGCTTGGTTATGAATTACATTAGTGAACTCGAAAGACGTCTGAGGGATTTATCACTCATACTTCGGTATGAGAAAGATATCCGTTTAGGCCACTTGATGAGTATGACTGAAGGAATAGCATTGCCATGCAGGTGATACCTTTGTATCAGTTTTGAGTCATCTCAGATATCAAGAAACAGTGATTGATAAATTAGGATGACGGTTCTATGCCTATTGATCAATCTGGATATCGGTTTGATAAAAGGACAGTGACATGTACGATAACAAGTTAAGTCGAATAATCGATAATCACGGACGTTGGGTAATCATAATGTATTGTTAGAGGCCACTTATGATGGAAAGGGTAAAATAGTAATTTTACCAGTCTGCCAACAGGTCGTGAGCCTAGAGGGTCACACACTTTAAGTAAAATATGTGACAAAACAAGTTTGGATGGTAATTGGGAGAATCCACTTTTCAATTTAGTCAAATTGAAAACGATTAGATTTATTTCTGGCCTAGGTTTATTAACCAGACGGTTGAAGAAATCAAGTTAGAGAGATTGGTCCGGTTTAGCTAAACCATATAATTAGAACTCAGTTAAATGAGTTTTAATTAGGTTTTAGCTAAGTGGGCTTGAAGCCCATTCTTGGTTTTAATTACGAATGGGGCTTAAGTGCAATTAAGGGTTTTAAGGGGATTATTTTGTAATTATAAAGAAGATTAAAATCAGATTTTTTATTAATTACACAATTATATTTTCCTAAAACCCTAAGTAATTTGGAAATCCCCCTTCTCTCTCTCTCTCTCTTTGGCCGACCCTTACTCTTCAACTCCTCCATTATTGTTTTTTTCGATTCTTTACACAACGCTAGCAAGTGTGTGTGAAGAAACCTCATCAAGCTGTTGTGCTTGTGTGGACTACCTAGAGAGAACAATCTTTTGGTTTTGCTTTGTCAAATTCGAAATTCTCAAAGATGGAACAAATCGGGACAAATCGGAAAATCTGTCCAGCACTGACAAGTAAGATGTTTTGCTTCAGACAATGATCTTGCATTTTGAACTGGGTTTTGTGCAAAACATGAAAGTCGTAGATAACTGAATGAAATTTACTCTGCAAAAAGAACCGAGTCGTTTGGAGATTTTTAGCTCAAGTTATGGCTTTTAGAAGTTATGTTTTTCTGCAGGCAGATTCACTAAAGCTTCTTTGTGTTTGTGATTCGAAACGGTATAATTTCAGATCTAGAAATTAATTTTGCATGCTGAAATTTTAACAATAAGATCTATGCTTTTATTTCGATTTCCATGGTTATTTCAAGTCCGCTGCATGAAATTAAACTCTTTGGAAACCATGAGAATCTTTCACTATACAGTCTCTGTTGCCGCCTCTTAAGCAGGTATGTACTCGGTCTCTGTCATAGTATTAGCAACGGTCGACTACTTGAAGTTCTTTCGGCTAGCTACAAGCCCCAACCTTTGAGCAAAAACATGTACCCAGACTGAGACCGCGAATCATCCGGATCAGTCTGGAAACTAGCTTCGACGTATCCCGTCATCTCCAGTTCCTCATCTCTAATCTTGTAGACCAGCAAGATAAAGAAAATCCACGGGTTCCATTAAACTAATTTCATGCATCAGACATTAAAATAACCATAAATTTCGAACTAAAATCATCAAGTGATAAAATTCCAGCAAGAACATAAAAATATCATATCTGAAAATATACATTTTCGAATCACAAACACAAAGAAGTTTTAGTGAGTCTGCCTGCAGATAAACGTAACTTCTAAAAGTCAGCTACAGACCTCCAAATGCCTCGTTTCGTTTTGGAGAGTAAATTTGATCCAGTTCTCTACGACTTTCATGTCTTGCACAAAACCCAGTTTGAACTGCAAGACTATCGTCTGAAGCAAAACATCTTACTCGTCAGTGATGGACAGATTTTTTCGGTTTGTCCCGATTTGTTCCATCTTTGAGGATTTCGAATTTTACAAAGCAAAACCAAAAGATTGTGCTCTCTAAATTGTCCACACAAGCAAGGCACCTAATCACTCTTAGGATCCTACACTCAACTATGCTAGTTTTGATAATAGAAGAAGCAAACCTTAACTATGGAGGAAGAGAGAGGAGCGGCTAGAGTGGGTAGAGGAATCGGCCAAGACTCGTGAAAAGAAAATAAGTACGTGTATTATTAAAATTTGAAAATCTAATCATATATTTGATTTTCCTTAATTCTAATTACTTGTAATTATCCTTTTCCTAATCTTCATATAATTAGGAATTATAATTATATCAAGAATGTGGTAGAGGCCCATTTATCTCAACACAATAATAAATCCAATTAATATTATGACTGGGCTTGGAGCCCACTTAGCTAATGTTTAATTAAACTCATTTAAATTGAGTTATAAATAAACAGTTTATCTAAACCGATTCAATTCCTATAATCTGATTTCCTCAACCATCCGGTTTATAAACTTAGGCCGGAAATCAACCGGTTTGCTTTCAATTTAACTAAATTGAAAGGCGAATTTTCTCAATCTTATATCCAGGTCTCTTTTTCTATGTAACTTGCTTAAAATGTGTGACCCTCTGGGCTCACGACCCATTGGCAGACTAGCAAAATTACCATTTTGCCTTTTCCATCATAAATGGTCTCTAGCAAGACATTATGATTACCCAACATCCGTGATTATCGATAATTCAATTTAACCTCTTATCCACATGTCACTATCCATTTATCATACCGATATCTAGATTGATCAAAAGATATAGAACCGTCATCCTAATTTATCAATCACTGTTTCTTGATATCTGAGATGACTGAAAACTGATAATAAGTATCTCCTGCATGGCCATGCTATTTCTTCAGTCATACTCATCAAGTGACCTAAACAGATATCTTTCCCATACCGGAGTATGAGTGATAAATCCCTCAGCCGTCTTTCGAGTTCACTCATGTAATTCATAACAAAGCCAATCAGAGCCCTTATGCCTACCCTTTTACAAGTAACGTTAGATTAGGTCAAACTTAGAGATTCATTACATAGTGATCACAAAGACTCCTTGGTCTTAGGATATAATGACAAGCTACAATCTATGAGTATGCTCATGACAGTATCTATGCTGAATACTCACCATCGGGTCGTCTAATACCATCTCCCTGATGATATCTATGATCTAACTCCGGCAGATCCTTGCCATGATCAGTAGAGCGTGATGATAAAGAGTTAGCCTCATACTGATTGCTTCTTAATGAAGCTTAATTGATAAGGGACTCATTAAATGTAATTCTTTGTGATCTGTTGTTCTACTATTAGTGATGACACATTAATGATACATATCAAATTACATCTAATATATTACTACAACACATTAGTAATATGATGCCAATTTATTTATTCGGAAAGATGATAAAACATTATAACTGTAGACAACTTTTATATTGGACTAGGGCACAACTCTAACAATCTCCCACTTGCCCCTAGTTCCAATTTAAGTTCCATTCTACTCCCGTAGACCTCGCATGTTCCTCATGCTTAGGCTGCGGCTGAGCCTTCGTAAAGGGATCGACCATATTATCATCAGTCGAATTGTCCTTAATCTCCACATCACATCTATCTGTGATATCTCTGATTAGATGATATCTGCTGAGTATATGTTTGGATCTGTTGTGGAATCTGGGCTCTTGAGCAATAGCTACGGGCACATTTTCCTGATTATCCGATAAAGTCTATTAGTCTTGATAATGCTGGTGAATACACATCTAAGACATTTGATGATTATTGCATATCACTGGGCATTAATGTTGAGCATCCTGTTTCGCATGTGCATATTCAAAATGGTTTAACATAATCTTTTATTAAACGTATATAGATAATTGTATATACATTGTTATTGCAATCACAATTATCAATTTCTGCTTGAGGACATGCTGTATCACATGCGGCTTCTTGAATTCGTTTAAGACCTAATGCATATCACCAATATTCTCCTGCACAATTTGTATGTGGGCATGAACCTGATACATCTAATTTACGAATTTTTGGTTGTGTTGTACAAGTGCCTGTAGCATCCCCCTTTACGTGCAAAATGGGACCCCAACAGCAATTGAGTATTTATGTTGATTTTGACTCACCATCTATTATCAGGTATCTTGAGCATTTGACAGGTGACCTATGCACTGCATGATGTGCATATTGTCATTTTAATGAGACAACGTTCACACATTTGGGTGGAAAGAAACCGCCTCCTGAAGTTAGGCGTGAAATTGAATGGAAAGTAAATTTCACGTCTCATCTGGATTCTCATACATCACAGTGTGATAAAGAAGTACAAAGGATAATATATTTGCAATATGTTGCAAATCAAATGCCTGATGCATTTGCAGATACATCAAAAATGAAAAGGTCATATATACATGTTGTGAACAAACCTGCGAGAATTAAAGTTCATGGTGATAATGCGAAAGCCGTAGTTGATTCCTCTTATACACGCCAGAAGCGTGGGAGGCAATTGGAAGCAAAACAATAGCGTCCCTCGAAAACGAAAGAAGCATGTAGTTCCTGAAGAACTACATGTTCCAGAAGTACCGTTGAACAAGTGCGTATTTCCAGAAGAACCAAAGAATAGACATGTAGTTTCAGAAGAGCCATCGGATAGACATGTAGTTCCAGCCGAACTATCGGTTCCAAAAGAACCATCGATTACCAAATAATATGAAATTCCTAAAGAATTTCGAGTACAAAGAAGTGAGGAAATACAAATGAATTATTCCTACACAAAAGAATCTTGAGATCGAAAATCGATTATCATTGAATATTTTTGCATTTGCGGTGGCAAATAAAGTAACGAATAATTTTTGATTTTGAGCCACGAAGTGTTAATGAATGTCGTAAAAGACATGATTGGCCGAAATGAGAAGAAACAATTCAGGAAGAATTGACTTCATTGGCAAAACGCCAAGTCTTTGGGCCCATAACTTGAACACCAGAAGTTGCTCGACCAATTGGACATAAATAGGTATTCACAAAGAAAAGAAATGAGAAAACGAAATTGTTCGATATAAAGTCAGGCTTGTAGCCCAAGTTTTTTTTCTCAACGGCCTGGGGACGATTTTAATGAATCATATTCACCTGTGATGAATATGATTACATTCAGATACTTGATAAGTTTAACAGTTTTTAAAAGACTAGATATGTATCTAATGGACGTTGTCACTACCTATTTATATGATACGTTAGACATAAATATTTATATGAGAATCCCTCAAGGAGTTAAAATTGTCTAAAGCAATTAAAAATAGTTCAAGAAATCTGCATTTGATCATATTACAAAAAGCATTATATGGAATGAAACAATCTGGTAGGATGTGGTATAATCGTTTTAAAGAATACCTTACCAGAGAAGGGTATAAGAATAATATTATATGCCCTTGTGTATTCATCAAGAAAACAGATATGGAATTTGTTATTGTGGCAGTGTATATTGATGGTATGAATTTAATTGAGACTACTGAAGAGATAATAAACACTACAGAATATCTCAACAAAGAATTTGAGATGAAAGATTTGGGAAAAATGAAATATTGTCCCGACCTGCATAACGAGCGTATTTTAGATGGACTTTTAATCCATCAGTCTGCATGTGTTGAGAAACTCTTGAAGTATTTCAATATCCAAATTGCCCACCCACTAAGTACTTCAATGGTTGTTCGATCAGTTGATCCTAAAAAGAATCTGTTACGCCCAAAAGAGATAGATGAAAAAAATACTTGGTCCTGAAGTACATATCTAAATGAGATCGGAGCTTTATTATATTTTGCGCAATGTAGAAGGCCGAATATAGCATTTGCAGTAAATGTACTCGCAAGATTCAGCTCAAAACCGACAAGACGACATTGGAACGAAATTAAACATATATAATTTGGTTATTTAAGTACAACTAAAGATTTGAGATTATTGTATTGAAAATCCTCAAATAATACTGGCTTGATAGTATATGCAGATGCGGAATATATTTCTAATCCCCATAAAGCACGCTCCCAAACCAGCCAGCCGAGAATGCGTGTTCTTGCGATCAGTCATTTAACATATAAGAGAAGCATGTGAAATCATGTCAATCACATGCTCTCATTCCATTACACATGAAGACAATGCAGCGTGTATAGCTCTCATTCCATTACACATGAAGACAATGTGAAATCATGTCAAAGTCCTCAAATATTTTCTATTTTATCAATTATGGACAACCCCTAATTATCTTTATTAACGTACAGATTTAATTCGTTATGCTACTCAAGCTACGGAATGAGGCTCCCTCTTGGATGGTGTTCAAGTTTAAGTTTGCTTTAATTTTTTGAGTTCGATTGAACGCTATGGTGATGTTTGAACTTGTTGTTCACTTTTGATCACCTTCTTTTGGTACTACTAGTGGTGAATGGTGATGAACACTTAGTTCATTTTTGTATCATCAAAACTTCATGAATGTGTTTGTTTGTTTGAGCAAAGTATTATCTAATGAAATGTTTGAGCAAGTATTGTTCTTTGGCCATATTTTATACTGTTATGAATTATATGAGAATGTTTAAACTAACTTGTATATATATATATATATATATATATATATATATATATATATATATATATATATATTATACTGTTATGAATTATGATTTGTTATAATACTTACTTGTGTTTTATTGAAATGAAAATGTGGTGGGCTGGTGGCATTAACTATAAGATAAGAAATGAATGAAGTAGAAGAAGTGGCAGACAGAGACAAGAGACAAGAGAGTGAGAGACAGTGAGGAGGCTTTATAAATTTTAACTTTTAATTTGTAATTTGTGATTTGTAATTTGTAAATGTTAATGTAAATATATAAATATAAATATGTAAATCAGTAAATCAGTAAATGTAAGTCTTGATGTATATATTACATATATGAATGTGAATGTGAATGTGGAATATGTAAATGTAAATGTATATATATATATATAATGAATGGGCTTCAAAAATATTGGGCTTCAAATTGAGTGGGTCTTAATTACATAAATTGCAAATGGGCCCAGAATGTAGGCCCATCGGGTGAGTTGGGTATACCCGACTCACCCGACTACCTGAGTTCTACCCAACCCGATACCCGACTCCTAAACTGAGTCGAGTATTGGATCTGGTTTTTCATACCCAACTCCAACCGAGTCGGGTACGACCCGACACGGGTCTACTCAACCCGACTCGTTGGACAGCCCTACCTAGTACTGAGAAAGAAAAACTATTTACATGATTAGGCATGATACCACTAGAAGCCTTAGTCCATATATTAACAGATTTTGATAGATTATTTTTGTGATAATCCTGTAAAGAATATTCATCGTAATCGCTTTGTATTTGATGTTCACAAAAACATAATTGCAATCACTTTTATTATTTTTGAGTTTGAATTACAAATTTAGTTGACTCCTTCCGTAATAACAAGTTGGTAAATGATGACAAAAGTAGATGTGAATTAGCATCTCTGGAACCTCATAAAGAATCTAGTTTTTTTCTTTAAAAAATAATCTACTCTGGTCACAATTTTCTTACAACAATAGATGAGGAATCTATGCATTAAACAAAGAAATATATATTTCTATTGTTTTGTCACCACTCTCATCTTTCTCATAGCTAGTAATAATAATCTATAAATGAGCTTACCATATAATTATAAAACACCCTTATATGGATCTGTAATTGGCAATTAACTTGATTTTTCCACGTTCATATTCTCTGACACACCAAAGGTCATTATCAAGTAATTTCAACTTTCATGATGATTCGCTTAATTAACACTTAACTATTATTTGCTGATAAAAAAACACTCAACTATCGTCATTGTAAATTATATTAACCTACGTGTATCGTGTACCTTTCAATAACTGTTTGTATCTCTTTGACTTAATTTTTGTGGTCATTTTATATTAGTTATTATTTCACATGTTTTAAAACCATTACCGTATTTAATTTTAATTTTATAAGAAATAAAGATATATAAGACTTTGGCTTGACTTCCCCATATCCTCATGTTACACAAATGTGATACCTAAATAATATAAGTTATACCATTGATATATCATGCACAATTAGTTTCTTACAAAACAAAAACAGTATTTTTTTTTTTTGAAGAAAAGAACTTTATTAGCAGCGACATCATCATGTTCTGAAACGCTTGTAAGAATCGGTGGGACATACCTCACACTTGATTCAAAACTCGCATTGAAAAGCACATACTTAACTAGCTAGTCAGCTGGTTGATTATAAGAACATTTAGAATAAGTCACCGATGTTAAGGAACGGGGAATCCATTCAGGCATGCAGCGGAAGCAAAATTAACCTTGTTCCGGTCACATAGATCTTGCTTTGATTGGATTAATCAATAAAAAGGGTTTTCAAACTTATACCTTTGATGATCTGAATATTGGCCCTTGTGAATCGATTCAAAGGCATTACCAACGGAAGCGCCCTCTATTGGTATCCACACGAGCAATCTGGTACGAAGCAAGAGCACACTTCAACCTTCTAGAATCGAAGAATGCTCTGGTACTGATCTAATCAGTGATGAAGAACGCGAGAAAATGATGGAGGCTACAGAGAGAAGAGACGGGAAAAGTTTTTAAATAATCAGGTTTTTTCTCAAAAACCAATTACGTATATGGTTTTAATTAATAGGATTTTATTCCAAATAAAATCCTATAATTATCTGATTTTTGAAAATCAAAATCCCATACGTGTTAATCCCAATCCTTATCGATCTCGGTTTGAAAAACCGAAATCGATAATTAATTTCCTCGCCGATGTAACGATCGTTACATGCCATGTAACAATCGTTACACCCCTTTGTGACAATCGTTACATCCCTATGTGACGATCAGCTTATTTTCTCCTTATGTTCTCTCGGGCTTCTAAAGTTCAATTTGCTTCAGGTCTTGCTCTTTGTGTGTGACCCTATAAGCTTATGACTCATTCGCAGATCGGCGTGAAATCTCATCTCACCCTATCCATCATAAGTGGTCCCTAGTAAGACGTTATGATTACCCAATGATCATGATGATCGATGATTCGACTTGACCTCATGTCGCCTATGTCATTAACCTTTTATCACTAGATATCCTGATTGATCATAAGTCATAGAACCGTCATCCTTATTTAATCAATCAATGTTTCTTGATATGTGAGATGACTGAAAATGATAGCCCGTATTATCAGCATGTCCATGCATTTCCTTTCAGTCATTCTCATCAAGTGGCTTAAGCAGACATTATTCCCGTACCGGAGTATGGGGGACAAATCCCTTAGTTGTCTTTCGTATCACTCATGCAGCCTGTCCCTAAGTCAATCGTGTCCGTTATGCCTATCCTGTTACAGGTAACGTTGGGCGTACGTCAAACTCAGATATTGACTACATAACGATCACAAAGACTCCTCGGTATAAGGATACCGTGACAAGCTACGACAACTGAATATGCTCATGAAAACATCTATGTCGCATATTCAGGTCGGGTTGTCCAATAACATTTCTCAACTGATACCTATCATCTGACTCCGGCAATCCCATTTCCAATGATCAGTAGAGTGTGATCATAAAGAGTCATCCTCATACTAGTCGCTTCTAATGAAGCTTGACTGACCAGGGACCCGTGATGCGGTCGCATCAAATGTAAGTTTATGATATCTATTACCCACATTCTAGGTCTTAATTCACCCTCGATGTGTTAAATTATTGATCTTTATGCCACTTTTACGCCTTCGGGTATGTTTGGTGTGAATGTGCATAATACATGTGAAAAGGGTCAAAACCGAGCCAAAATCGCAGCAGAATCTTTTAGAGAGCACAACTTCCTCGTATTTAATCTGAGGTTGGTTCTACGTTTAATTGTTGGCATAATTTTTTAGCGCAAATGTAAGAAGTCGTGCAACATGTTACATGATATGTGGAGCGACTTGTTGCGATCCAGATTAGGAAAGATCTGAAACTTTCCTATTTCGACAAAGCTTGGAGCGAAAGAAGGAAGACGCCACGAAGACTTGGAGCGCAAGAGAGTGACGTCGACAAGTCAGGCGACTTCCAGCTGGCAGTAACACATCAGCAATAGGCGGCAACTCTACTTGCCTGATTTATTCAGGAAGTCAGAACAGGCAAGATGACTTCCAGCTATCGTGGAAGGAGGCAACAACTTGCCTGACTTTCCTGTTCCTGGTCCGAGAAGGATTAGGAATGTGAGCTGCTATAAAAATCCCTTGACTTCCCATCAGCAGATCATCCGTTCTTGTTCTAACAATTGCAAGATTTCTCAGAGCTCTTAACCGTGCACCATCGGCGTGTTGAGAGGCTGATTAAGATTCGCTAGAACGGGTCTTTGCTCCGATCAAACATTAAGTCGCGAAGACTAAGTGTTTGGATCGGTTAGGGTTTTTGTTTGTGATTGAAGATTCACAACTCCGTCAAAGAAGACAACGACACCGAGCATAGGCTTGCTCGAAGGGTGGAATTGAGAGGATCTCAAAGATAGGGGGAGAGGCCCTTGGGACTCAAAGGAATAGCCAATATGGACTCAAAGGAAGGAGGTTTAGTAAATCGACCACCAGTTCTTGACGGAACAAACTATGGGTACTGGAAAGCTCGGATGTGTGCCTTTTTGAAGTCCCTCGACAGCAAAACCTGGAAATCAGTCATCAATGGATGGGAGGAACCTTACTATGCTGATGCTCATGGAAATCAAACGAGCATCAAACCAGAAAAGGAGTGGAGCGCGGAAGAAGATGAAGCCGCCCTAGGTAATTCTCGTGCACTCAATGTTATTTTTCATGGAGTAGACACGAATGTGTTTCGACTTATCAACACATGCACAAGTGCCAAAATTGCCTGGGACACTCTTGCGGTTGCTTATGAGGGTACTTCCAAAGTCAAAGAGCAGAAGTTACAGTACCTCACGACCAACTTCGAGGCCCTGACCATGAATGAAGACGAAACTATTGCGGAGTTTAATGTGCGCATCAAAGATCTGGCCAATGAATCATATTCACTTGGCAAGCCTATGACCGATGAAGATTTGGTCAGAAAAACGCTGAGAGCCCTAAGTCCCAGATTCAAGATGAAGATTATCGCCATAGAAGAAGTCCATGACTTGAAGACACTGAAGTTTGATGAGCTCATGGGCTCACTAATGACTTTCGAGCTCTCCCTACCTCTTCTCGAGAAAAAACATAAAGGTGTGGTTTTCAAAAGTTCTACTCAAAAGCAGAAGAACTCGACGCACTCAAATTCGGATAGTGACATTGAGGAAACTATCGCCATGCTGGCCAAAAACTACACCAAAGTCATGAAAAGATTTGGCCAGATGACAGGGAGAAACGTCACCCGAGAAGTCAGAGACAAGCTGCAGCACAAGTTTCAGAAGCTCGAAAGCACAACTAACGATGGTAGACGAGGAGAACGATCAGGTAAAGGAGTTCAGTGCTTCGAATGTGAGGGGTATGGACACATGCAGAAAGAATGTCCCAACTTCCTAAAGAAACAAAGGAAGAGATTCAATGCCTCTCTAACTGACGATGAAGATGAGGAAGATAGTGACCTTGAGCATACAAGTAACTATGTTGCTTTCACTTCCTCCACAATAGATCAACCTGCTGAAAGCTCAAAGAAGTATGACTCTGATGATGAGCTATCTGATGAGACCCTCAACAATGCTTACAACGAATGGTATGTCAAGTGGCTTGAAGACTCTCAGGTAATCGAAAAACAGAATGCTATCATTCTTACTCTTAACGAAGACAAGTCAAGACTTCTCGAGACGACTGTTGATCTCAAAAAGGAAGTGGCTCGACTAAAAAGCGAGTTAGAGCAGGTCACCAAGTCAGTAAAGATGATGAATCCAAGCACAGACACTCTTGACCAAATACTTTTGATCGAGAAACCAGCTAGGAATATGGAAGGTCTTGGATATTCAAAAGAAGCCTCATCATCGCACACCGTCTTTGTCCCTCAGAAAGTTGTCTCCCAAAAGTCGCGTCAGAAGTCTCCTAACTTCACGGCTGACCAAGCAACCAAACAGCCTCTTACCTTGGCCACTTCAAACACGCAGAACAAAAGACATAACTGGGTTTGTCATCACTGTGGACGAAGAGGACATATTCGACCTTTCTGCTATCGTCTATATGGAAGGAGCATTGTCAAGCAAAGGACCACCATCAAGAGAGCACAACCTCGTAAGGAATGGCGAGTTAAGGAGGTAAACTATCGAGCTAATATCGCGTACACCGCTCTAAAAGCTTCGACCATCAACGATTGGTACTTTGATAGTGGATCCTCTCGACATATGACGGGTAATATCTCTTTCTTGGTCACTTTAATACCTTGCACAAATAGCTTCGTCACTTTTGGAGATGGAGTAAAAGCTAGAGTACTCGGGAAAGGAAAACTCAACCTTCCCAACTCACCATGTCTGAAAGAAGCTCTACTAGTTGAAGGCCTCACAGCAAATCTCATCAGTATAAGTCAAATATGTGATTTAAATCTGGATGTCCACTTCACTCGTGACAAGTGCTCGGTCAAAGACGAACAACAGAAGGAAGTCATGACAGGCCACAGGTCCCTTGACAATTGTTATCTATGGTCCCCAACAGCCACAACTTTGCCAACCAAGTGCCTATTGTCCAAAGCTCAAGAGACAAAGCTATGGCATCAAAAACTTGGTCACATCAATTTGAGGAGCATGCAAAAGATTCTCTCTGAAAAGGCGATCATTGGAGTTCCCAACCTCAAGATCATTGAAGGAAAAATCTGTGGAGAATGCCAGATTGGGAAACAAGTCAAGACGTCACACAAGAAGGTACAACATCTTACTACTTCTCGTGTCCTAGAACTTCTTCATGTTGACATTATGGGAACAATGCAAGTAGAGAGTCTAAGTCTTTGAAGCCCTATGTCGGAGAGTTCAACGAGAAAAAGGAGAAGTCATAAGAAAAGTCGTTCGACTTCGAAGCGATCATGGAAAGAAGTTCGAGAACATCAGCCTCGCAAATTTCTGTGATGCTGAAGGAATTGCACACGAATTTTCTGCTCCCATCACTCCTCAGCAAAACGGGATCGTTGAAAGGAAAAATCGCACTCTTCAAGAAATGGCAAGAGTCATGATGTTAGCCAAAGACATCCCGCAGCACTTCTGGGCTGAAGCGTTGAATACGGTGTGCCATATTCATAATAGAGTGACCCTTCGCCCTGGAACTTCGCTCACTCTTTATGAAATATGGAGGGGGAGAAAGCCGAATGTCAAATATTTCCATGTCTTTGGATCGATCTGCTACATACTTGCAGACAGGGAACCTCGACGCAAACTTGATCCTAAAAGCGACGAAGGCATCTTCCTCGGATACTCCAGAAATAGTCGGGCTTTTCGTGTATTCAACAAACGCACCCGGACTATCATGGAATCCATCAATGTCGTGATCGATGACAGTAACGAGCAACCCAGTGACGAGGACGAAGAAGTCCTAAATCTCTCAAGAGAAGCCAGACCAGAAGTCAGAGGAGAAGTCAAACCAGAAGTCAAAGACGATAAGCGCAACAAAAAGTCTGAAGACGAAAGCCCAATCATCCCGGATAAAGAGGCATCTCCTATAAGGCAAAGAGCTCCGTCAAGAAGAATTCAGAAGGATCATCCACCCCAGGATGTGATTGGAGACATTAATGAGGGAGTACGGACTCGACAAAAGGCATCTCTTGACTACAACGAGATGATAGGTAACGTTTGCTTTATTTCCAAAATTGAGCCAAAGAATATACAAAAGGCCATCAATGATGAGTACTGGGTCTGCGCCATGCAAGAAGAATTGGTTCAATTTGCAAGGAATGAAGTCTGGGAACTAGTACCCAAGCCTGACAATGTCAATGTCATCGGGACAAAGTGGATATTCAAAAACAAGTCTGACGAGCAAGGAAACATCACTCGAAACAAAGCGAAACTGGTGGCTCAAGGATACACACAAGTCAAAGGAGTCGACTTTGAAGAAACCTTTGCTCCGGTAGCCAGACTGGAAGCCATACAACTTCTTCTCGGCATCGCATGTCATCTGCGTCTCAAACTCTATCAAATGGATGTAAAGAGTGCCTTAATGGAAATCTCAACGAAGAAGTCTATGTGGCTCAACCAAAGGGATTTGAAGACCATGACTCTCCGCACCATGTCTACAAGCTAAAGAAAGCCCTCTACGGACTCAAACAAGCTCCACGAGCATGGTATGAACGTCTTACCCAATTCCTTGTACATAATGGCTATATTCGAGGGGGAGTAGACAAAACTCTCTTTGTGAAGAAGGAAGGAAGGGACATCATGATTGCTCAAATATATGTCGACGACATTGTGTTTGGAGGGAAGTCAGACAAGATGGTGGAACGTTTCGTCCAACATATGCAGTCTGAATTTGAGATGAGTATGGTCGGTGAGCTCACATACTTCCTAGGCTTCCAGATCAAGCAGATGTCAGATGGAATATTTATCTCCCAAAGCAAATATGCAAAGAACATTGTCAAGAAGTTCGGGTTAGAAAAGGCCTCACACAAGAGAACTCCTATTGCCACACATACCAAATGCACAAAGGACGAGATGGGAGAATCGGTTGATCAAAGTCTTTATCGAAGCATAATAGAAAGTCTTCTCTATCTAACAGCAAGTCGACCCGATATCGCTTACTTCGTGGGAGTCTGTGCTCGATATCAAGCCAATCCAAAAGTCATTCACTTAGCACACGTCAAGAGGATCATAAGGTACATCTCAGGAACCTCTGAATTGGGTTTGCTATATTCCTTTGATACCTCTCCTACTCTTGTTGGATACTGTGATGCCGACTGGGCGGGAAACACGCCAGATCGAAGAAGCACTTCTGGAGGTTGCTTTTACCTTGGAAACAATCTTGTGTCTTGGTTCAGCAAAAAGAAAAATTGTATTGCTTTATCTACTGCTGAGTCCGAATATTTTGCTGCTGGAAGTAGTTGCACTCAACTTCTTTGGATGAAACAAATGTTGGCAGAGTATGGTGTCAAACAAGAATTCATGACTTTGTTCTGTGACAACATCAGTGCAATCAACATCTCGAAGAATCCAGTCCAACACAGCAAAAAAAAGCATATCGACATCAGGCACCACTTTATTCGAGAGCTCGTAGAAGACAAGAAAATAAAGCTTGAGTACCTACTCACTGAGAAACAAGTCGCAGACATCTTTACAAAAACATTAGATGCTAACAGGTTTGAAAGTCTAAGGTCATCCCTTGGACTTTGCTGTCTGGAGTAACCAGAAGTCAAGCAAGAAGAGGGAGAGCTTTTGAGTGAATTTTTGCTCTCTCTCTATCTGGACCAGCAAGGGTCCACAAAATCTAGCCGGGCCCAAATCTCATTATCAGAAGCTCAGGTGAAATTATGTGTTTAAAAGTTCAAAAAGGGGAATGATTGAAAAACTGACGACAATCCAATCAGCTCTCAACCCCCTTCAACTTCCGCAGAAAAGGCTCTGCATCTCCTCCACCTTTTGAAACCACAAGGGCCCCACAAATCAAAAGTCTGCAACTGAAAGATTTTTTTTTCGCCTCTCAAGAGCAAATTCTATCAAGCTTTCTGCCAAATGGTTGGTACCCGAAGCGGACGAATACCATCTGCCTCCAAGACGCTACGAGCAAAAATGAGGGCAAAAGTGATTGCCAAGAAGTTGTCGGCCTCCAAATCGACGACAAACAAATATGGAGTGAAGATTCGTGTAAGAAATCTGTCTGGGAAGGATCGGCGAAACCTAAGGATGGACCAATGGAGGGGATTACCTCCACTGAAGAGAAGGAAAAAGCTGCCAACCTAGAAGAGGAAGGCTCTCACACTTCGCAGACGCCACCACAAGGTACTTTTACTACCCTTTCTATAGCAAACATCATAGACAAAGAGGCGTCTGAAGAGGCTCAAGGAACTCTCCCCCCTGAGGACCATGAGGCCGTCTGTGGAGATAAGTCTAGCCCCCAAAAATCTGCACCTACGCCAGAAAAATCTCCACCAACAGAAGTCTTGCAAAAAGCCGGCAGCCCACCTGTAGTCCAGGACAGTGAACCTGGGATAAATGAAGAAATTGAAGTCATCCCAGAAGTTGCTCAACATGTAGAGAACATTATCAGTATAGAAGAAGGAGATGTAGCAGAAGCCATGGAAGAAGAAGCTGTGCCTAAAAGGCTTGAGAGAAGGAAGCTACCAACAAGGAGGTTGGTCGATGAAGAAGAAGAACCTCAACTACCGAGGAGATTGACCCCAAAGAGGAAAACCACAGAGAAAGGAGGAGCATCTGCTTCTAAACAGCCGAAGAAGTCTAGAAGGAAGTCACTAACTTCTGTAGCAACATCTGCTCCTGAAGAAGAAGACACCCAGATTGTGCTACCACGGGTCAAAAACGCAATGGGAGGGCAGAAACTCCCCAAGAATGTTCCGAAAGCTCCTATGGACAATGTCTCTTTCCACTCTGTAGACAACGCGGTTAAGTGGCAGTATGTATACCAGCGCAAGATCTATCCAGAAAGAGAGCTTTCCACAGAGGCGCAGGGGATAAACTCTATCGTGGAACTTCTCCGCAGAGCAGGTCTGACCAATACGGTCATAAATATTGGGCCATTCTACCCAACATTGGTCAAAGAGTTTATTGTCAACCTTTCAAGCAAGTTTGATGATCCAGAAGACGCTGAATACAGAAAGGTGTTCGTTCGGGGAGAATGCTTCGAGATATCTGCCTCAACCATCAATGCCTATCTTGGCAGAGAAAACCCAGAAGTCTCGCACTTGAACAAAGTAGTGGTCGAGATCACTGGAGGACGGAAGAAGGTCTGGCCCGTCAAAGACACCATTGCGGCTATTGAGCTTACTGCCAAATACTCAATTATCTACCGCATTGGCCTGGCAAATTGGGCACCTTCTACACATGGGTCGAGCATCAAAACCGAATTGGCGAAACTCATATACCAAATAGGTACGCTGTCTTCTCTTGATTTTGGCGCTTATGTCACTGAACATCTAGTCAAGCACGCCAAATCATGTGCCGTCAAACTTCCTATCGGGTTTCCTTCATTAATCACCGGTCTCCTTCTCCAACAATGTCCTCACATTGTTCGAGAATCGGATATTCCGGGTAAGAAGCCACTGCCCCTTGCTATCAGCCTCAAGAACTTCGAAGGGAAGCAATTGAAGGACCTCGGACTTCCCATGGCCAAAGCACCAGGAGCTGGTTCAAGCTCTCGACCTTCAGGACCACTTGACACTAGGATGGAGGAAGAATTGGTGGAGATGATCGATGATCTGGAGAAGTCAATTGTGATGCTATCAACCCGCAAAGTCGCCTGTGAAGCTCTGCTCAATGACCTCCGCTCTGCTCCTGCTGCTGAAGATGATGTTGATGACTCCACTTCGTTTTAAGTATTTCTCTGATTCACTCTAAAAACTTGTTCCAAACACACTCTTAAATCCTCGGGTTATGTCCGAGTTATTTTCCGCACACTATGACTTTTTATTTCTTGATATTTGCTCATGTTTGAGCTGTTTATTTTGCTCATGGTGTGAGCTGGATTTTACCCTACTCTTTAGTCGAATTTCTTTCTATAATTTCCTTTGGCAATATTGTTAGACAAACAGGGGGAGATAGATAAGCTACGCTAGGAGTTACGCCAGAAGTCGCGCCAGAAGTTGTGCATAGAAATCGCCGCTCCAGAAGCCGCTCCAGAAAGACGCACAAGAAGTTGCATCAGAAGTCACATAACTTGCTGTGTGCGTAACTGCCTTAAGGTGACGACGATGTGCCTGCTTGGAGTAAGAAGTCACATCACTTGCTGTGCGTAACTGCCACAAGATAAACCACTTGCTGTGCATAACTGCCACAAGATAAATCACTTGCTGTGCGTAACAGCCACAAGGTGACGATGGGCTTAAAAAGGTATTTGCCTAAAAAATTGCCAAAGGGGGAGATTGTTGCTACGTTTAATTGTTGGCATAATTTTTTAGCGCAAATGTAAGAAGTCGTGCAACATGTTACATGACATGTGAAGCGACTTGTTGCGATCCAGATTAGGAAAGATCTGAAACTTTCCTATTTCGACAAAGCTTGGAGCGAAAGAAGAAAGACGCCACGGAGACTTGGAGCGCAAGAGTGTGACGTCGACAAGTCAGGCGACTTCCAGCTGGCAGTAACACGTCAGCAATAGGCGGCAACTCTACTTGCCTGATTTATTCAGGAAGTCAGAACAGGCAAGACGACTTCCAGCTGTCGTGGAAGGCGGCAACAACTTGCCTGACTTTCCTGTTCCTGGTCCGAGAAGGATTAGGAATGTGAGCTGCTATAAAAAGCCCTTGGCTTCCCATTTGCAGGTCATCCGTTCTTGTTCTAACAATTGCAAGATTTCTCAGAACTCTTAACCGTGCACCATCGGCGTGTTGAGAGGCTGATTAAGATTTGCTAGAACAGGTCTTTGCTCCGATCAAACATTAAGTCGCGAAAACTAAGTGTTTGGATCGGTTAGGGTTTTTGTTTGTGATTAAAGATTCACAACTCCATCAAAGAAGACAACGACACCGAGCATAGGCTTGCTCGAAGGGTGGAATTGAGAGGATCTCAAAGACAGGGGGAGAGGCCCTTGGTCGAGGTTGTTCACGGTGAGATCTATAGTAGCTTAGGAAAATAGCTTGTGTGATAGCTAGTTGGTGCTTGAAGTTGTACTATTGACTACCTGATAGTGAAAACCTTTCCACTGGCAAAGTGCCCCCAGACGTAGGTGCTGAGTCACCGAACTGGGTAATCATCTCTGGTGTCGTTATTATCTGTTTACTGTTTTACTTACGGTTTACGTTCTTAGGCAAGTAGTCGATACATAAGTTACGACTTTGTGTTCGACTTCTTGACTCGGCTAGGATTCAGAATTTCAGAGGTGACCAAAAAATTATATCAAATCGAAGATAACTCGGCAACCTACAACTCTGTAGGCGTTATTTCACCCGTAATGCGGTCGCATCAAATGTAAGTTTATGATATCTATTACCCACATTCTAGGCGTTATTTCACCCTTGATGTGTTAAATTATTGATCTTCATGATACTTTTACGCCTTCGGGTATGTTTTGTGTGAATGTGCAGAATACATGTGAAAAAGGTCAAAACTGAGCCAAAATCGCAGCAGAATCTTTCAGAGAGCACAACTTCCTCATATTTAATCCAAGGTGACCCAAAGTTATATCAAATCAAAGATAACTCGGTGACCTACAACTCTCTAGAAGGAAGTTTTCTCTAAATTTCATGGAAAGAAGCTCAAAACAGCACTGAAAGGCAGCACTAAAACAGATATCGGGATTGCAAACCAGCTGATTTGAAAGTGCTGTAACTTCCACATCCGAAATCCAAATTGAGCAAACGTACCATTTAAATTGAAGAGGACAAAAAGAGCTACAATTCTCGTGAAGGAAGTTTTTTCATTAGAGATCTGGAAGAGGGCGAAAATAGTCTGAATATTTCGGGTGGTATAGAGACTTGTAACGATGATGTAACCATCGTTACAACTACTGTAACGATCGTTACACCTCCCAGATGCAGAAAAAATATATAAGACAAACACAAATTCTGAAGGAGTGGGCCGAAAATTAGAGTTATCACGCCAAAATTTAACTGAGCCAGCCACCACGGTTTGGGAGAGCAGAGAGTAGAACACCATATCAACCAAGGAGAGGATTGGGGACTTCGAGAGGAACTAGAATCCGATTCAAGAGCGATTCAACTGCTAAGATCAAGCAAGCTACACAGCAACAATCGAGAGGGATTCAACGATTCATGTTTTTCAACCTTTTGGGTTTTAGGGTTCTTCGTTCTTATTCCTTAAACTCGAATTGTTTATTCATCTTTATGGATTTTGGTTCTAGCACCATGATCATGGGCTAAATACCCTTGATCATGGATGCTAGGTCTTGAATTGAATTGTGATGATTTTATAATTATGGATTGAATTGTTTATGCATGCTTTTGGGTGAATTAAAGTACTTAATGCTTGTGATTGGTATTGACGAATATTGATTGCTTGTTTGAGTCACGTTGTCGTGTCTGAGAAGGCCGGGGGTGATAGACATGCTTTAATTTGCCGGGGTTCAACTCTTCGGAACCCCGATTCCATTATTATTGTGCTAATGCAGACTCGTGGTGTCTATCTACCCGAGAGGGATGATGAACTTCTCAAGTTTAGGCTGACACCAATATCGAGAGGTGGTGTCAGTATAATTTTTTGCATAGGATTCAAGTGTGTGCATGAGAATTCATTCCGAAATTGTGACATGATTATAATTCAGTGGCCTAGCATCCATGGTTTTCTCTACTGAATAGTCTCTCCCCAGCGTTTCTATTTTATAAATTATCAAACCTTTTTATAAATTGCATATTTTAAATTACACTTAATAGCATTAGTTAAATTGAATTAACCCTTATTGTGATTGCATTTTTGTGACCTAGTCCAATTGCTAGTAGTCTATAAATGTGTATGTATATTAATCATCGTTTGTAATAAATAAAACGGCTTTGTATTACTTATGTGTTGAAGTAATATGTTAAGCATGATCTGATTTATGACCACTAAAGTAGTAGAACCATAAATCTGTACGAATCACACTTAACGAGTCCCTGGTCAATATACGCTTCAATCGAAGCGACCAGTATGAGGATGATTATCAATGATGTAGTTCTGCTTATCATAGGGATGTGGGATCCCGCAATCATATCATAGATATTATGAGGTGATTGATATCGGACGATCCGCTTTGAATAGTGTTTCATAGATTAAGCCATGAACATATTCAAATGCGATAGCTTGTCACGATATCCTTAGACTAAGGAGTCTTTGTGATCGCTATGCGGTCAACGTACGGCTTTAACTTGCGCCTAACGCTTTCCGTAACAAGATTGCAATAACGGGCATGATTGGGTGGCGGAACGGATTACATGAGTGACACGAAAGATGGCTAAGGGATTTATCCCTCGTACTACGGTATGGGAAAGATATCCGTTAAGGCCGCTTGATCGAGAGTAACTGAGAGAAATAGCATGTCCATGCCAGTGATACGGGTTATGATTTCTCAGTCGTCTCACATATCAAGTAACAATGATTGATTAAACAAGGATAACGAGTCTATGTCTTGTGATCAATCGGGATGTCTAGAGATAATAGGATAGTGACTTGTACGCACAAGGTTAAATCGAATCATCGATCATCATGCACCTTGGGTAATCATAATGTCTTACTAGAGACCACTTATGATGGATCGGGCAAGAGAGATCTCTTGCGCCGATCTGCCAACAGTGGCATGAGCCTGGAGGGTCACACACATACAATATGGATAAGTTGAGACAAGGAAACATTAACGTTTCTTGAGGAGCAAGACATGGACAAAACTGAAGGTTTTGGGCCATGGGTTCGGTTTGTGAGAATAATTAGCGAATCGAGAAAATTGAGTTTTTCGTCGATGTCGCGTCGGATTTTGTTTGATAAGTAACGACAAAAGGGTCGGGTAATTTTTGGACACGGCACGCGACCACATGGGTGAGCCAATTGGGCTCGGCCCATGAGGTCACCAAGCCGGCCCAACAAAGGCCCAACAAGGGCCCAAAAGCCTCTTATGGCCGGCCACAATGGTGGGTCCACTTGTGGGGGCCACACACCATGCTTAGTTGGTGTTGTTGATTAAGAGGAGAGTGATTTAAGGGGATTAGGTGATGACTTGCCTTTAACCCATGCTTTCATCATTTTTACTTTAATCACCCATGCCTTATGAGTTGATAAAGTAGACAAATGACAAAATAATTCACTCACTCTCTCTTCTCACCTAGCTTGGCCGGCCACTCCACTCTCTCCTCTCTCCTTGCTCTCTTGTTCTTCACATATTAGTTCTAGTAGGCTAATTGTGAAGGATCTTAAGGATCATCCTCTTGGTGTGGACTTGCTCTAGAGAAGAAGATCATCAAGTTCTTCTTTCTTGATTCAACAAGGACTAGAAGGTAAATTCTTGTGGAATAGATTTTTCCTTGAGATTTAATGGTTCATGTTCTTGGACAGTTTTTGGAGTTCCTTTTGTTTATGCTTCCGCTATCTCGATAATCTTGAACGCTCCAAAACCCTACATATTGGTCCTTGTGGATTCGACCCTGTGCTTACTAGGAATTATTACTTGTAATGACCGCGTACACTTGCGCGTTATCGGGTGCCTGTGGACAACTGTCTACGGGTCCAACAAGTTTTTGGCGCCGTTGCTTGGGACCAACGGTTAATTTATTTTAATTTTTGCTATTAATTTTTTTAAAATTATTTTCTTGATCCCTTGCTCATTTTGTGTTATGTACATTCGTGCCCTAACTCTCTTTCTCCTGTTGCCTAGTGATTTAGATTTGTGAATATTAATTTAAGGAGACAAGAAAGAGAGAAAATTCAATGGAGCAAGATTGGAGAGGATGTGAGTATCATCAAGAGAGGACATGCCAACCAGATTTCGAGTGGGCTCCTCATGAGCAATCCACCTTGTATGGACGTCATGATGGAAATAAAGGGGAGCAGGAGTATTATACTCTAAAGCAAGACTATCAAGGCCAAGGTAGTGGATATTATTCCTATCGGGATGAGCTACTCTACCAGTACTTAAACCAAAGACGACCACCACATGACTACCAATCATACCATGATCCTCCACCATCTTACCTAGAGATGGCACCTCAAAACTATCCAGACTACGACCCTTACCAAAACCTCACATCATCCTACCCAAATTATCACTTCTCCCACGCTTATGATGGAAACCAAGTGAATTGATATGATGATTCTCAAGATCATTCTCCTCAAGAGAAGAGGACAGAAATAATGAATGAGATGATGCAATTGCTACAAACTCAAGAAGAAATACTTGGGAAGTATGCCGAAATGGATAGGTTTCATAAGGAGGCATTTGAGGCCAATGAGGAGAAATATGAGAGAGTTTTGGAGGAGACAAATATAGCCAAAGTGCCAAAGTTGACTAAGGAGACTGAAAAATTTCTCGAGGCCAAAAATCTATATGGACCTCTAGGGTGGTTTGATGACGAGTCTCTCCAAGAGATCAAGATAAACAAGTCAAAAGTGGCTGAAGTGCCAAAATTAGCTCATGAGGCGAAAAATGAATTATCTTTCCCTCAAGGAGTGATGGGAGTCGACTCTCCTCAAGAGGTCGACGATGAAAAAGAAGAGGATCATAGGGTGGAGCCGAGCCGAGAAGTGGAGAAAATAGTCAACCACGACATACATATGGGCGTATCGGTAAAGGAGCCCGTGGTTGATGCAGAAACATGGGCCCCATCTCCTATTGATTCGATTGAAAATTCTTGCTCAAGTAAAATTTTTAGATATGCTTGCATCAATAATGATATACCTTTAATTATTTATACTGTAATTTCTTGTCGTGATGAAAGGTACATTATTGAAAAGCTTGGGGAGAAAATGCAAGAGTTGAGCGGAATGGGCCCCATTCTAGTGCTTCTGGATGGAGAAGAACGCCCATGTGAAAAGAAGGAGAGAGATGAGCTACCAGAAATTTACACTCAAGGTGATATCTCTCCTTACTTCTCATGTGCATCTTATTCACGTTTGATGCATAATTTTTCTGAAAAGATTAAGGGCAAGTGCACTGATGCACTCGTACATATTGATGCCTCTAGGCACAAATTTTATCACTTGACCTATACATATGAAACCGTTGAAATCCAAATGTGTTTATTGATGTACTCTTTTGCTATCATAGGAAAGAGAGTATTTGATTGGGTTTACATTGTTTTTGATGGGGGGTAAAGGGGTGACTCTTGAGCCCCTAAATTTCATGCAAGAACGTTGCATATTTTATTCTTAGTTTTAGCACGAGGGACCGTGCACATCTTTAGTGTGGGGTATAGCGTTGCGTTGCATGCTAATTTTAGGGCTCATTTGTTTAAGCTTGCCGATTGGCCGCCTAAAAGGCTTAAGTAGTTTATATGTCATTGAATTGCCTTTGAGATTTATTGTATGCTGAAATTTCACAAATATACCCTCTGGAGTGTGCTTGTTTGGTGGAAGTGTTTAATTATTTAGTATTGAGGTAAGGTTGACTAGAGGAAGTCAAGTATCATACTTTCAATTATTTTTCAAGGGGTCACAAAATCATATGCTAGAGATCATTTTTTTTTAACTTGGCACACACATACGTGAATCCGGAAGGGGTGTATCTGAATTGGTAGTTCCGGAAAAGCTGAGACCAGAGTTCAGAAAAATAAAGAGCAAGGGAAGTGAGCGTGAGAAAAGCAGAGAGCGAGTGCATATCTCGATCCCCAAACTCAGAAATGTCCGGGGTAAAAGGCGAGACTTCAGGATGAGCGAATTTAATGTATGGACGGGAAATATTGAGTGAATTACGTACACATCATCTCCAACTAAAGTTTCAGAGGAACGCAAATAACACAAAGAAAAGAAGAGTCTTCGAATAAACACAAGTGAAATCAAATACAAAGGAGCAAAATCAATTGAAGAAGAAGCGCCTCTACAATTATGGTGAAGGCCCAAACCTTGAAAAGGGGAGGGAAAATAAAGCAAAGTTGAGAGAAAATCAATAAGGAAGCTCACTCCAAAAATAGCGGTCTCGTGGCATCTATTCAGATATGCTACCCCGAGTTCACATCGCTTTTTACACGAGCATCACAAAACCTGATGTATGACTAGTTTACCCTTTGTTTAAATTTTTGAAAGTGTGAGAAAAAGACTATAAATGACATACCTGATACTCATATTAATTGGTTAGGCACTTTGTGTGTGTTTGATTGGTGGAGGGGTATGTTTGTGATTTGTCAACACTCAATAATTTGAGCTTAATTGTGAACTAATTGTTTGTCTATAAATAAAAGAGTTTGAAGACGGCCATGAGGGTAAGTATTTCATGGGATTGTGGGTTGGAACTCAGAACCGTCGGGAGAAGTCGAACTCCCCCTATCGGGGTGAACCTCGGGGTTTAAAACGAAAACTGTTGTATAATTATATTTCTCGAGGGCGAGAAAATGCTTAGTGTGGGGTGTTGATGCGGTCGCATCAAATGTAAGTTTATGATATCTATTACCCACATTCTAGGTGTTATTTCACCCTTGATGTGTCAAATTATTGATCTTCATGATACTTTTACGCCTTCGGGTATGTTTTTGTGTGAATGTGCAAAATACATGTGAAAAGGGTCAAAACTGAGCCAAAATCGCAGCAGAATCTTTCAGAGAGCACAACTTCCTCATATTTAATCCAAGGTGACCCAAAAGTATATCAAATCAAAGATAACTCGGCGACCTACAACTCTCTAGAAGGAAGTTTTCTCTAAATTTCATGGATAGAAGCTCAAAACAGCACTGAAAGGCAGCACTAAAACAGATATCGGGATTGCAGACCAGCTGACTTGAAAGTGCTATAACTTACACATCCGAAAACCAAATTGAGCAAACGTAATATCTAAATTGAAGAGGACGAAAATAGCTACAACTCTTGTGAAGGAAGTTTTTTCATTAGAGATCTGGAAGAGGGCGAAAATTGTCTGATACTTTCGGGTGGTGTAGAGTTCTCATCCGAACTCCGATTATGGCCCATAATATATCAATTCGAAGGAAATTCGAAGACAAAGACTTGTAACGATGATGCAACGGAGATGTAACGATCGTTACACCTCCCAGATGCAGAAAAGAAAATATAAGCCAAACACGAATTCTGAAGGAGGGTGCCGAAAATTGGAGTTTTCACTCCAAAATTAAACTGAGCCAGCCACCACGGTTTGGGAGAGGAGAGAGTAGAACACCATATCAACCAAGGAGAGGATTGGGGACTTCGAGAGGAGCTCGAATCCGATTCAAGAGCGATTCAACTGCTAAGATCAAGCAAGCTACACAGCAATAATCGAGAGGGATTCAACGATTCATGTTCTTCAACCTTTTGGGTTTTGGGGTTCTTCGTTCTTATTCCTTAAACTCGAATTGTTTATTTATCTTTATAGATTTTGGTTCTAGCACCATGATCATGGGCTAAATACCCTTGATTATGGATGCTAGGTCTTGAATTGAATTGTGATTATGGATTGAATTGTTTATGCATGCTTTTGGGTGAATTAAAGTACTTAATGCTTGTGATTGGTATTGACGAATATTGATTGCTTGTTTGAGTCACTTTGCCGTGTCTGAGAAGGCCGGTGGGTGATAGACATGCTTTAATTTGTCGGGGTTCAACTCTTCGGAATCCCGATTCCATTATTGTTGTGCTAATGCAGACTCGTGTTGTCTATCTACCCATGAGGGATGATGAACTTCTCAAGTCTAGGCTGACACCAATACCGAGAGGTGGTGTCAGTATAATTGTTTACATAGGATTCAAGTGTGTGCATGAGAATTCATTTCGAAATTGTGACATGACTATAGTTCAGTGACCTAGCATCCATGGTTTTCTCTACTGAATAGTCTCTCCCAAGCGTTTCTATTTTATAAATTATCAAACCTTTTTATAAATTGCATATTTTAAATTACACTTCATAGCATTAGTTAAATTGAATTAACCCTTATTGGTCCTTGTGGATTCGACCCTGTGCTTACCAGAAATTATTACTTGTAACGACCGGGTACACTTCCGCGTTATCGGGTGCCCGTGGACAACTGTCTACGGGCCCAACAACCCGTTAAGTACAATTCATATCGATCTATAGTTCTACTATTAGTGATGACACACTCAATGATACAAATGGAATTATACTTAACTTAATACTACAACACATTAGCAATAAAACGCCGATTTTATTTCATTGCAAATGATGATATAATAATTACAGACATAACGTTGTATTGGATTAGGGCACAAATTCTACAATTTCCCACTTGCCCCTAGTTCCAATTTAAGTCACAGTCTATCCCCATAGACTTTACATGACCCTCATGTTTAGGCTTTGAGAGAGCCTTCGTCAATGAGTTGGTTTTATTATCATCAGTGGCAACATAGCTGATCCCTACATTACCTCTAGTAATGATTTCCCTTATGAGATGATACTTTCTGAGTATATGTTTGGATTTTTCATGTGATCTTGGCTCCTTAGCTAGTGTTATCGCCCCGGTGTTGTCACATAGTAAACTCACAGAACTAGACGGGTTTGGCATTACGTCTAGTTCAATCAAAAAGTTCCTAATCCATACAGCCTCCTCAGCCGCTGCTGAAGCGACTATATACTCAGCTTCCGTCGTAAAATCGGTAATCGTGTCCTGCTTGCGGCTCTTCCAGCTGAAAGCACCACCTTAACTCTAGTGTCAGTATATCCTTTGACCGTTAGCTCACCATCTATACCCCCGTACACTAGAAAGGCGTCTTTAGTTCTCCTCAAATACTTGAGGATGGCTTTGACTGCAATCCAGTGCTCCTCACCAGGGTTACATTGGTATCTACTGGTACAACTCAGAGCGAACGAGACATCCGGTCTCGTGCATAACATGGCATACATGATGGATCCTATAGCCGAGGCATATGGGATCTCCTTCATTTGCTTCAGCTCATCAGGTGTCCTAGGACACTGAGTCTTGCTAAGCTTTATGCCATGTCGCATAGGAAGGAATCCCTTCTTGGATTCCTGCATTGAGAACCTTCTCAATACTTTGTCTACATAGAGATTCTTTTGGTACGATCTCTATATATCTTGATCCCCATGATATAAGCAGCATCGCCTAAGTCTTTCATTGCGGAACACTTCCCTAACCAAGACTTTGTTTCTTTCAAGGTGGGATGTCGTTTCCAATGAGCAATATGTCATCGACATAAAGCACTAAAAAGAAAATTTTACTCCCACTCACCTTCTTGTATACGCATGGCTCATTTTCGTTCTTGATGAAACCGAATCCTTAACAGCTTCATCAAAACAAAGATTCCGACTCTGAGAAGCTTGCTTCAATCCATAAATGGATTTCTGCATCTTACAAATCTTTCCCTTATTCTTCGGATCGACAAAACCCTCAGGTTGTGTCATATACACATCCTCAGTTAGATTCCCATTAAGGAAAGCGGTTTTGACATCCATCTGCCATATTTCATAATCGTAATATGTAGCTATGGTTAGAAGAATACGGATCGATTTGACCATCGCTACTGGAGAAAAGGTCTCACTATAGTCAATTCCCTAAATTTGCCTATAACCTTATGCAACCAAACGCACTTTATAGGTTTGAGGTTTGCCATCCATGTCAATCTTTACCTTGAAGACCCATTTGCAACCAATGGCTTTTACACCAGCGGTCGGCTCAACCAAGTTCTAAACTTGGTTATCTGACATGGATTGGATCTCCTCTCTCACGGCTCCCATCCATTTCTCAGAGTCGAGCTCGTCCATGGCTTCCTGAAAGGTTGATGGACCATCTGAATCCACAACAACCAAGTCACCATCATTAGATACGAGAAACCCATATCTAATAGGTGGATGACTTGTTCTTTCAGATTGCCTTGGACCTTCCAGAATATTAGAAAGAATTGGTTCTCTCTCTACAATCAACTTAGGCCCCACAACTTTTATATCATTGGTATTAGGTTCCTGAATTACTTCAGGTTGTACTGTACCATCTCGAATTTCTTCGTGATGTACAATACTCCCACTGACTGTTTTGGAAACAAATTTCTTTTCCAAAAACACACCCCCTACAAGCAACAAAAACTTTGTTCTCGCTTGATTTATAGTAGTACCCCTTTGTTTCCTTCGGGTACCTTACGAAGACACATTTATCATATTTTGGTTCGAGCTTATCGCCAAGCATACGCTTGCCATAATCCTCACAACCCTAAATCTTTAGGAATGACAAAATGGGCTTCTTCTCATGCCATATTTCATATGGTGTCCTTTCTACTACCTTCGTTGGAGCCCTATTCAAAATGAACGCGACTGTTTCTAGAGCATAACCTCAGAAAGAAATTGGGAGATCAGCGTGACTCATCATGGAACGAACCATATCCAATAAGGTTTGGTTTCTCCGTTCGGACACACCGTTCAATTGTGGTGTTCCTGGCAGATTCCATTCTGATATGATCCCACAACTGTTGGGGTTCCTAGCGGGTCTAGCGCAGCGGAAAACATAAAATCGACCCGAACCCCTTACGTCGGATCCTTCCGAACAACTAGATGAATCATAATCAAGAGCAAAGATTGAGACTTTACCTCTCAAAGCAAGAATCAACCGATTCGAAGACAAATCCTCGGGACTGTCCTCTACGAGTGCACACACACCGAGCTCGACCTTGTGAAACTTAAATCCACCTGACAGCTACTAGACCGTCACTGGACCCTCCTCACTCAATTGCCCTAGCTCTCGGATGTGAAAGCTAGAGCCTTTTCTTGGGTGGTGTAGCTAATATTGCTCAAGAGCATTAGGAGAGCCTCTCACCCAAAGCCTCCTTATATAGGCTTTGGGGAGGGCCTCTAGGTTTTCAGCACCCGCCATAGGTATCGATCGACACCCCTTTTCGGTGCTAGACCTAAGTGTCGATCGACACCTCCTTGTGGCCGTGTGTCGATCGACACCCCACTGCAACTATTCCCACACCACTTTCTTTGTACCTCTTGAGTCCCTTCGAGTCGCTTCGGTCTTGCTACTGGCGTGTGACCCAGTAGGCCCGTGACCCATTGGCAGATTGGCATGAGAACCCATCAAACCCGATCCATAACCGGTGACCTCTAGTAAGACACAATGATTACCCAATGTCCACGAGTGTATCAATCGGTTCGATATCTGTTGTCTGTCATCTATATCACTAACCTTTTGTTTGCTTTAAGGCATATGAGATCGCATGAGGCATAGGATTGTCATCCTCATTTGTTCGATCTAGTTCCTCGAATTCCGAGTCGACTGATATGTATTGGTGCGGCCCCACACTTCATCAGTCACACTCATCAAGGGGCCCTGAACCATACCCTTCACCACGTCTCACCATGGGAAACAAATCCCTTAGGACGCAACGTGCGCTCCCACTGCAGTCCATTCAATGGCCAACGATGTCCGTTATTGCTGCCCTGTTATAGGCATCGTTAGGACATGTCAAACTAATGGGGTGACGTGCATGTATGCCACTCGCTCCAAGGTATTAAGGCAGTGATCACACGACGATGGAGTATGCGTTGGTGACTAAAACTATGCGCCATACTCCACCTCGGATCATCCAATATCATCCTCCAGATGATATCCGTGATATGACTTTGGTAGTCCCACTACCTTGATCTTAAGTCATCATCACACTAGTCACTTATAGATAAGCATTTGACTAGGGATCCGTCAAGCATAACTTGATAATATCTAAAGGTTCTGTTGTTCTTGTGTAAACACTAACGACTTTAGATTAAGTTATCGCTTGACACATTATCACAAAACAATAATAATATAAATGCCATTTATTTCTTAACAGAAGATTACATAGCAAAGACTTGGACTAGGCCACAAGCTCTTACAATCTCCCACTTGCCCCTAGCTCCAATCTAAATCCCAACGTAATCCCATTGACCTTACATGACCTTCATGTTTAGGCTGTGAGAGAGCCTTTGTCAACGGGTCGGCTACATTATTTTTTGTCGCAATCTTACAAATCTTCACTTCACCTTGTTCGATGTATTCTCAAATCAAGTGAAACCGCCTCTGTACATGTTTGGATCTAGCATGCGCTCTGGTCTCCTAAGCCTGTGATATGGCGCTAGTGTTGTCGCAGTAAAAAGTTCACCGGATCAGACGAATTCTTCATCACGTCCAATCCTGCCATGAACTTCCGGGTCCACACAACCTCTTTTACGCTTCTCCAGCAGCTATGTACTCGACTTCTGTGGTAGAATCTGCAACGGTCGGCTGCTTGAAGCTCTTCCAGCTGAAAGCTCCACCATTCAGTGTGAACACTTATCCAGACTGTGACCGTGAGTCGACCGAGTCAATCTGAAAAATAGCGTCGACGTATCCCGCCACCTCTAGCTCCTCATTTTTCCCCCATGTAGACAAATAAGGCATCCTTTGTCCTCTTGAGGTACTTCAGGATCGTCTTCACTGTTGTCCAGCGGTCTTCTCTGGGGTTAGACTTGAATCTACTAACGCAGGACAGGGCATAAGAGACATCAAGTCTCGTGCAGATCATGACGTACATGATGGATCCTAATGCGGAGGCATAGGGGATTCCACTCATCAGGTGTTTTGGGACACTGAGTCTTGCTGAGCTTCACTCCATGTCTCATGGGAAGGAATCCCTTTTTGGATTCGTGCATCGAAAATCTCTTCATGATTTTGTCTATATAAGTGCTCTAGCTTAGCCCAATGATCTTCCTCGGACGATCTCGATAAATCTTTATCCCCAGGATATACGCAGCTTCGCCTAAATCCTTCATCTCGAAACACTTCCCCAACCAAGCTTTGGTGGCTTGCATGGAGGGGATGTCGTTTTTGATAAGGAGTATATCATCTACATACAGCACTAAGAACACGACTGCACTCGTATTTTCCCTTTTGTACACGCAAGGCTCGTCTTCATTTTGCTTGAAACCAAATTCTTTTATGGCTTCATCAAATCGACGATTCCAACTTCGAGAAGCTTGCTTCAATCCATAAATGGACCTCTGCAGCTTACAAATCTTTCCGGCATTCTTTGAATCGACAAAACCCTGAGGTTGTGTCATGTACACGTCCTCAGTTAGCTTCCCATTGAGGAAAGCAGTCTTGACATCCATCTGCCATATCTCATAGTCGTGATATGCAGCTAATGCGAATAGAATCCGAATCGATTTGACCATGGCCACTGGCGAAATTTTCATCATAATCAACTCCATGGATTTGCCTAAAAACTTTTGCAACCAGTCGGGCCTTATTGGTCTGAGGAACTCCATCCATGTCATGTTTGATCTTAAAGATCCACTTGCAACCGATGGTCTTAACACCAGAGGTTGGATTCGCCAATTTCCAAACTTGGTTGTCATGCATGGATTTCATTTCCTCATTCATGGTGCTTAACAATTTCTCGTAATCAGAACTCCCCATGGGTTCTTGATAGAACGTCGGATCATCATAATCCACAATCTCCAAGTCACCACCCTCAGTTACCATAAATATGTATCTGACAGATGCCTAGCGAGTCCTTTTAGAACGCCGTGGGGCTTCAGGAATTATGTTTGGCACAACATGTGCCTCTTGTTCTAGCTTAGCCTCTACCTCTACATCGTTTAAGTGGGGATCCCAAAATTCTTCAGGATTCTCAGTACTCTTGCCATCTCGTATTTCTTCCAGATGCACAGTTCTCCCATGCTGTTTTGGATAGGAATTCCGTTTCCAAAAAGACACCTTTCCGAGCGACAAATACTTTGTTCTCATCGGGTTTGTAGAAGTCGTACCCAAAAGTCTCTTTCGGGTATCCTACGAAGATACACTTGTCAGATCTTGGTTCGAGCTTGTCTGCCATAAGGCGTTTGACGTAACCCTCGCAACCCCAAATCTAGATGAACGACAACTTGGGACGTTTCCCACTCCACACTTCGTATGGTGTTGTCTCCTACTCCTTCGTAGGTGTTTGCTTCAGAATGAACGCAACTGTCTAAGGAGTGTATCCCCAAAAGGATACAGGGAGATCTGACTGACTCATCATGGAGCGAACCATGTCCAAGTGTATTCGCCACCTCGGTCTGAGCGAAGTGCTTTAACTTTCTTCCCAAGTTGATTCTCAACTTCAGCCTTAAACTCTTTGAACATGTCAAACGAGTCAGACTTATGTCTCATAAGATAGACATAACCATATCTACTGTAATCATCAGTAAATGTGATAAAGTATATGAATCCTCTTCTGGCTTGTGTACTCATGGGCCCATATAGGTCAGTGTGTATTAGGCCCAACAAGTCACCCGCCCTCTCACCCTTACCGGTGAAGGGCGACTTCGTCATCTTGCCCATCAAGCAAGATTCGCACCTATCAATTTGTCCGAATTCAAATGGACTTATCAGTGCTGATAGTCGTCTCTCACTTATGTGGCCCAAACGGAAGTGCCATAATCGAGTCTCACTTGATTCATCAACCTTGAGCCTTTTTTTATTTACATTTTATACTTCATTCTCGTTGATGTCACTAGTTTTCAAAACATAGAGACCATTAACAAGCACTGTTTCCCCATAACAAACATTCTTTCTATAAATCTTGAAAAGACCATTGTCAATAACAAAATTGAAACCTTCAATGTCTAAAACAGAAATATAAATAATGTCTTTACGGAAAGAGGGTACACCATAAACATTTTTCAAAATCAAAAGAAGCCCCGACGGTAGACTGAGACGAACGACCCCTACGGTTGTTGCCACGATACTCTTGCCATTTGCAACCCGTATGTCCGCTTCATCGCCCGCCAAATCTCGTCTACTTTCCAACACCTGCACATCAACATAAATGTGAGATTGCGATCCGAAATCTAGCACCCAACCAGAGTTAGTAGACTGGTTTACTTCAATGAAATAAATACCTGAAGCGTCAGTCCTAGTGGCCTTCTTCTGCTCCTTTAGGAACTTCTTGCAGTCCCTCTTCCAGTGACCACGCTGATCGCAGAAGAAGCAGATGGCGTCCTTCACGTCCAACTTGTCCTTGCCCTTGAGCGCGGACTTGCCCTTATGAACCTCAGGACCCTTCCCTTTCCCGTCAGTCGGGTTGGAAGGCTTGATCGAGCTCCCACCAGTTCTCTTGAAACTGGTACCCCCTTTGACCATCATCAGCTCTTTGGTTTTACCCTTGAGGTTTATCTCAGCAGATACAAGCATGTCGTGCAGCTCTGTGATGATCTTGTGCATGTCATGCATGTTGTTGTTCATGATGAACCCATCATACATGGAAGAGAGAGTCGATAGAATCATATCGACCTTCAACTCATCAGTGAATACGACACCTAGCCTAGCTAGGTGCTCGAACTGACCCTTTATTTTCAGCACATGACGGCTGACTGACTCTCCAGATGGCATCTTGGTGAACATCAAGCCCTTAACAGACTTGAACCATTTGGTTCTAGCCTTCTCTTTGAACATCTCCTTGAGTTGTTCCATTATGGCGAATGAGCTCCCACTAAGATCCATTAGTTGTTTCTGGGGGTCAGCCTCCATCGTGCTCAGCATGAGGCATCCCATGTCATGCGAGTCGTTAAGGCGCTTTTGATGAGCGTCCCTAACACTCCTCGTGGAACCCGCATCTGGCACTCGGAGTATGGGCTCGTCAAGCACATGTTCCTTCCTCTCGTGCTTGAGTACAATTCTCAAGTTACGCTCACAGTCAAGGAAGTTCGTTCCACTAAGTTTTTCTTTTCAAGGATCGACCTTAGTGACAACGTGTGTGCTTGGCTCGCTGCCATTATCTACACAGAATTTATCTTTGAAGATTTGTTGCAAAACCTTGACCATTTTGATCTTTCACAAGAATCAAGAACCAAGACCCTTGATTCACCCTCTTGAAGTAAGCTAATGCATCAACGCTTCAATTAGGTTATGTAGGTAGGAATGCTTTCCAATCACACCGCGTGTGACTCTTGGCCATAACAAATATACTAAGTACATTGGCATTGTTCTGTCTGATGCTCTAGGTCGGCGCAATCATAGATATGTGGACCAGATCTTTATTGGAGAGAGCTAATGATGCATCTATGCCCCAACCAAATCTCTCTGCATCCTCTATCGATGCTTCCATGAACGCTCTGCTAACGCACACAACGTTCATGGCCTAGTTGAGTCAACCAATTAACGACTTGTGCACCAGAACTTGAACTGGAGAGAGCTAATGCATCTACACCCAAAACAAAAATGTCCACATCTACTTGCTTTGCTTTCACGAACACTCTGCTAACGCACACGACGTCCGTGGTCATGCAGTTTCGTAGATTGTCAAAATTGGATAGCATCATCGCATGACTCAATTTCAATGCGATATGATCAAGTTTTGTGAGACATGTACCTATTACATTCTCTACATGACAATTGTTCATCTGTACTGGGTATGATGATATGCTTCATGCTTCACTTAGTTTTGTATGTCCGAGTTTATGTTATTTAACCAATTTCAGATATACAAAACATATGTACGTTTAAACTTATCATGCTCTTAAGCATATAAAATAAACATAAATTTCTAATCATGCAATTCTAAAAAGCACAATATACACATGTATAGCCTAAGCCCATATCTAGGTTCTATCTTTATGAGGCCGGTCCATAAAGATGGGGGTCACATCCTAAGGGTGATGATTACAACTTTACAAGTCTGCTTCATCCTTGGCGACGCTCCCACTGGCTCCTTGACGACTTCAAGACTCAAGACCAGCTCCAAGACTCCCAATGTGCCATCTTCGGGAAGTGTGTTACATATAATATCAACGGCTCGCAGGCCGGGTATATTTATAATACAACCCAAAACTTAAGATGTCACAAAGCGCCATTTTATATTTACAAATTAAACGCAAAATAAACGGTCTTGTCTTGATGGGCTTTAGCTATACATCATGTGATCTAACTTACGCATGTTGCAACCATATCATGTTATCAATCACAACAAATCATATTTTAATTTTTACGATTTTAGTGTATCGTTCTCACGTGGCACTCGAAAGTCCCGATCTCGAAATCCTAAACCGAGACTACCGCGTTTTCCCATGAAAGTCGAGAAAATCGGTCCTTCGATCCAATCGCAAGGACCCGGCCCCGCCGCCGGTCGATGTAATCACTTCATCAACCGGTATGTTGAAACTCTAGTACATCGAGAAAAACCCTATAGGTCATTGGGCGGTACAAAAAGGTTCAACATAATGTGCCAACGACGCACCGAAGTACGTCGAACGACACAACTGAGCGATCCTACGGTTTGTCGGGTCATCAATCCCGTGGAAACTCGAGACCGTACTTTGTCTCGACTGAAAATAGTTTTTCAACATTTTATATACTCGATGAAAACCAATTTAACCATATCGAGTATCGAGCATATTCATAGCGTTAAAGCAATAAAAAAATTCAACTCGAAATTCTGATTTGCCTTAGGTTGAAATTTTGATTCGGCACGAAAAATACCCACTGACTGTAGGTGTCGATCAACACTAGGGTGTCGATCAGCACTAGGGTGTCGATCGCCACCTCTGGCATTCAAGGAGTGTCGATCGACACTACCTCTGTGGCGGAGAAACCGAGGTGAGGGTGGTGTCGATCGACACCTTCCTCGACCTTATCCTTTTTCCGCTTTTCCGAGACCGATTATCGACCCGATTTCACTCGGATCGAGACCCGACTCCCGAGTGATCCACTACACATATCGCACAAATTATGAGCCGAAATAACACCCGAACACAAATAAAAATCCAACATTTATCCGTAAAACAATCAAACAACGGATGTTTATCGTTCCTTAGGCCAAACCAAGATAACCAAGTAGAGATTCATGCATCAATCAATCATGGCAACAATCACATATGCTAAAACAATCAATTTTACCACAAAATCATGCATGTATGATTCATCTAGAGAGCAACCTAGCTCTGATACCACTGTTGGGGTTCCTACCGGGTCTAGCACAGCGGAAAACATAAAATCGACCCGAACCCCTTACGTCGGATCCTTACCAAAACTAGATGAATCATAATCAAGAGTAAAGATTGAGACTTTACCTCTCAAAGCAAGAATCCACCGATTCGAAGACAAATCCTCGGGACCGTGCTCTACGAGTGCACACACACCGAGCTCAACCTTGTGAAGCTTAAATCCACCTGACAGCTACTAGACCGTCACTGGACCCTCCTTACTCGATTGCCCTAGTGTTAGGATTGTGCCCTACTCCAATGTAATTTCTTAATCTATATTGTAATGTTTATCATTTTTCGATCTAATAAAACGACATTATATTACTAATGTGTTGTAGTAATACATCGAATGTGATTTGATCTATGTCATTACGTGTGTAACCATTTATAGTAGAACTGTAGATTATAAAGAATTGCATTCGATGAGTCCCTGTGATCATGCTCTACTGACCTTGGTAAAGTATGAGCCGGAGTTATATCATAGATATCATCAGGTCGATGATATCGGACGACCCGATTGTGAGTATGAAACATAGATACTGTCATGAGATACTCACAGATCGTAGCTTGTCAATATATCCTAAGACCAAGGAGTCTTTGTGTGCACTGTGTAATGAATATCTGAGTTTGACCTAGTCTAACTTTACTTGTAAAAGGGTAGCCATAAAGGCTTTGATTGGTTTGTTTATTAATTGCATTAGTAAAGTCAAAAGATGTCTGAGGGATTTATCACTCATACTCCGGTATGAGAAAGATATCCGTTTAGGCCACTTGATGAGTATGACTGAAGGAATAGCATGGACATGCAGGTGATACCTTAGTATCAGTTTTCAGTCATCTCAGATATCAAGAAACAGTTATTGATAAATTAGGATGACGGTTCTATACCTATTGATCAATCTGGATATCGGTTTGATAAAAGGACAATGACATGTACTTTAACAGTTTAAGTCAAATAATCGATAATCACGGACGTTGGGTAATCATAATGTCTTGCTAGAGGCCACTAATGATGGGAAGGGTAACATAGTAATTTTACCAGTCTTCCAACGGGTCGTGAGCCTAGAGGGTCACACACTTTAAGTACAATATGTGACAAAACAAATTTGGATGGTAATTGGAAGAATCCGCTTTTCAATTTAGTCAAATTGAAAACGATTCGGTTGATTTCTGGTCTAGGTTTATTAACCAGACAGTTGAAAAAATCAAGTTAGAGAGATTGGACCGGTTTAGCAAAATCATATAATTAGAACTCAATTAAATGAGTTTTAATTAGATTTTAACTAAATGGGCTTAAAGCCCATTCTTGGTTTTAATTAAGAATGTGGCTTAAGTGCAATTAAGGGTTTTAAGGGGTTTATTGTGTAATTATAAAGAAGATTAAAAAAATCATATTTTTATTACTTACATGATTATTTATCCTAAAACCCTAAGCCATATTCGGCACTCCTTCTCTCCTCTTTCTCTACCTCCATTATTGGTTTTGTTCGATTCTACACACAACGCTAGCAAGGGTGTGTGTAGAAACATTTCCAAGGTGTTGTGCTTGTGTGGAGTACCTAGAGAAACACATATTTTTGTGTTTAATCGATTTACAAAGGTAAAATTTTTAGATCAATTATTTATTGTTGAATGCTGAAATTTTCGCAATAAGATCTTGTCTTTCTCGATTCCATGGTTAATTTCAGTCCGTTGCATGAAATTAAATTCTTTGGAACCCATGGGAATCCTTCAGTGGTATCAGAGCATGATTATTTTGTGTTTAATTTGAGCATGTATAGATCTGATTTTTGCTTTAATTTTTTCAAAAAGTTCATCGGTTTTGAATATGCATGAAAATTGAAAAAAATCATATTTTTAATTGATTTGAAAAATTGAAAAAAATATATTTTGGGGCTGTTTAGGGTTAGCCGTGGCCGAGCCATGGCTAACCACGGTCGAGACCCTTGGTAGACCATGGAAAGCCTAGGGCCAACCATGGTCGGCACCAAGGGCCTACCAGGTCGCTTGCGGGCGACCATGCAGCCCTCGCGGGCCACCATGGTTCTATGTGGGTGTGTGTGCCTCCGCGTAGTAGTCACATTAGTTCTATGGGCAGTTCTATGTGGGTGTGTGCGCCTCCGCGTAGTAGCCACATTAGTTTTGTCCATAGTTCAAGCTTGGTAGACTTGTCTACGATTGTCAGCTAGGGCTGACCTAGGGTATCAGTATAGGGTATGCCATGTACTTTAAGTACAAACCCTAGCCAGGAACTACATGGTCTTGTAGATTGATGTATTCCTACCTTGATGCTCTCAATTGGAGCAGTGAGCCTCTGTTCACTTCAATTGAGGGTATGATAGGATTCTGGTTCAGATTCTAATGTTAAAATCAGACAAGTGTTTTATAACTAAACCTCCAACTTCAATTTTAATTATTATTGATTAAAATTTTGTTTATTGTGTAGATTAAATGGCAAACACAAATCATTCTGGTAACAGCTCGCTTAGGTCGCTAATCGAGCAGGATAAGCTTAACGGCATTAACTTCCGCGATTGGGACCGGAACTTGAGACTAGTTCTCAAGCACAAACGTAAGGATTATATCCTTACCCAGGAACCACCTGCTGAGCCAACACTGAACGCTGCAAGGGCGCTAAGGGATGCATACCAGAAGTTCCTTAGCGACCAGATCGACGTGCAGTGCATTATGATGGGCAATATGGTGCCTGACTTGCAAAAACAGTTCTTGGACATTTCCGATGACCACAAGGCCTTAATGGAAGAGATCGAGAAAATGTTCAAAGAGAAAGCGCGTGTCGAAAGATACGACACTTTCAGTGAACTGATGTCCTGCAAGCTGAAGGCTGGACCTCCTGTCAGTCCCCATGTCCTTAGGATGAAACGTCTTTTGGAACACTTGACCAGACTCGGTCACGCTGTGGATAAGGAAATGTCTGTAAACTTTATGTTGCACTCACTTCCAGAGACATATTGTGATTTTGTTGAAAATTACAATATGCACGACATGGACAAGACTGTGACAGAGCTCCATGGTATGCTCGTTACTGCTGAAAAGAATCTCAAGGGCAAGTCCAATGAGGTTCTTATGGTCAACAAGAAAGTGAGCTTCAAGAAAGCCAGTCTGGGCAAGGATAAGGCCCCTATGCACCTAGCTGGGAAGATTCGACAACCTAAGGATCCAGCAGCTCCCAAGACTGTTGAGAACCCTAAGAAGGATTTCGTTTGCTTCTATTGCCAAGGACAGGGGCACTAGAAGAAGGATTGCAAGAAACACAAGCATTTTCTAAGGAAGAATGTAGCTTCCACTTCTTCAGGATCAGGTATATATGTTATTGAGCTCAATCTCAGTTTATCTACTTCAGATTCTTGGGTATTTGATACCGGTGCAGAATCTCACATTTTTGTTAATGTGCAGGCTCTGGGAAGTAGAAGATATTGTGGGCTGGGGCGAGGCGGACCTACGAGTTGGTGATGGCAATCAAGTCTCAACAATTGCAGTAGGAAACATTAGTCTCAGTTTGCCCAGTGGGCTAGTTTTATTATTAAACAATGTGCATTGTGTACCTGCGTTTTGCATGAATATTATTTCTGATTCCTTATTTGACAAGGAAGGATATTGTTTTTCTATTGATAATGAAGTATTCAATATTTTCAAGAATGATATTTTTTACCGCAATGCATCGTTGGTTGGTGGTTTATATATTCTTAATATTCAAAACACTAACACAAGCTCAATTTATAACATAAGTAATAAAAGGGTTAAATTCGATGATTTAAACCAGACTGTGATATGGCACTGCCGTTTAGGCCACATAGGCCAGAAACGCATCTCAACACTTCACAAGTGTGAACTTCTAAGTCCGTTTGAATTCACTTCAATTGAGAGATGCGAGTCATGCCTTATGGGCAAGATGACAAAGGCACCTTTCGTCGGTTTAGGTGAAAGGGCTAGTGACTTATTAGGTTTCATACATTATGATGTGTGTGGACCTATGAGCACTCAGGCCAGAAGGGGTTTTCACTACTTCGTTATATTTACTGATGACTTCAGTAGATACGGGTATGTCTATCTTATGAGACATAAGTTGGAAACTTTTGACAAGTTCAAAGAGTTCCAGAACGAAGCACAAAACCAGCTTGGGAAAAGTATAAAAGCGTTTGAATCTGACTGAGGCGGTGAGTACTTGGACCAAGAGTTTCACAGTCATTTAAAGGAGTGTGGGATCCTCTCTGAATTGACTCCGCCAGGAACACCTCAGATGAATGGTGTATCTGAACGGAGAAATCGGACCTTGCTTGACATGGTTTTGCCAATGATGAGTCAGGCTGACCACCCTATCTCCTTCTGAGGCTATGACCTAGAGACGGCCGCATTCATTTTGAATCGGGCTCCTACAAAGACAGTGGGAAGCATTCCATACGAAGTATTGAACGGGAAGAAACCATTATTAGCTTTCCTTAATATTTGGGGATGTGAAGCTTATGTCAAGCGTTTGCTAGGCGATAAGCTCGAACACAAATCAGATAAGTGTGTCTTTGTGGGGTACCCCAAGAAAATAAGGGGGTACTATTTCTACAAATCCAGCGAGAACAAAATTTTTGTTCCTCGAGGAGGGGTATTTTTAGAAAAGGAATATATTTCCAAAAGTGCTAGTATGAGTGCCATGCATCTTAAAGAAATTCAAGGTGATACGGAACAACCTACTATGCAAGATGTAGAAATACAAGAGCCAGAAGTGGTCGTTGATCAAGAGCCAATCCCTACACCTATTCTAGAGGGTCCAAGAAGGTCTGAGAGATCTTGTCAAGTTCCCATCAGATATGGCTTTCTAGCCACTGAGGGAAATGACTTGATATTGGTGGATCATGATGATCCAGAAACCTTCAGACAAGCTTTGGCCAGTCCAGACTCCGAAAAATGACAGAACGCCATGAGTGAGGAAATGAAATCCATGTATGACAACCAAGTCTGGTACTTGGTGGATCAAACCCCTAGGATAAAACCAATCGGTTGTAAATGGGTCTACAAACTTAAGACCGATATGCATGGAAAACCTCAGACCTATAAAGCTAGATTGGTTGCGAAAGGTTATCGCCAGATCGAAGGTATCGATTATGACGAAACCTTCTCACCTGTAGCTATGGTCAAATCCATCCAAATTATTTTAGCCATAGCAGCATACTACGACTATGAGATATGGCAGATGAATGTCAAAACCGCCTTCCTTAACGGGAACTTAAAAGAGTATGTGTATATGAGACATCCTGAGGGTTTTGTTGATCTAGAGAATCCCGAAAAGATTTGTAAGCTGCTTAGATCAATTTATGGATTGAAGCAAGCTTCACGGAGTTGGAACCTTCGTTTTGATGAAGCTGTAAGGGAATTCGGCTTTATCAAAAACGAAAGTGAGCCTTATGTATATAAGAAAGCGAGTTGGAGTAATATTGTATTCCTAGTGATGTATGTCGATGACATATTGATCATCGGAAATGACATCCCAACCTTGCTTGAGGTTAAAGTTTGGTTAGGGAAATGCTTCTCGATGAAGGACTTAGGTGATGCTGCTTTCATTCTGGGCATCAAGATCTAAAGAGATCGTCCCAAAAGGATATTAGGCCTAAGTCAGAGCACTTACATAGATAAGGTGTTTAGAAGATTCTCAATGCTTGATTCTAAGAAGGGATACATACCCATGCGGCATGGCATTAAGCTCAGCAAGAAACAAAGTTCTAGTACTCCTGATGAGCTGAGCAGGATGAGTAAGATCTCATATGCTTCGGCTGTGGTATCCATCATGTATGCCATGATATGCACGAGACCGGACGCCTCGTTCGCGCTAAGCTATGCCAGCAGATATCAGTCTAACCTAGGCTAGGAGCACTAGACTGTTGTCAAGAGTACCCTCAAGTATCTAAGGTGGCTGTTAAAAGGTGGCGACCGACACCTACGGTCAGTGGGGAATTTTCGTGTCGAATCGAAATTTCGACCTAAGGCAAATTGAGATTTCAAGTTGGATTATTTTACTGCTTTAATGCCATGAATATGCTCGATCCTCGATGGTTAAAATGATTTAATCGAGTATATAAATTTATAGTTTCTATAAACTATTTTTCCGTCGATATAAAGTACATTCTTGAGTTTCCACGGGATTGATGACCCGAGAAAGCGGAGGACCGCATAGTTGTTTCGTTCGTTATACCCAGTATATCGTTGGCACATTATGTTGACTTTTTGTATCGCCCAACGACCTGTTAGGGTTTTGCTCGATACATTAAAGTTCAACATACCGATCGATGAAGTGATTACATTGATCGACGGCAAGGTCGGGTCCTTGCGACGGGGTCGAAGGACCGATTCCCGGTTTTCATTCGAAGACGCGGGAGTCTCGGTTTAGGATTTCGAGATTGGGACTTTTGAGAACCAAGTGAGATCGATACGCTAATATCATAAGATTAAAATCGAATGTGGTTGATAACATGCTTGTCTGACAGCATATATGTTTGATAACATGGAGTTATTTGATAACATGATATGGTTGCAACATGCTTGATTGTTCACATGATGTATAGCCTAGCCCATCAAGACCATACCTTTATTTATTGCTTTCGCTTGGGTTGTATTATATTATTCGCGACAAGATGTGTCGTTGCTTTTACTTATACTCTATTTATTCCCAGCATGTGAGCCGTTGATAAATTTGTAAAAGCAAATCCCGAGGAGAGCTGTTGGAGGTCTTGATGGAGGCATTGAGTCTGGGAGACATCAAGGAGCCAGTGGGAGCATCGCCAAGGATGAAGAAGACATATGAATGTTGTAACCTTCACCCTTAGGATGAGACCCTGATCTTTATGGTCCGGCCCCATAAATATCAAACCTAGATGTGGGCTTAGGTTGTACATGTTTAATTATGCTTTTGTAGAATTGCATGATTAAAAGTTGTATGTTTATTTTATAAGCTAGTATGCATGATAAGTTTAAACGTACATATATTTTGCATGTCCAAATATGGTTAAATAACGTAAACTTGGACATACAAAATAACGTGAAACATGAAACATATATCATTGTACTTTGTACGGATGAATAGTTGTCATGTAGAGAATGCACCCAGTGCATTTCTCGCAAAACTAGACCATATCGCAATGAAAATTGAGTCATGCGATGATGCCTTCCATAACATTGACACTCGACGAAACTTTGTGACCACGATCGTCGTGTGCCTTTGCAGCGCGTTCGTGGAAGCGAAGCTAGTAGAGGTAGACAGTTTTGCTTGGGGCGTAGAAGCCTTTGCTCTTTCCATTCCAGTTCTAGTTCACGCGTCAAGTTTTGGTTGCTCAACTAGGCCATGAACGTCGTGTGCCCTTAGCAGAGCGTTCATGGAAGCAAAGCAAGACGATATGGGGAATTTTGGTTGGGGTGTAGAAGCCTTTGCTCTCTCCAATCAAGTTATGGCCCATATGTCTGCGTTTTCACCGACCTAGAGCATCAGACAGAGCAATGCCAATATACCTTGTACATATGTTCTGGCCAAGAGTCACACCACGTGTGATTGGAAAGTACTCCTACCTACATAGCCCAATTGAAGCGTTAATGCTTTTGCTCACTTCAAGTTGGGTGAATCAAGGGTCTTGGTTCTTGATTTTGAAGAAGAATCAAAATGGTCATGACGTTTTGAAACAAATCTTCATGGATAAATTCAGTATCTAACTTGAATTTAGTTATCTGTGTAGATAATGGCAGCAAGCCAAGCACACACGTTGTCACTGAGGTCGATCCTGGATAAGGTGAATCTCAGTGGAACAAACTTCCTCGACTGGGAACGTAACTTAAGAATAGTACTCTAGCACGAGAGGAAGGAACATGTGCTTTATGAGCCCCATACCCCCTGTGCCAGAAGCGGGTTCCATAAGGGGTGTTAGAGAAGCTTATCAAAAGTTTCTTAACGACTCACTCGATGTGGGATGCCTCATGCTGAGCACGATATAGGCTGATCTCCATAAACAATTAATGGATCTCAATGGGAACTCATACGCCATCTTTGAGCAACTCAAAGAGATGTTCAAAGAGAAGGCTAGGACTGAAAGGTTCAAGTCTGTCAAGGGTTTGATGTTCTCCAAGATGCCCTCTGGAGAGTCGGCCAGTCGTCATGTGTTGAAGATGAAGGGTCAGTTCGAGCACATTGCCTGTCTTGGTGTCAAATTTACTAATGAGTTGAAGGTCGATATGATCCTGTCAACTCTACCTTCTATGTATGATGGGTTCATAATGAACTACAACATGCATGATATGCACAAGACCATCTCTGAACTGCACGACATGCTTGTATCTGCTGAGATAAACCTCAAGGGTAAAACCAAAGAGGTGATGATGGTCAGAGGGGCACTAGCTTCAAGAGAGCTGGTGGGAGCTCGGTCAAGTCTTCCAAGCCAACTGATGGGAAGCTGATAGGTCCAGCAATCCAAAAAGGCAAGTCTGTGCTCGAGGGCAAGGGCAAGGAAAAGTTGGACGTGAAGGACGCCATCTGTTTCTTCTGCGATCAACGTGGTCACTTGAAGAGGGATTGCAAGAAGTTCCTGAATGAGCAGAAGAAGGCCGGACGTGCCGGCGCTTCAGGTATTTATTTCATAGAAGTAAATATGTCTACTAACTCTAGCTGGGTGCTAGATTCCGGATCTCAATCTCAAATTTGTTTTGATGTGCAGATGCTGGAAAATAGACGAGATTTGACTAGTGACGAGGTGGACATACGTGTGGCGGACGGCAAGAGAGTCTTGGCAACAGCCGTAGGGGTCGTTTGTCTCAGTCTCCCTTCGAGACTTCTTTTGAAATTGAACAATATTTATTGTGTACTTGCTTTTCGTAAAAACATTTTTTCTATATCTGTACTAGACTCATAAGGTTTTAATTTTACCATTGTTAATGGTTTGTTTAAATTTTATAGAAACGATGTTTGTTATGGAATTGCAAAGCTTGTTAATGGTCTCTATGTTCTAGAAACTAGTGACGTTACTAAGCATGGAATATTCAAAGTAAATACCAAAAGGCTCAAGATTGATGAATCGAGTGAAACTCGGATATGCCACTTCCATTTGGGCCAAATAAGCGAGAGACAACTATCATCACTTCGCAAGTGTGGAATGTTAAGTCTGTTTGAATTCGGACAAATTGATAGGTGTGAATCTTGCTTGATAGGCAAAATGACGAAGTCGCCTTTCACCGGTAGGGGTGAGAGGGCGGGTGACTTATTGGGCCTGATACACTCAAATGTATGCGGGCCAATGAGTACACTGGCCAGAAGGGGATTCTGATACTTTAGCACATTTACTGATGATTACAGTAGATATGGTTATGTCTATCTTATAAGACGTAAGTCTGACTCGTTTGATAAGTTCAAAGAGTTTAAGGCTGAAGTTGAGAATCAACTTGGGAAGAAAGTTAAAGCACTTTGCTCAGACGAATGTGGCGAGTACTTGACCCAGGACTTCATCGACCACCTAGTATAGTATGGGATATTGTCTAAGTGGACTCCGCCAGGAACACCTTAATAAGTCAGACAGATCTCCCCGTATCCATTTGGGGATATGCTCTTGAGACAGTTGCGTTCATTCTGAACCAGACACCTACAAAAGTAGTGATGACAACGCCATACGAAGTGTGGAGTGGGAAACGTCCCAAGTTGTCATACTGCAAGATTTGGGGTTGTGAGGCTTATGTCAAGCGCCTTATGGCAGACAAGCTCGAACCACAATCAAAAAAATGTGTCTTCGTAGGATTTCCAAAAGAAACTCGTGGATATTACTTCTACAAACCCGATGAGAACAAAGTTTTTGTTGCTCGGAAAGGTGTCTTTTTGGAGAAGGAATTCCTATCCAAAATATAAAGTGGGAGAACTATGCATCTTGATGAAATTCGAGATGGGGCGAGTATTGAGCATCCTGAAGAAATTCGGGATCCCCACTTAGACAATGTAGAGGTGGAGCTTGAGTTGGGCCAAGAGGCACATGTAGTGCCCGACATAGTTCCTAAAGCCCCACGGCGTTCTGAAAGGTCTCGTCAGGGACCCGTCAGATACGGATTTATGGTAACTGAGGGTGGCGACTTGGAGATTGTGGATTCTGATGATCTGACAACCTATCAAGAAGCCATGGGGAGTTATGATTCCGAGAAATTGTTAAGTGCCATGAAGTAGGAGATGAAATACATGCATGAAAACCAAGTGTGGAACTTTGTGGATCCAACCCCTGGTGTTAAGACCATAGGTTGCAAATGGATCTTTAAGATCAAACATGACATGGATGGAGTTCATCAGACCTATAAGACCCGACTGGTTTCGAAAGGTTTCAGGCACATACGAGTAGATTATGATGAAACCTTCTAGCCGGTGGCCATGTTCAAATCGATCCGAATTCTGTTTGCATTAGCTGCATATCATGATTACGAGATATGGCAGATAGATGTCAAGACTGCTTTCCTCAATGGGAAGCTAACTGAAGACGTGTATATTACACAACTTCAGGGTTTTGTCAATCTAAAGAATGCTGGAAAGACTTGTAAGCTGCAAAGGTCCATTTATGGACTGAAGCAGGCTTCTCGGAGTCGGAATCGTCGATTTGATGAAGCCATAAAAGAATTTGGGTTAACGCAAAATGAAAACGAGCCTTGCGTGTATAAGAGGGCAAATGGGAGAGCATTCATATTCTTAGTGCTATATGTCAATGACATACTCGTTATCGGAAATGACATCCCCACCATGCAAGCCACAAAAGATTGGTTGGGGAAGTGATTCGAGATGAAGGACTTAGGCGAAGCCGCGTCTATCCTGGGGATCAAGATTTATCGAGATCGCTCGAGGAGGATACTTAGGCTAAGTCAGAGCACTTATATCGACAAGAACTTGAAAAGATTTGCGATGCACGAATCCAAGAAGGGATTCCTTCTCATGAGACATGGAATGAAGCCCAGCAAGACTTAGTGTCCCATAACAACTGATGAGCTGAAGGGCATGAGTGGCATCCCCTATGCATTAGCAGTGGTATGCATCAGCAGTGGCATCCATCTTGTACGCCATGATCTGAACGAGACCTGATGTCTCTTACGCCCTATCCTACGTCAGCAGATTCCAGTCTAACCCCGGAGAGGACCACTAGACAACATTGAAGACGATCCTGAAGTACCTTGTAGTTACGACGTTTTTGGCGATTAGCTTATTTTTAAGAAACTAGAAATTATGTCATAAAGAATATTGAAACATCCTATGCGACATCTTAGATGACATTGTTGGCGATATCTCGGATGACATCCTGTTCGACGCAAATCAGGAAAGTTGTTTTTCTTCATAAAGTACGACTACAATTAGTAATTGTGAAAGTTCCAGCGCGTCTCCGTTTCTCGAAAGAAGAAAAACGGTGACAAAGAGGAAACCAATTAGGGTTAGTACTCATACTAGATTGCTATAAAAGCTCAGGCTACCCCCTTAGCAATCGTGTGGTCTTTTATTGTTTCCTAGCAATATTATACAGAACTCTTAGCCGTGAAGGTTTGCGGGTTGAGAGGCTGTATATTGTGCTGAGGATATTGTGTATCACCTTAACTATTGAGATTTAGGTGATTGAGAATTTACTGATTGCGTGAGTGAATATTGCACGCAACTAAACGTTCAACGACAACTTGAACTGACAGAGTAAGGCGATTGCTTGAAGAGTGGAATCAAGACGGCGTCTTAGATTCAGGAGGAGACCATGAGATAGGTTTGCACTTGTAATAGTAGCATAAAGTATAGATCTTGTGATGATCATAGGTACTTGTATGTTTTGACATATTACCACATAGTAAAACCTTTCCACTGGCTGAGAGCCCCAGACATAGGTGATGTTGCACCGAACTAGGTAAACAATCTGGCGTGTCGTTGTTTATTACGTTTGATATTTACTGTCCGTCTTTATCTACACAAGAAGTCATACACTATGTTATACCATTATCCGTAACATTGTGTGTGGCATCTTGCATAACTAAATGATCAAAATTTCAATTGGAATCAGAGGAGGCACGTACAGCTTTAGGTGAGTTCCTAGTCAAAAAATTCTGATCAAGTAAGATGGACAATACCAGAGAAGGAGGATCTATTAACCGACCACCGGTTCTAGATGGAAGTAACTACGGCTATTGGAAGGCCCGCATGTGTGCCTTCATGAAGTCTCTTGACAATAAAACATGGAAAGCCGTAATCAATGGTTGGAATGCCCCACAACTCAGTGATAGTGATGGCAACCCCATCGGCCCGAAACCAGAAAAAAGACTGGATTGATAGCGAAGACGAAGAATCACTGGGAAACTTTCGAGCCATGAATGCTATCTTTAATGGTGTTGACAAGAACATATTCAGACTAATCAACACATGCACAACTGCCAAATCTACATGGGATATCCTGGCCGTTGCATATGAAGGAACAACCAAGGTTTGAGAACAAAAGTTGCAATACTTTACAACCAACTTCGAAGCTCTTGTCATGAAAGAGGATGAATCAATCGCTGAATTTAACGTTCGAATTTGAGATCTAGCCAATGAATCCTATTCTCTGGGCAAACCGATGTCTGATGAATAACTGGTTAGAAAAACCCTGCGTGTTCTTAGCCCTAGATTTAAAATGAAGATCACCGCAATTGAGGAAGTTCATGACCTCAAGATCCTAAAATTTGATGAATTGATAGGATCTCTAATGACCGATGAGCTATCTCTACCCAATGTCGACAAAAAGAATAAAGGAGTTGCTTTCAAATGTTCAACACACAAGCAACCAGAATCTGAGGATTCTGACTCTGACGAAGACATCGACTCCGCAATTGCCCTTCTCACAAAGAATTACAACAAAGTCAAGAGAAGATTCAGTCGAATGGGAGGAAGGAATGGTACAACAGATGCCCGAAACAAAGCTACACAGAAAGCTCAGACAGGAGGAAATCTTGACAAACCTAACAGAAGCGGAGAAGAAAACAGTAAGAACAAAGGACCTCAGTGTCATGAATGTGAGGGATTCGGTCATCTTCTTGTCAATCAATCTAACAGAAGCGGAGAAGGAGGATCTATTAACCTACGAAAAATGTCGTGACATCTCCTACAACATGTTCTTGTCAATCAACTATCAAAAGACATCCTCCACGCAGACATCGATCTTCCAGAACTCCAACTTATCAATATTAGTGGATATGTCATTATTGTGGTCAAAGGGGTCACATCAGGCCATTTTTCTTTCAACTCCATAGGAAGAAGCAAGCTCAGTTACCATAAAATCAAAGGAGATATCAAGGTCGTCTCTCGACTCCTCAGAAAACATCCCGCCTTGAATGGAGACCAAAGAATCTAGTCTATCGAGCTAATGTTGCATACACCTCCTTGAGTGCTTCAACCAACAAGGACTGGTATCTTGATAGTGGATGTTCTCGGCACATGACAGGTACTTCTGAGTTTCTATCCAATCTCAAACTATATACAAACTGCTATGTTACTTTTGGAGATGAGATTCGAGCTCGAATCATTAGAAAAGGACTACTCAAACATCCAGGAGCTTCTTGCCTAACTGAAGCATTACTTGTAGAAGGACTCAAGGAAAATTTAATTAGCATCAGAAGTTAAATTTACAAAAGAAGCATGTACAGTAAAGAATATCGATCAAGTTACTATCTTACAAGGAGTCCGCTCAATGGATAATTGCTACATCTGGTCCCCCGATTCAAACTTCCAAAGGACAAAGTGTCTTGTTCCAAAGCTGAGGAAACCAAACTATGGAATAGAAAGCTTGGACATCTGAACCTTAGGAGCATGCAGAAGGCAATCTCTGAGCATGCCATTACTAGAATTCCAAACCTGAAAATTGTGGAAGGAAAGATCTGCGGGGAATGTCAGATTGGAAAGTAAACAAAGATGTCACACAAGAAGCTACAGCACATCACCACCTCACGAGTACTTGAACTAATACACGTTGACCTCATGGGACCAATGCAAGTCGAAAGCCTTTGAGGAAAACGCTACGTGTTTGTATGCGTGGACGACTATTCAAGGTACACATGGGTTGATTTCCCTCGTGACAAATCTGACACATTTTCAATCTTCAAGACTCTATGCATCCAGGTCCAACGAGAAAAGGGGGAGAGACGATTGGCAAAATAATTCGTCTCCGCATTGATCATGGTCAAGAGTTCGAAAACAGTAAATTTGCAGATTTCTGCAACTCAGAAGGGATAACCCATGAGTTCTCAGCACCAATCACCCCCCCAACATAATGGCATTGTTGAGCGCAAAAACAGGACTCTACAAGAAATGTCTAGAGTCATGATGCTAGCCAAGGACATACCGACTCACTTCTGGGCAGAAGCACTTAACACTGCTTTCCATATCCACAATCGAGTCACTCTCCGACCAGGTATGTCAGTAACTCATTATAAATTATGGAGGGGGAGAAAGCCTAACGTTAAATCCTTCCATACCTTTGGATCTACCTGTTATATTCTGGCTGATAGAGAACCTTGTCGAAAACTGGATCCAAAGAGTGATGAAGGCATCTTCCTTAACTACTCAAGAAATAGTCGCGCGTTTCAGGTCTTCAACAAAAGAACCTAGACTATGATGGAATCAATCAATGTTGTTGTTGATGATGACTGTGAAGATGCCCCAGAAGATGTTACAGAAAAAGAAGGAGTCCTAACTGAAGCTTATCCCAACAATGTTAGAAAGGATGCTATTACAGATGTCAGTGAGGATGCTAGCAGCAAGCCAGAAGACAATGATGCCATGCTAAATGTCAATAACGATGAGGCAGTTCCTGAAACCAACAACAAGAACCCATCACGGAGAATTCAGGCTAATCATCCAGTCTCTGGAGTAATTGGAGATCTAAATGAATGCATACGGACTCGGACAAAATCTCCTGTGAATTACAACGAGATGATAGGAAATATATGCTTTGTCTCCAAGATTGAACCTAAGAATGTCAACGAAGCCATCAACGATGAATATTGGGTCAATGCTATGCTAGAGGAACTGATTCAATTTGAGAAAAACCAGGTATAGGAACTAGTGACGAAGCCAAATGAAGGAAATAAGGATAATAACACTTTGATACACCTAACTATAGCGAAATGACACTTTCATACCCTAACTATTTTTCTCTCTTTTTTAGTACCCTAATAATTTTTTTTGTGACAACCTACCTCTAAAATGTATAAAATACCTAAACTACCCTTGGTGTAAGAAACTATAAATTGAATTGGTTCAATTTTTTTATCTCTGATTCAATTTGACTTGTACTTAAGATGCAAATATAATTATGCCCGAAAATGTAAAATTAAATTTGAACCATTTCAAATATAGTTTGATAAATCATATTGGACTAGTTTTATTTTGATTTCTTAAATCAGGGGTATTATAGTCATTTTAGCATAGTGTGTCACAAAAAGTTTGTTAGGGTACTAAAAAAGAGACAAAAATAGTTAGGGTATGAAAGTGTCATTTCGCTATAGTTAAGTGTAACAAAGTGTCATTATCCCAAGGAAATATCATTGGCACATAATGGATCTTCAAGAATAAATTCGATGAGCTTGGAAACATCACTCGCAATAAAGCAAGGTTAGTAGCTCAAGGGTACACTCAGATTGAGGGAGTAGACTTCGATGAGACTTTCGATCATGTAGCAAGGCTTGAAGCAATCCGGCTTCTACTAGAGATATCATGCCATCTACAGATCAAGCTTTATCAGATGGATGTCAAAAGTGCATTCATGAATTGAGATCTCAACGAAGAAGTTTATGTGGCGCGACCAAAAGGATTTGTAGATCCTCACTCCCCCGACCATGTGTATAAACTCAAGAAGGATCTCTATGGACTGAAACAAGCACCGAGGGCTTGGTATGAAAGACTCACAAGTTTTCTGATTTAAAGTGGCTACACTAGAGGGGGAGTCGATAAGACTCTATTTGGGAAAAATAAGGACAGAAATTTGATGATTGCCCAAATATATGTCAATGACATTGTCTTTGGAGGGATGTCAAGAAAGATGGTAGAGCAATTTATCCAGCAAATGCAATCAGAATTCGAGATGAGCATGGTGGGAGAGCTTACCTACTTCCTAGGTTTTCAAATCAAACAGCTAAAAGACAGCATCTTCATGTCTCAAAGCAAATATGCAAAAAATATTGTCAAGAAATTTGGGCTAGAAAAAGCTTCCCATATACGTACACTTGCAGCTACACATATCAAGTTAACTAAATATGATCTAGAAGAAGTCGTCGACAAACACCTATATAGAAGCATCATTGGTAGTCTTCTCTACCTTACTGCCAGTCGACCTGATATTGCTTACTCTATGGGAGTATGTGCAAGATATCAAGCTAATCCTAAGGTCAGTCATCTATCCCAAGCTAAAAGAATTATAAGATATATCTCTGGGACTGCAGACTTGGGTTTACCATACTCATTCCACACATCCTCTATCCTGGTGGGGTATTATGATGTGGATTGGGCTGGAAGCACAGCAGATAGGAAAAGCACATCTAGAGGATGCTTCTTCCTTGGCAATAACCTTATATCATGGTTTAGTAAAAAGCAAAATTGTGTTGTTTTGTCCACCGCTGAATCAGAGTATATCGCTGCTAGAAGTAGCTGCACTCAATTACTATGGATGAAGCAAATGTTAGTAGAATATAATGTCAGTCAAGAAGTCATGGCTTTGTATTGTGATAATGTCAATGCAATCAACATCTCAAAAAATCTGGTTCAACACAGCAAACCAAACATATTGACATTAGACATTTCTTCATCCGCGAGTTGGTCGAAGATAAGAAGATCGTCTTAGAGCATATCCATACAGAAAAGCAACTAGCTGACATTTTTATCAAGCCATTAGATCCTCATATCGTCACTCGGACTCTACACCATCAGCAAATAAAAGAAGTTGTTTAACGGTTGAGAGGAGTTAGTTGGTACCGATTCATGAACCGGTCCAAAATCCCAACACATGCCATTGGGCCAAGCATACCAAAAGCCCATTCAAATACAAAAGAAGGAAAGGTCGCAAGATACGATTTGACACCTACAGATTTGATTTTTTTTTCAAAAACCTATTCGGCCTCAGTTTGTTATTTCACTCCCATCTCTCAAAAGCTCTCAACCCTTGTGCGAAATACTGCAACTCTCGGTAATCATGGTGAAAACCAAGAGCAATCTAGCACCGAAGAAGGTGACTGACAAAGGGAAAACTAAATCCAAAAAAACCGAGGAGAAGGGCCCCAAAACTAGCAAGCCCAACACCAATCAATATGGAGTACGAATCAAAGGGCTAAAGTCGAAAAAGGACGCCGAGGGTTCATCCGGAGATATCCCGCCAGTGGAGGCTCCAACATCCGTCTTCTCTTGATTTCCCAGGAAAGCACGAACCGGAAGTACAGTGTTCTCAATGACGGACCTGACAGGGCCGGATAGAGGGACTGACATTGGCCAAGAGGCTCAGGAAGCTTTCATGCAAGTCATCTCTGCCCTAGTATCTTCAATCATCCCCACTCAAGGTATCGATTCCTCTATTATTTCAAATACTGACACCTCGAGGAACAGTGATATGTTAGAATCACTAATAGAAAATCAGGACCCTCCTCGCGAATGAGTGGTTGAGGACCTGATGAACACTGAAAAGAAAGGGGAAAAGGATGATTCGACTCCGGTCAGTCATGAGATAGAAAGAATTACTGAAGGAGATGCTAGAGAAGAAGTTGTGAAAGACGATTTACATGTGCCCACAGAAGAAGATGTGGTGGAAGAAGAAGTTTCTGATTCTGAAGAAGCTGGTAAAGAGACTAGTAACAAAAGTGTTTCTGATAAGGAGGAGACCGGAGTTAAAGATGTCGGTCTGGAAGAAGTTGAGAAGGAGAACGACCCTGCAACTGATGCAGGAATTGTCAAGGATACTGCTACTATAGATGATGTAGCAGATGTTGTAACCGCTGCTGCCACAGAGTCTGACCCTGAAGACGCTGCGCCAAATGTCATGAAAGAGGCACCTCTGGTTGTTAGAGGAGATGCCACCGAAACTGCTCACACCGTTCTCTCTTCCTTGAAGAAGAAGGTGTTGGAAGAACATGAAAGTCTTGCAGTTATGGTAGGAAAGCTGAAAGAAACCAAGAAGAGGAAGTAAATGAAGGATGTTGGAGGTCCCAGCAAGAAGAAAAGGTTGTCTGTAAAGGACAAAGGGAAGAAGGTTGTCTCCAAAAGGATACTTGTTGATGAGGAAAGTGATGATGATGATGCAGAAGTTGTGACTGTCAAAGAAACAAAGAAGGTAGTTATCCAGAAGTAGGAAAATAACACTCAAAGTGTTCCATATGATAATGTGTCATTCCATTCGGCTGCAAGTGCAACTCGATGGGAATATATGTTCCAAAGGACAATCTATCTTGAGAAAACTCCGTCCTCGGAGATCCTCGGACTAGAAGCCATCATCAAGCTTCTACAAAAGGCAGAGCTCATGAAGACAGTCACCGACATAGGTAATCACCATCCTTTGCTGATTAAGGAGTTTATTGCAAATCTGCCTACTAGTTTTGGTTCCCCGGATGATCCGGAGTGTGAGAAGGTCTATGTCATAGGTTGACGCTTCAACATTTCTTTCGACATTATAAATGTCTTCCTGGGGAGAAAGTGTGTTCGTTCTATTCCACCACCTGATCTGAACAAAATTCTCAAAGAGATAACTGGTGATAAGAGCAGAGTGTGGCCTACTAAAGGGACCGTGGCGGCCTCAGATCTTACTTCAAAATACTCCATACTCTTCCGTATTGGAGTAGCGAATTGGGCACCTTCCACACATGCATCCTCCATCAAACTAGAGATGGCAGATCTCATCTTCCAAATAGGTACTAGTTCCACACTTGATTTTGGCCAATTTTTTATTGACCACTTTGTAAGACATGCCAGATCACAAGCTGTGAAAATACCTATTGCTTTTCCCTCCCTTATATCCGAGCTACTGGTGCACCAACACCCTGGTGTGTTGAAGTCAACTGATAAGGCCTGAAAGCGCGGAGGAATGATCGTGGTGAGCCACAAGTTGTTCGAGGGAAAATATGCTCCTGATCTTGTCGGGAAAGAAGTCAAGCTGACTAACGCGTCAACCAGTCGGACTACCAGTGTTGCTCCTCCAACAAAGACTAACAGCAGAGATGCAATAATGCTCGATAGAGAAATATTTGTGCTTGACAAGGACATCATCAATTTGAAGATGGCGCTGAAGCACTTGTCCTAACGTAGATCCCACTGTGCTAACCTGCTGAAGACGATGCCTTTTCAAGACTCCGACAACAATGTTTGCTCTTCCCTACCAGATTCTACTGAAGAAACCACTCAAGATGCCTCTGCAACATCTACTGAAGATGATACTACTAGTTCCAGCAGCAGTTCTATTTAAATTTTAGTACTTTATGGATTCTCAAACACTGAACAACTTTTTATTTGTAATTTTCACTAAACATGTTTCACGCATGTCCTCGACTGCTAATCGAGAATGTGTGTGAGTTAAGTTTTTTTTACTCCCTGTCCAAGTGTTCAAATTTTTCTTTGATTTTTGGCACTTTTTGAGCCCGCAAGGGGGAGTAAGATTAGACGCACCAGCACAAGAAACGATGCGCGAACAAGAAGTGACAACTGCCGATCGCTACAAGAAAAGCTGACGAAGAATGCTGACCTTAAAAATAGCCAAAGGGGGAGATTGTAGTTACGACGTTTTTGGCGATTGGCTTATTTTTAAGAAACTAGAAATTATGTCATAAAGAATGTCGAAACATCGTATGCGACATCTTGGATGATATTGTTGGCGACATCTCGGCTGACATCCTGTTCGACACAAATCAGGAAAGTCGTTGTTCTTCATAAATTACAACTACAATTAGGAATTATGAAAGTTCCAGCGCGTCTCCGTTTCTGGAAAGAAGAAACACGGTGACAAAGAGGAAACTCATTAGGGTTAGTACTCATACTCGATTGCTATAAAAACTCAGGCTACCCCCTTAGCAATCGTGTGGTCTTTTACTGTTTCCTAGCAATATTATACAGAGCTCTTAGACGTGAAGGTTTGCGGGTTGAGAGGTTGTATATTGTGCTGAGGATATTATGTATCACCTTAACTATTGAGAAATAGGTGATTGAGGTTTTACTGATCGCGTGAGTGAAGACTACACGCAACCAAACGTTCAACGACAACTTGAACTGACAGAGCAAGGCGATTGCTCGAAGAGTGGAATCAAGACGACGTCTTGGATTCAGGGGGAGACCTTGAGATAGGTTTGCACTTGTAATAATAGCATAAAGTATAGATCTAGTGATGATCATAGGTACTTGTATGTTTTGACGTATTACCACATAGTGAAACCTTTCCACTGGCAGAGAGCCCCTAGACGTAGGTGATGTTGCACCGAACTGGGTAAACAATCTGGCGTGTCGTTGTTTATTACGTTTGATCTTTACTGTCCGTCTTTATCTACAAAAGAAGTCATACACTATGTTATAGCATTATCCGTAACATTGTGTGTGACATCTTGCATAACTATCTGATCAAAATTTCATACCTCAAGAGGACAAATGATGCCTTCCTGTTCTACGAGGGTAGAGATGAGGAGCTAGAGGTGACGGGATATGTCGACGCCAGTTTACAGACTGACCCAGACGACTCACGGTCACAGTCTGGATATATGTTTACACTTAATGGTGGGGCTTTCAACTGGAAGAGCTTCAAGCAGCCGACTGTTGCAGATTCTACGACAGAAACCGAGTACATAGCTGCTGGAGAAGCGGCAAAAGAGGTTGTGTGGATCCAGAAGTTCATGGCCGGACTGGACGTAATTAAAAACTCGTCCGCACCGGTGAACTTGTATTGCAACAACACTTGTGCCATAGCACAAGCTAAGGAGCCCAGGGCGCACAACCGGACCAAACATGTACGTCGGAAGTTTTACTTGATTCGAGAGTACATCAATCAAGGTGAAGTGAAGATTTGTAAGATTGCGACAGAAGAGAATGCAGCCGATCCATTGACCAAGGCTCTCTCACAGCCTATACATGAGGGACATGTAAGGTCAATGGATTTACGGTTGGATTTAAATTGGAGCTAGGGGCAAGTGGGAGATTGTTAGATCTAGTGCCCTAGTCCAAGTATTTTCCATGTAATTATCTTCTGTTAAGCAATGAAAGGAATTTCCATTATTATTGTGTTATGATAATGTATCAAGCGATAACTTCGTCTAAAGTCGTTAGTGTTTACACAAGGACGGCAGAACCTTTAGATATTATGAAGTTATGCTTGATGAGTCCCTAGTCGAATACTTATACATAAGTGACTAGTGTGATGATGACTTATGATCACGTTCTGCTGATTAGAAGTCATATCACGGATATCATATGGAGGATGATGTTGGACGACCCAACTTGGAGTATAGCGCATAGATTAAGTCATGAACGCATACTCCGTCGTCGTGTGATCATTGCCTTAAGACCTTGGAGCGAGTGGCTCACATGCACGTCACTCCATTAGTTTGACATGTTCTAACGTTACCTGTAATAGGGAAATCATAACGGACATCGTTGGCTCTTGGACGGACTGTAGTGGAAGCACACATTGCGTCCAAAGGGATTTGTTTCCCCACGGTGAAACGTGGTGAAAGGTATGGTTCTGGGCCCCTTGATGAGCATGACTGATGAAGTGTGCGGCCGCACCAATTACGTATCAGTCATCTCGTGATCAAGGAACTGGATCGAATACATAAGGATGACGTCTTTATGTCTCATTCGATCTAATACGCCTTATACCAAACAAAGGGTTAGTGATACAGATGACAGACATGAGATATCAAACCGATCGATACGCCGATCGGCCAATGGGTCACGAGCCTACAGGGTCGCACGCCATGAGAGATGACCGAAGCAAACTCAATGGGACTCAAGAGGTCCATGAAGGGATATTGGTGGAATAAGAATAGTGACCCCATGTGAGGTGTCGATCGCCACCATCACAGGTGGGGTGTCGATCGACACCTTGATTGTGCCGATCGACAAGGTGGTTTTGATCGACACCTTCCACTCCGGAAGGGTGTCGATCGACACCCATCTCTAGCGAGAAAACCCTAAAGGCCCTCACCCAAAGCCTATTTAAAGGGTCTTTGGGTGAGAGCCTTCACAAGCCTTTAGGCACTATTAGCTTTTCACCATTCCTTCTCTTGTTCTTGCATATTGAGAGCAAAAGAAACATTAAGAGAGGAGGGTATCTTGTTGGTCTAGTAGCCGAGAAGAGTTTCTCGCTTCGTGCTCCAAGTTCCCGCGTGTGCAAGTTCGTAGAGGACATGTCCTAAGGATGTGGTCTTCGATTTAGTCGATTCACGCTGCAAGAGGTAAAGTTCGATTCTTTCCCCTCTCAAAACGATTCATCTAGTGTTGGCAAAGATCCGGTTAAGGGGTTCGGGTCTAATTTATTTTCCTTCCGCTGTGATAGACCCGCTACCAACCCAACATAAACACCTCAACCATGGATGTTAAACCATTGTAGAAGATAATGACTTTCTAAAGTTTGATAAATATTCATGTTAAGTTTAAGCTTGTGAGTTTACTTGTGTGTATGCTTAAGGAAAACTTATATTGTTGTTTGTGAGAACATGCGATGATGTATGTTGGGCTCTTGATGCTTGAGCATGATTTGAATGTACACTTGTGAGAGCTTTTTTTGTTTGTTGTTGTGTTAAAGTAGTAGTTTCCAAACTCGTTCGAATGGAGAGTTTGAAAGCGGATTTAAGTAGATTCAAGGGTTGGAAGCAAAACTTCAACCTTAGGTTCGAAAATAGTTGTGTTTAATGCTTCTTAACGTCGATTGTAACACCCCGAGAGGGTAGTTGACGTTAAGAAAGGCTTGGTCCGAAAGGATAAGCAATTATGACTCAGAACTCCTTCATTGCTTGACGTTGAATAGTTGATAACTTGGATTGGCTTATCGCCATCGGTCTAGCACCCGTGGTGGCTAGTTAACTGTTGAAAACTCGTATTTGTTACCATTGCTTCTTGTTACGTTGCTTTTGTTAATGTGGAAGAACTGTAATATAAAATCTGAATGTATGCTAGTTATAAAACTTGAATGTGTGTTAGTCTGTTAGACTGTGAATGCGTAGTAGTTCTGTATCCAAATCAACCAAAATTGTGTACTTTCAATGCTTCTTACAGCACACCAAATCAATCTTAGAGCGCTTAAATACCCACACATTGATCTCCGAAAGTTCGACCTGGTAAAACCGGAATCTGAATATACTTGGAACGATTAAAGGGTGAAGAATTTTCGCCTTTCACCTGTTCCTAAGCCAATCATATATGTTATGGCTGCCCGTTACAAGTAACATTTGGCGTACGTCAAACTCAGATATTGACTACATAGCGATCACAAAGACTTCTCGGTCTAAGGATACCATGACAAGTTACGACAACTAAATATGTTCATGACAACATTTATGTCTCATATTCAGGTCAGGCCATTCAATATCATTTCCCAAATGATACCTATGATCTGACTTCGTTAATCTCATTACCAATGATCAGTAGAGCGTGATCATAAAGAGTCATCCTCATACTAGTCGCTTCTGATGAAGCTTGATTGAACAGAGACCCGTTAAGTACAATTCATATAGATCTATAGTTCTACTATTAGTGATGACACACTCAATGATACAGATCGAATTATACTTAACTTGTTACTACAACACATTAGTAATAAAATGCCGATTTTATTTCATTGTAAATGATGATACAATAGTTATAGACATAACTTTGTATTGGATTAGGGCACAAATTCTACAACTGAAATAGGGGTAAAATAGAAATTTATTAAGTGAAAAATATCAAGAATGATTCCACCTAATCTCCGAGTGGCCAGCTTCGAGATGTTATGATTTTTGCCACCCTTTGATAGTCCAACTCAATTATCAAATTTCTCCACTTTTTTCGCCCATTTAAGCGCCTCACAAATTGTCACGGTCTCTACCTCCACCCGAATGTAAAATCCCCGAGAAGTTCTGACACAAGAGAAGAGACCCACAACACATTGTTTAAATTAAAGAAATATAACAATCATTTCAAGTTACAAAAGATAGTGTTATATTTCTATCATAACTTATTATCCTAATTTTGAATCTAAAATATTTATGACCGGTTCATAATAAACTATTGAAATTTCCGCCATATTTGACTTAATAAATCATCATCAATTTGGTTTTGACCCTAGAACTAAAGTCTAGTGGGATGATTCCAAATCCGGAAATTGTGGATTCGAGCATTGTTTTAAAATATAGGATTGCTATTTAACGCCAAGCAATATCAGAAGCAAATGAAAGAGATTATATCAGTTCTAAAACACAATGACTATATATATAGCTACTTTGTTTTATTAGGCTATAAATGATAACACCTATACAGTTGATGCTACAATGTTGTTGTCTTCTTTACCAACAATGACGTGATCATAATATCATTTAAATTTTGTTATTAAATCTGGACACTTTATGGTTTCTCTTAGATTAGATGTGTAGGCTAAGTACAGTGTATGAGCCGAGTTTCTTTTATTTCTTCTCACTTGGGTGGCACGTGGTCCTCTTGATTTAATTATAGGATTAGTGTAATTTGTAATAGCTACTCTAACCACGTCATCATTAAAAGTTGATTAGCTAAGAAGGACCTACTGTGAGTATACTTTTAAGGGAAAATAACACTTTTGCGCACCTAAACATACACTTTTGACACTTCAATACTATAATTTTTTTTCTCTTTTTTCTATACTTTAATTTTATTTTGAGACAATTTTCTTTAGAAATTTCAAAATACCGAAACTACTCCTGAATTGAGCGAGTTCAATTTCAACCAGATCCAACCATAATTTCATTAATATGGAATTACTTTTTTACCCTCCATTGAATAACAAATTATCACACAATTTAAGGGTATATTGGTCTTTTCAAATAACAAATTAAAAACAGAAAAATAATTAAATTACAATTATGCCCCCTCTCTCCACTGTTCATTATCTTCTTCATGTCTTCTCCGGCGTCCCCTCCGGAAGCCGTCGGCGAGCAAGTTGAACCCATTACAGAGCTCCACTATAAGACCTTCCCCGCCCAGTTTCTCTCCCATCACCGGCAAGTAATCGTGGATATTCTTCACCTCCGATTCGTTACCGAAGCTCCACCACTTGGCCGATACACCTCCAATCCACGGCAAACGCCCACCACCAACAATGACTCCATAAGCTCTAGAGCAGCTCCGCCTCGAACCATATCTGGCTGAGCGGGCAGCTCCACCCAGAACCAGATCAGGCCGAGCGAGTCTTCAAGACCACCAGCCTAGTGACCATTCTCCGAAGAGCTTCTCGGAGTTGACAACTCGCTCCCAACAGCACAATCAGCTTGTCGGAGGAGGGGGCAGCGGAGGAGGAGGAGCTTTGCCACGACGACCCCTAGTCTGGCTTCCCGCCTCTGGAATTTGAGTCGCGAGCAAGGCAAAAAGAAATCGAAATTTTTGTTGCCTAGACTGAGCTCCCACTCTACACTTGAACATCCCTCAAAACTAGAATTTCTGGGTTTAATTCCAATTTTTGGGTTTGTAAATTTCTGGATTCAATCCCAATTTGGAGTTTTGTTGGGTTTGGGTTATTGTTAATCACCAATAAGTTTTTCAAATTTAAGTGATGATTTTTATGAAGAGAAAGAGGCCTGAACGTCAGCGATGGATGTCGGAGAAACGCCAGCGAAGAGGGGGCGGCGGCTGAGGAGGAGAGGAATAGTTGAGGGTGGCATTCACTTGAAAATTTGATGAATAGTTGAGGGTAATTTTGTCTTTTTACACTCTTTAAAAATTGGTTCGGTTCTCTCCAATAGACCAGATTTAATTTTGGTTTATTTAAGGGGTAATTTCGTTATTTTTGAAATTTTAAAGGTAAGTTGTCCAAAATAAAACTCATGTATGGAAAAAAAAATTAGAGTATGAAAATGTCAAAATTATATATTTAGGTACACAAAAGTGTCATTTTTCCTACTTTTAATCGATACAACATATGATTGCAGTTCTAGGACAATTGTTTTTATCAACAAATCAAGAAAAACTCAAAATCCACGTTTGCGAAACCATATTAACGGTAAAACCGCATGTATTATTTGATTGAATCTCATGACTAATTGTTTCTTTCCAGCTCCAAGATGGTAACAACCTTACATTTAAGTCGAATTAAACCATGAAACCCCAAATCAAGCTATAGTAACAACATGTTCCTTTCAACAGAAACATATTATTACACTTAACAAGCATGCGTGGATGCAAATGATCTTATCAAACCACCAACCTTAACATTGAATTTTAATGACAAAAGATGAGTTGTCTCCACCTAACAAGAAAAGACAATTCCTACTATAATATGGATGACACAGACTGGTGTTTTAAAAAGACTTGCCTGTGTTCTTGGAGAATAAAATATTCTCAATATCCTGTTTTTAGGCTCTTCACATTGAAATTTATATTTAGATTGGATGCAACGGAAACATAATAAGAGATTGAGATTTATAACCGGATTTGTCTACGGATGACCAGACAAACTCATACACAAAATTGTCATAATTCTATATCTTGAAATTAACTTTAATTGATGAAATTGATGTTTTGATAAATTCATGTCTATCATGTTTTGGGCCCTCTACTTGAATGACTATATATAGTGTCTTCTTGTAGTAGACAAAAATAATTATGAAATAGACATCATCTAATATTTATTTTAGTTTAAAGATTTTTGTAACATAATATTAGAATTTAGGAGATATATACGACACATCCAAAACAGACCAAACTCTGATACTATATCCCTAACTCACTTAAAAGTCAAATTATTATTTAAACCGGTGAACATATTCATATGTGCTCCTTGAACCTGTTTACTCAAATTTCTATTTAAGCATCGTTCCTCTCTCACTCCGCAAACAATAAACCAAATATGGAATGTGAAAAAACCCACAAACCAAATGATGCAATATTATACAGTGAAGAACTTGATGGCTGCAGCTTTGAAGCTACACTTTGTTTTCCATCAGAAGCTTCCATCCATGATGCAAGCTTCCGCCAAAGCTTCATGGATCGCTTGCTCCAACTTGAGACAGAGCTCATGGCCAATAACGATATCTTCCCCTCTGAAACTGATCAGCTGGGTCAAGAAATTGATGATCATATTGGAGTCCAAGAAAGTAGTGATGATTCATTAGATTCTATGGAGAGCTATAGCTTGACTGATCTCTTGCTCATGGGAGCTGAAGCTGTTGAAGCACAAAACTGGCCTCTTGCTTCCACAATTGTTTCCAAGCTCAACATTCTGCTTATTCATCAACAACCCACAAAACAGAATTCATCATTTAACAGGTTGGCTCTGTTCTTCACTCAGGGCTTGCACTGCAAGATCACCAACACTGCTCCTCAAATGATTCAAAGTCAGCAATCAAACACCATGTCAGCATTTCAGCTGCTCCAAGAGCTCTCTCCTTATGTCAAGTTCTCACATTTCACTGCCAACCAATCCATCCTCGAGGCCGCCAAAGGATTCCAAGAACTCCATGTCATTGACTTTGACATCATGGAAGGAGTCCAGTGGCCACCCCTCATGGTTGATCTTTCCATGACAAAGTCAACCTCCCTAAGAATCACAGCAACAATCACAGATCCAAACAATGCAGGTATGCTACCAAAGCCCAGGAAGTCTATTAGGTGCATATATATGTTAGAGTACCAAAGATGTGAATTTGTTCACTAGTTCAAATAATAGTCTGAGTCTCTACCTTTCAGCTTGAGCTTTTATATAGGCTGGACTTTTGACATGATATCATAGTTGGCCTATTTTGGACGTGACCGACATATGTCATCTGTTTCGGGTTTAAGACTCATGGATCGCTACTTCATAATGTCTTTTTCAATGTTCAGATACTCGTTAATATCTCATGTTTTATAGTAGTTTCATTTTATGGTTGAGAGTTTGTTTCTCCTTTTTCGGGATCTCTTTCTCCCTTTAATATTAATGTCGTCTTGCTGATAAAAAAAACAATGCAGGTATGGTTCATCAGACCGGTAGAAGACTATGCGAATTCGCCGATTCCCTCAATCTCCCATTCTTGTTTGATCACTTGGTGTTACTAAAAGAACAAGATTTTGATGAAATTAAGGTTGGTCATACATTAGTAGTCAACTGCATGATCCACCAGCTCCACATTTCCAACACCAAGTCTTCACTGCACAAACTCAAGACCTTCTTAGGAGGTATCAGCAAATTGGCTCCCAAGATTGTTGTTTTGGTCGAGGACGAGCTCTTCAATTTCAATAAACTCCCATACATATCTTTTGAGGAGTTCTTCTGTGAGGCCCTTCACCATTACACATCGCTCGCTGACTCGCTCGCGGGTAGCTTCAGCGATGGGTACAAAATCGGGTTGAGGCAGATAGAGGATGAGCTTGTGCAGAATAGGGTGATGGAGAGTGTCATGAACTTCCCAACTGAGGAACAAGAGAGGGTGTTGTGGAGAGAAGCATATGGTTCATTGAAGCATTATAGGCAGGTTGATGTGAGTTTTGGTAACATATCTCAGGCCATGTATTTGGTGAGCCTGTTCAGTGGGGATTATTGGGTGCAACATGACAAGTGCAGGTTGGGTTTGTGGTGGAAGTCTAGGCTCTTGACAACAGCTTCAATTTGGGTTCCATTGTCATCACCTCATTGTTAATTTTTCTATCTTGATTCCTTCTTTTTTGTAGACTTAGACTTATTGTTGGGGAAAAAGTAGGACACGTCAAATACCTAAAGCTCTAACTACAAGAATTCAATATATTCCAAGAGAACTCTTCAGTGGTAAGAGTTGCTAAATTACTTTAGAAATTATTTCAAAGATGGTTCAAGAATTTTATATCTATCTTGTCAATTCAATTGTTAAGTATGATTAAGTCATCTATCTTCAGTTGAATTATTTTGTCAAGAAGGTGTATTATATCCAAATATTTTACCTATAAAAAGTAATTCATACAAAACTTTTCAATGTGATAATTTTGTTTTCGTACAATTACTCATTTTTATCTTTTTACTTTTTATTCACTACAAAATACTAAAATGTCAATTTATGGTTTTCAAATTTGGGAACTCAGCTATATTTTTCATCTCATTTACTAATAGATACATTTTATTTTCATACACATAGGATACTTCATATGATCTCAAAGCCTTCGTAAGAAATGTAGTTAACCTTTATACATTTCTTTTAGGCAAAGTTTTAACAAACTTGAAGGTTATTTAATAAGCCAAAATTAAGGTCGAAATTGTTGGTGAAAATAACTTCTCGAACAATTAAGTTTACACCGGAAACTTTGAATTCACTTCTGACTTATTTAACTACCTTCTTAATTCATGAACCTTATCGTTTCAGGAAGTATAAAAGTCAATTATACTTTTTATATAATGACATTGGATTCATTTGAAATTTCTAAGTGTGAGAAAACTAAGTATTTATAATAGTGAATGAAATAAAAAATAAGCATGAGTTTGAAAATTTGAAAGACGGAGGAAGATTTGAGTCTTTTGAATAGTGAATAAAAAATTAAAAGTAGATAAAGTAGAAAATAAAAAAAAAGAAATGTCAACGGTATATATATATATATGTTAAAATATATATCTTTCCTAACTTGTATACAGGTATCTCTTTCCTAATTCCTGTAACCCTAATACTATAAATATAGGGTCTTGTACATTGTATTAATCATCGAATACAATATTCTCTTTACCAAATCTAACATGGTATCAGAGGAATAAAATTGTCTCTATTCGATCATCAAACCAACACAGCATCTACTCAAGCAAAATCAAACTCGTGACTCGTTCTGCATCAAGCAAATCTTCTCAGCAGACAACAAGCACGACCTCAAAGACTCGTGATTCTCGTCCAACAAACACGCATCGATTCATCGGCGACCAGCAAGCAGCAAGCTCCTCGTCCAGCAAGCTCCTGACGTCGGCGACCAGCAAGCAGCAAGCTCCACATCGACTCACCGACGCTCCAGTCCGTCGCCGCAAGCCCTCGACGACCAGACCCAAGCCACCTTCACCGCACCACACGCCGCCAAGCTCCCACAACCAAGCTCCTCTCTGCAAAACAAACGAGCTCCTCCATAACCGCGCGGAGCTTCTCGAACGGACACCACGCCGCGTCGCCATCGCCGCCGCGCGTCTCCGATCACAAGCACACCACATCAAATCGTCGGCGCCACCAGCAGCATAGACAGCAGCGTCGACGCTCCACAACGACTCGTCGGCGCTCCAGTCCGTCGCCGCAAGTGTCGCACGCGCCTTCAACCAGATCTGGTTTTGGGCACTCGATCTCGCAAAACAGAGGCCGTTTCCGATCTCACCGTCGGCGCGTAAGGTCTCAGGAAGAAGAAACCGGCCGGTCTGCATCGGCCATCTCCTCTCTAGCAGCGCGTAGCTTCCACGCGCCGCCACACGTGACCCCTACTCGCCGCCGCACGTGACCCCCACGCGCCGCCATCAAAAAAGAAATCGAAATTCAGCTTTAATATTTTTTCTCTACAATTTTTATACCGTGGAAAAATTTGAGATTTCTAGGCCAATCTCTGCAGTATTTGATGGATTTAACTATATGATTTGGGCAAAAGAGATGTCCAGTTTTCTTCGTGGCAGGAAACTGTGGAAATATGTATCTGGTGATGAGATTGCTCCTGTTCAAATGCAGGACAAGACTAAAACAATCTTCAATGAACGCTTTGAGGAATGGGACAGCAAAAATCATCAAATCCTCACATGGTTCTGAAACACCTCCACTCCTTCTGTCAAAACTCATATGAATCGTTTTGACACCGCCAGGGAGGTATAGTTGAATCTCGAACATCTCTACTCTACCAAAGACACTGTTCATCAATTTCAACTATGGAACCGCGTTAGTCAAATGAAACAAGACCCTGGACAGTCTATCGATGGGTTCTTTACCCAGATGCAAGCAATATGGGATCAACAGGCCGCCTCCGAGCCTACATGGACAGATGCACATAATTCAGCCATCTTTTCCCAGTGGTATGATCGTCTCAAGGTGTACCAACTACTTACTGGTCTACGAGCTGAGTATGAGCCTGTTCGCAGCTCGCTATTACACAGGGATCCTTTCCCCATGATCCAAGTAGTTGTCTCTGAGCTACTTTCTGAAGAGGCCCGCCTTACCGGTATGTCACATCACCACCCTGCTGATTCTGTTCTTGCTGTCTCTACTGCTGGTCATCCAAAAGACAAGAAAAGGAGCTCCAATGCAACATGCAGCTACTGCAAACAAAAGGGTCATCATATATCTGAATGCCCACGACCAGGTATACATTATAAGGAATGGAACAAGTCACAAGGCCCGCCGCCACGAGGCTCTTACTCTCAGGAATGGCAGAAGTCACAAGGTTCGCCATCGCGAAGCTCTTCTTCCCAAGTATGGCAGAAGTCGCAAGGACCGACGTCACGTGGTTCTTATCCTCAGAATCCCAGATACGAGTATCCTCATAATTCTGGAGCAAAGGTCAACACTACGGCCTCAACAATCTCTCCCGGTACCACGTCTCTCGATATGTCCACTCTACTCACTAAGGTTCAAGAGTTAATTGCTGAACACACTGGTAATACCTCATCCCCCTCTGTCACGTCAGGTATTTCCAAACCATGGTATCTTGACTCTGCATGCTTTCATCATATGAGTCCATCATCATCATTGTTTTCACAACTCACACCCATTAAACAGTCACCTATCATTCACACTGCTGATAATTCTGTTATTATTGCCTCTCATTCTGGTATTGTGTCCACCCCTCATGTGTCATTACCAAACACATTACTTGTCCCTAGATTATCATTGAATCTTGCATCGGTCGGTCAGTTATGTGATTCTGGTCTTGATGTTAACTTTAGTGGTCTTTCCTCATCTGTTTCTGTGCAGGATCCAATGGCCGTGCAGAGCGTAAACATCGACACATTCTTGACACCGCTCGCGCTTTAATTATATCTGCTGCTTGCCCTGAGCGCTTCTGGGGGGAGGCTACTCTCACAGCAGTCTACACCATCAATCGAGTTCCATCACCAGTCATATGAAATAAAACCCCCTACGAATGTCTTTATGGTCAATCCCCTCCTTACGATCTTATTCGTGTCTTTGGAAGTGCCTGCTTTGTCCACCTTCAGCCACATGAGTGAAATAAACTAGAAGCACGTGCTCGTCCTGCTGCTTCCTTGGATATGGAATTGAGCACAAAGGTTATCGATGTTGGGATCCTCAATCTCAACGTCTTCGCATATCTCGGCATGTCACCTTCTGGGAACACAAAATGTTCTCCTCTATGTCTGATTTCCACGTAGCACAATCTATCCCATTCTTTTCCAATCCTGACATAGATCTTTTCCCTGATGCTCCTATGAACTCTTCTTTCCTCGAGTCTTCCCATGCAGGTATCTCAGATCCGCCGCCAGCAGCTCCCATAGATCCAACTCCGCCTGAGGATCCTGTGCCTCTAACCCGTCCTCAACGTCAAACACGACCACCGTTGCACCTTCAAGACTACCAGGTAACGCTACCCAATCTCTCTCGAGTCATGGCTACCGCCTTGTCCGTCTATAAACCTCATACATACCGTGAGGCATGTACTAATCCTCTGTGGCAGCAAGCAATGACTGAAGAACTCAAAGCTCTAGAGAAAACTGGTACCTGGGAACTCGTCTCCTTGCCCGACGACAAGTCAACAGTCAGTTGCAAATGGGTATACAAAGTGAAGACCAAGTCATATGGGACCATTGAGCGCTATAAAGCTCGTCTCGTTGCCCGAGGGTTCTCCTAGGAGTATGGAATTTATTATGAGGAAACCTTTGCACCAGTTGCTCGTCTCACATCTGTTCGAAGTTTACTTGCGGTAGCAGTTGGACAAAAGTGGAATCTCTTTCAAATGGACGTCAAGAATGCCTTTCTCAATGGAGATCTCACAGAAGAAGTCTACATGCAACCTCCTCCTGGGTATGAGCATCCGCCAAACACAGTCTGTCATCTGAAAAAGGCTCTGTATGGACTCAAGCAAGCTCCAAGGGCTTGGTTTTCAAAATTCAGTGGGAAGATGTCTGATCTTGGCTTCACCTCTAGTCCATATGACACCGCCTTGTTTGTCAAAAAGACCTATCCCGGTCACATCTTGCTTCTACTCTATGTGGATGATATGATTATCACCGGAGATGATGAATCAGATATCTCTGATCTGAAGAATCAGCTCAACAAAACCTTTGAGATGAAGGACCTTGACAAGCTCACGTATTTTCTTGGGTTGGAAATCTCATCAGTTTCTTCAGGATTTCACTTATCACAAGCTAAGTATGCCGCTGACCTCATTTCTCGAGCAGGTTTATCAGACAGCAAAATTGCCTCGACACCCATAGAGGCAAACGAAAAGCTTACACCTACAGATGGCAAACCTCTCCAGGATGCTACATTGTATCGACAACTCGTAGGCAGTCTTGTTTATCTCACTGTCACACGGCCATATATTGCCTATGCAGTCCACATTGTCAGCCAATTCATGAGTGCACCACAAACCACGCACTATGAAGCTGTCCTCCGAGTACTCCGCTATGTCCGAGGCACTTTATCTAACGGCCTTCACTTCTCATGTGATACACCTATGGTGTTGCATGCCTTTTCTTATGCACATTGGGCTGGTGATCCTACTGATCGACGCTCCACAACAGGATATTGCTTCTTTCTTGGCAAATCTCTCATTTCTTGGAGGAGCAAGAAGCAGACGACAGTTGCCCGCTCAAGCACAGAGGCTGAATATCGTGCTCTTGCTGACACTACCTCTGAGCTCCTCTGGCTTCGGTGGCTACTACAAGACATGGGCATTACTCACAATACAACCACTTCTATCCATTGTGACAACCGAAGCGCCATTCAAATAGCTCACAATGATGTCTTTCATGAGCGCACCAAACACATCGAGAATGATTGTCACTTTATTAGACATCATCTGACGCAGGGCACTATCGCTCTCCGCACTGTTCCCTCAAACGAACAGACTGCTGATATCTTCACAAAGCCCCTTCTTCCAGGGCGTTTCACATCGTTAGTTTCCAAACTCAATTTGAATCCTCCACCTTGAGTTTGAGGGGGCGTGTTAAAATATATATCTTTCCTAACCTGTATATAGGTCTCTCTTTCCTAATTCCTGTAACCCTAATACTATAAATATAGAGTCTTGTACATTGTATTAATCATCGAATACAATATTCTCTTTACCAAACCTAACAATATATATATACACACACGAGACATTTTAAAGTTATATATACGAGACATTTTAAAGTTAAATGTAGTTTTAAAGTTAGATGTAGTAGAAACATGTCAAATTATCATGCTAATGTAGTAATGTTGTATGTAGGCTAATTTCTTGTTACTACCATTAACTTGTCAAGTGTCTCGTATTACCACACTAATCTTTTAAATGTGTCACGACAGGGGTGTTCACAGTTCGGTTTTTTGAACCAAACCGATCAAAATCAAACTTAACCGGTCAGTTCAGTTTTTGAAGAAATCAAACAAAAATTGAACTGAAAAAACTTGGTCGGTTTGTCAAACCAAACTGACCGGTTCGATCGGTTTTTAGTTTGAACCGAATTGAACTGAAAATCAGCCACAAAACAAAACAAAATCATAAATCAAGCAAAAACTGATTAGATTTCGGTCGTTGTTTAGAGGAATTATGTATAATAATTTTAGACTAATTAAAATAAAACATTAATAAAGGCCAAAAAAATCCAATTGAAAAATACCATAAATTGAAGCATAAGATGGAGGATTTATCATAATTTGAACCAGAGTTAGTCGGCTCGGACCACATTTGGAACAGACCAAAATCGACCATTTTTCAGTTCAGTTTGGTCGGTTCGGTTTTCTAACACCCCTATGTCACTATGTTATACCTCTCTTTAGTTTAGGGGATGCACTCCACTACAAATGATTGATTAAATACGACTATAAAAATAAATTACATCCATTGGATGTAATCAATTAATGGTCAATATTCTACAATGATTTCATTAATTAAAAATTTATTAAATTAATCAAAAATGGTATGATGATCATTGCGTTTGATTATGACAATCAATGAAATGCATTAAAATAAGAAATTGAGAAATAAATTCGCATGATTCTAGGAATTTGAATTTGAAAATAATAGTCAGAAAATTATTACCAAAAATTAAGAAACTCTACTACTTAATGAAACTTGGAAATAAATACAAAATCGAGTAATGGAATTATGCGATTTTGTGATAAATTGAATGAAGAAATCATTAAAATCGACTTACGAATGAAACATAATCATGGAATTATGTGATGTTGTGCAAAATGGAATCATGACATGCGTAAACAAGTACATAATTATGGAGTCATTTGAATCGACTTAAGAATTAGAATAGAACCATGAGATTATGTGTAAATGTAATTATGGAATTTGCACATAATCTCATGTTCAAATGGTGATTTCATGATTCCATTTCATTTATAAACCGATTCAAATGATTCCTTTATTCCATTTTGAAAAAAATCACATAAATTTATTATTCCATTTGTACACTATGACTACCATACAACAGACAAATAGAACATAACATCTGGAATGAAATCATGTTTCGCATACAATGGAATCATGTTTTGGAATTAAGTATCTATTCCAAAATGGAACAATGGAGCATTTAAAACAATTGAGTCAGAAAATGGAGTGATTGAATGAAGTTTAGATAAAATTAAAACATGTCATCTAACCATGGAGTAATTGAATGATGCATGATTTGGAATTGAGAACATAAAAAACAACCAAATCCCAAATCGTAAAACACATATAATAATCACATGCATCTCAACAATTTAAGAATCGAGAACAACCAAATCGAAAAACAAAAAAATCAAATAGCATACATAGTATGAAAACCGAACAAATCACAATCCGCAAAACAAAATTAGTACCAAAATCAAAAAATCTAGAGCACATTAACCTCAAAATCGGTGAGAGTAGTACCGAATCCGCCGAACGCCAAATAGTGATTATAAACCGGAGACACCTTGTCCTTGTCGGAGGTCACCGCGTCAACCATCCGAGACCTCCTATACGATTCTGTAGCTCTCCTGGACAGCGGCGAAGAGGTCGGAGTAGATGTCATCGCGTGATTATGGTTAATAATGACTGACAATTTTGTGAAAGAGTTAAGATAAAGGTTTGAAAATCAAGAAAAAAAAAGAAAGAGGATTTTGTGTTGGTAATCGGCGAAAATCAAGTGATTAAGAATCATATTTATTTCTTCATAATATAAAAATACTATACTGTCCTCACTTCCAATGATTTAATACTTTTTGTGCCCCAAATACTAATATTTACAATGCATGCCATCAAATATTTCGAGAATGACTAAATTCTCTGTTCAAAAAATTAAATTAAAAATATTAAAATGTGGGTTTGGGGAAGAAGATTCAAAATCTCTGGATTGCGAATCTGCTTCCTCTCCTCCGTCAATCACGCCCAACATCATTCGGCTTCTCAACTTTCTCCAGGTTTACTTTCCTCTCTATTTTGCTTCCTAAGAGTAGAATAGAAGTGTTTGTGATTGTGATTGTGATTGATTTTGAGTTCCAATTACTGTAGTATTGTTAACATTATTCTTGGGCTTGCCCATTAATCATGTGTTTTTTACTATATATATATATATAGCTTGTTGTGTTATACTGTGGCCAAATTCTAAGACATCTAACAAGTAGAAGTGTATTGCTTTTCTGGTGAGGATGAACATTGTGTAATTTTAGTGTTGGGAGAAATCTTGCATCTTACATAGATGGAGTACTATGGGAGAGTTAAAGAAGAGATCACTAATATTTGCAGAAAATGGAATTCTACGACTTTTTTTTGCAATAAACCATAGGTTTCTAAATTACCAATTTGTAGTTTCTTTCATTTTGTGAACAGGACTTTATATCCTGGTGATTTAACCGAGACAGTTTGTGTATCTAAGTTGTATATGGCTTTGAGGCTCTTCAACTTCTAAAATACAATGACAAGGTAACAGCTCTGCTAAATATGGCATTTCGTAGAATCGGGATAAACTAATATTCATGATTTAGTTGTAATAAACTAATATTCATGATTTAGTTGTACGTTGGCTTGTGGAGCATTGTGGCAATTCTTTTTGAGCTGCTGAATGGGTATCTTACCCGTTCATGGCAAGAATAACATTCAGGTAGACACTTGCCTGAATAATATGTTCTTGAAATTTTTTTGTAACAATCACCCTACAAAAAAAATCGTTAATTTCAGCTGCTGGGGAGCATCAAATCAAGTAAAAATCTTCCATGTTCTCATTGCAGCGAACCGTTTATCCTTCGATGAATTTTTGTGGCATAAATTCTTGAGCATGAAATGAGTGGCTACATGGACTGGATGGAGTACAGAATCAAGTAAGTATTATTGATTAATTCAAATTTATTGCTCAACTTATACATATGGAAATGCAGAATGTGCTGAAATTAGAAATACATACGACCATGAACTTGTTCTATATTGTGGTAAGATATGAAGTAGGATCCGGAGGTACTGGAATGTCCACTGTCCCTTCCAACATGAGAAGTACCTTCTTCATGGAAGGACGAATTGAGGGATCGTCTAGGATGCACCAGAGTCCCACTTTAGTCACCCTATCCAGTTGTCTCTTGTCAACTTCTTCATCGCCCACGAGTCTTCCCAGTTTGCCAGCCTCGAAACACTGGTAAACCCATTCTTCAATAACAGCTTCATCCTCAGCAAGGCTGCAATCAACACTCTTCCGGCAACTTATGATTTCCAGCAGCACAATCCCGAAGCTGTAAACATCTGCCTTGACTGTCACAGGCTGCTTCTTATGCCACTCTGGTGCCACATACCCTCTTGTCCCTCTGATTCCAGTATAGGTTCTGGTTTGGTCAGGCTTCAACAGCTTTGCCAATCCAAAGTCGGATATTCTTGGTCTCCCGTACTCGTCCATTAGTATGTTCTGAGGCTTTATATCGCAGTGGATGATCTGGGTCTCACACTCTTCGTGTAAATATAGGATCCCTCTCGCTATGTTCCGAGCTATGTCCATTCTTTCGTCCCAGCAAGGTTTTTTTGCAGGTGTGAAGAGCACGTCTGCAAGCGACCCATTGGTCATGTACTCATACACCAAGAGCCTGTTAGACCCTTCGACGCAGTAACCGAGTAATCGCACTAAGTTGCGATGATGAGTCCTCCCTATAGTTTTGATCTCATTCTGAAACTCACTCTCCCCTTCTGTCAACATTTTCTGTAGCCTCTTCACTGCTACAACTACCATCATGTCATTCAGTTGCACTGCCCCTTTGTAGACTGTCCCAAAAGCTCCCCTCCCAACTTCTTCCCCAAAATTGTTGGTCACTTTCTCGAGCTCAACATAAGTGAAGGATTTGATAGAAACATCCTCAGCCAGTCCCATGTTTCCTCTATTGAAAACTTGCTTAGGAGGCCGAACATGATTTCTGTAAAGAAGGAAACCAGAAATGGCTAATGATATGAACCCAATAGAAATGAGCACTATACCAGCCGTTAGGATTTCATATGGAGTCTCTTTCTCGCCCTCTTTCGGCTCGTAAGAGCCTACCTTGACAAGAATTGAGTTTGAACCGGCAAGTGATCGTTTTCCGAACCTCAGAGGAAGCCTCTGCTTTTTGCATAGTCCATTGTAGTACAAAGCAACCTCGCAGATGCAATCCTCGGAGCATGCTTTTTTACATTCATCTTTGGTAAGCGACGAAAGAGAAGCAAAAGAATTATCTTCCCATTCGGTACTAGTCTCTTCTTTCATAACGACACTGCTTCCTGGACCATTGTTCTTGCAACTCCTTGAAGTGAAGTTCCTTTCGCACCCTGAAGTCTGGCTTCCTTCACTTACGGGCGCAAACCCCGGGAGGCACTGACACTTGGCGTCCTGGTCATTTGTAGTGCAGAACGCGTTCATGCCACACGTACCTTTAGGCGCGCATTTGTCATTAGTGGAGTTCCACAAAATAGACCAGCTTGTTGTGTCATCTGCCAAATTGTACATATACAACCTGAAGATCCCATCTGGGTCAAGCCTTATCAGATGGACCCTATCCTTTGTAGGGTAGCCTTCATTTGTGATGTTTGATATGTTGGTGGTGCCATTGAGGAGATAGAGACGACCATCTTGGTCAAAATTGAGAGTTACATTTACATTATTGCCGGATGAGTATGTTTTTGTCCACCAATAAGCATACCAAGCTGTGAATGGATCCACAACTGGGTATTGCACAAGATCGCCATCAGTTTGCATCTGGAGCCGGAAGATACCTGTTGATTTATCAGTCTCCGAGACGCCGGAGAAGAGCTGCTGTCCCGTTGAGGCTAAGAGACGTTGTCCTGGCAAGATGGTATCAGTTGGGGAGTCAAAACTCTGCCATATCACCCTGCGAACGGAATTGTAGAGGACGAAATTCCCCGAATCGAGCATGGATGCTGAAGCTGCTGTATCGTTAGGATTGGCTATGTAGATATCCTGGTCCTGCAGGACCAGCTTTGAATCAGAATTGAAAAGCAGGGTTGTGTTTACGGGAAATGGGGGATTGTCCCGGACTGCCGTCCAGACGACCGTCTTCTCTCGGATTCCGGCAAGAAAAATGCCAACTGCATAGCCGTTGGCTTTCTTGTAGAAGCCGAAAGCGTAGAGACCGGAAGGAGAGGTCCATGAGGAATTGGAAGTGGGTGTGAGAGAAGAGGTGAGGCTTATATTGAGCTGTTGCTGTTGAGCTGCAGCTACTGAAACTGTAAACAGAAAGAGAAGGAAGTGTATGAGAGCAGACATGGATACAGAATTGAAGCTGAAGATTTGTTCTCTTTGAGTTGTGTGAATAAAGGTTTTGCTTTGAAGCTTATTATATGAATTTGAGACAAACTATATGCAAGTCAAGTGTGTTGAAGAAGTCTGAGTCAATGCATGACAATTTATGAGGGGGTGGGTCTGTTTTTCAGAGCAAGACTTTGTCCAATGACCAAAGTTTCCACTAACATTTTGCTCGGAAGATTCAGTATTGAATGTCATTCAACACTTCATTCGCTATCTTGATTTGTGCAGAAATAATCTGAACCGACCGAAACCAGCCAAACCGAATCGGGGGCAAACTAGGGGCTCTTGGTTGATTGTGGTTCGGTTTTCTGAAAACCGATGGTCTAGCGCCTCTTAGCTTCTCCACCTAATTTATTTGCTGTATATTGTAACCTTCTAGACCATATTAGCAGCGTGCCTCTTCGCTACTAAACACAGATACGCGCTTGTTGCTTCTCTATCTTCGTTTTAAAGACCCACATCACCCAAACATCAAACTTTCAGCCTTCCACTCCTCTATATATTATAGATTCGACTTATTTGAACCTCATCAAAAGTATAGTGTATTTGCTTATTTAGTTGAGAGAGCTTATTTTTTGGCTTATTATTATTTATTAGTTATAAATATTTTTTTGAGATTAATTTGTTTAAAATTGACTGAACCGCTTGAAGGTTTAGTTTGGTATCGGTCATGAATTCTTTAGAATCGAGAGTGTACGGTTTAATTTGGTTTTTGAGAGTTAGTTTCAAGAACCGAACCGTGAAAACCCCTGCAACACACTTGTGTCAGTGAGTTTTTCATTAACAAGTCATTGAAACAAATCAAAAGTCTATTACTGACGTTAAACTAGACCTACTAGTTACGCACTAGAGTTTGAAAGACATGGCTTAACTCTTATTGGACATTTAAATTTTCAAGTCTATCAATTGGTCTCCACTCATATCTTCATTTCGTCTCTCTCCATTTCTCAATTTCTCTCGGATCTAACAGGTATACAAATCAAATTTCCATTACTCCACATGTTTAATAATTTAGCACAATATTAGTTGGAATGTAAATTTTAGCTTTTACGGATCTATAACAGAAATGTAAACCTTGGTCGTGGAATCTTCATGTTAATTATTGGTTTGAGTTTTTGGGTCTAATTGGTACTGTCCAATTTTCGTGTTAATTATGCATGTCAGTTAGATTAATTATAAGAGGAAATTTCGAAATGGTGTGTTATACATGTTTTGTGTCACTACAGGTACCGTCATTTTATTATCGTAGTTAAAACAAAGCAATGTAATAAACATGGTGCAAATGAGTTGAATCGAACTTTAAATGAAGGGTGCTTAAATAAAACTGACAAACCGACTGAAATTGGGAGAACCGGATCGATCAAAACCGAAAATATTTCGGTTTGATTTTATAAAAGACGGACTCATACGGTTTGGTTATCAGTTTTGACCAGTCAAAACCGAGGTCAACCGAAAAAATCAGTAGTGATCAACAAAAATATATTCAGATTAATTGTAGCCGTTGATCAATTAATATTAAAGGCTGAAATGGAGCCACGTGTTTCACTCTCTTCCACACAAACTTTATTATTACCTTTATTCATCTCATCCACTCATTCAAATTGAATGATCTCCTCCTCCTTCCTCCATTCATCTCCTCTCTCTTCTATACTCTCTTTCTCTTCTCACCAAATATCCCTCACCCTTATCTCAGCTCACACCAATTCTTTCATCACCTCTTTTCTTCATCTTCATCACTTTTGAGTCCTTGTTCGTCGTCTCCGTCATCGGCTTCTCTTCCGACCGCAAGCGTCGCCGCATGCTGCTCGTCTACGATCTGATGGTCAACGGGAACCTCGAGGACGCTCTCCTCCACCGCAAGTGCCACGATCTCATACTCTCTCATCTGTTCTTGCATCTCCTTCTCTTTCTCATCTAATTTGAACATATTACCGCTTTCGGGTTCACCGAAAATTCGGTGTAATTTTTCGGTTAACGGCCAAATTTCGGTCGGTCTCAGTTTCATTTTCTGGAAACTTACCATGCCCGGTCTGGTTGTTGGTTGCCGGCGCCGATTCCGGTTAACTAGGAATGAGCACCTCTACCTCAAATCATGTTTTGGCAAGGGTCGACCTCTCGTAAAAATTTTATTTTGCTTGAGCTCGAGCGTAAAAAGTAGACAAGGTCGGATTCAGCTTGCTTAATAATATCAAATGACCTGGCTCGCGAGCTTATTTAAACTTCAAAATTGAAGCTTGAGTTCGGCTTGTTTATTAAACGAGTCTGATAATGAGCTCAAATTCAGTTTGAATTCGATTATAACGAGTCTAAATTAAATATTTAATCAATCAAATTTGAGCGGCTCGTTAAAGATTTGGTTGATTTATACCCCTAACCGTGAATAATGCGTGAATGTATATAATATTCATATGTATTGTTCATGGTTTTCAGAAAAAACCTCATTTGATTACTTACAATGAAAACTAACACTGGCCTCTAAAGAACAAATTTAAATCAACGTAATTAAGTGAAATATATTTATATTTTATTGTAGTAAGAGGAGATCATCCATTTTATAAACTCTAAAGTTTGAGTTTTATTTCCTTAACCACCTCGTCATCTATTGGTGGCTCCCTCCCCCTCTCTTTAACTGTGAATGAATGAATTTGGAGCAGATCTAGAGATCGATGGTCCCGCAAATTATTTATATAAGCAAGATTACAATTAAAATTAAAGAATAAGGAGTCAATTCCCAAGTTGGGATAATAAAACTCTATGTACGCAATACATAGAAAGTGAATTACATAATTAAGGAAGAAAGAATAGCTTGATCACGATCTGAAGTAACAGTTTGGCGAGATGATGCTTTATTTTCTGCCTCAAAAGTGAAACCTAAGAATTTTAATGTCAATGATACTAAAAAGAGTAAATGAATGGATGAAAAATAATAAAATAGAGCTCCTTTGAGGCTCCCTATGAATACTATGAGAAGCGCACATGCACGCTGCAATAATCTCGCTGCGAAAACTCTTGCAGCGGGATTATGGATGGAAGGCACGCTTATCGCAACTAGAGTTGTAGGGCAGGCTGCGAGAACTTATCGCAGCATACATTAAAAGCGCCATGCCATAAGTTTAATATAAAGCAAGTAACCTGGATGGATCAAAAAGGCATTCTTTATGATTGCCAACTGTATATGCCTGCACAGGTAGAGAGGAAACAAACCGGTGAGATTAGAACTTCATGTGAGAAGAGTTCAATATACTTTCTCACTTACTTTGTATTTCGGCATGTAAAGATCAGGAGTTCAAACACTGAGATAGACATCATAAAAAAGAAATGAAACATAACCAATAAGATTGGTTAGTCTCTTACTTAACCTTTTTAATTGGTGAGCCAATTCTAGTGGAACAACTTTCCATATTGATGCAGGGACATTAACGAATTTAAGCACATGTGTTCAAACACTTTTTAATTGCTTATTTTATATTTCCTAATATTTAGTTTTTAGAATAAGTGGTTTGTAACCCAAGTAGATCTACTTTCCAAATTGTTATTTCCTACCTTATTATTTTCTAGTTTATTATTTTCTAGCTGTTATTTCCTAATTACATGTATTTAAAGGGGCTTTGGCTCTTGGAAAATTCAGATTGGAGAGAATAAAAATTATAGCTTTGTGCTTGAGACTTTGTCTTGTTCTACTTATCATCTTAGGCCGAGGATCCTAGGTGTGGCGTAAAAACTTTATCTTAGCCTAAACCCGGCTAAGTGGCGGTTAAACCTTATCTTAGCCTACAACTGGCTAAGTGGCGGTTCTATTCCTCAAACCCTACCCAATTCTCTACATCTACCTTATTTTCTCATTCATTCCTACATATTCTTCGATCGAAATCTTCAATCCCTATAAACCACCAAAATAAATTCAAATTCATCTTGTTCTACTTATTTCTCGTAACTATCCCCGTATCAAGTGGTATCAGAGCACTGGTTGGATGGCTGGTGGTAAATCTACAGGCGTTGCTAATGGCGGGGAGGATGACAGTAAATTATTGTCGGATGAGCAGAGGCGTATTAATTATCTCGAACTACAAGTTCAAAAACTTCTTGAGCACGTAGGGTGCGGTAGTGATTCCAAAAAGGTTATTCATGTGAGTGGTAATGCGAGAGAATCACGCCAAGGTCAAAGATTTGATTTTAAAGAGGATTTCATGCAACAAGAGAAGTTTCAATCTCATGCCCAATCAAATAGAGGTGTGACAAGGAGGTATGATGAGCATGACAAATCTAGAGAAAATCAAACTCATTATGAAGATCATGATTTCTATGAGAGGAGGCCGGATAAAGAATATTTTGCCTACACGAACATGTCAAAGCTAAAAATCCCGAAGTTTGAAGGCTGCGTGAATGAAGATCAATTCCTAGAGTGGTTGAGCACCGTAGAGAGGGTGTTCCATTATACTAAACCACCTGAGGATTGGAAAGTAAAGCTAGTGGCTGTAAGATTGAGAAAACACGCTTCAGATTGGTGGGACAACCTCAGAAGACAACGCGAAAGATATGACCGTGTCAAGATCGTAACATGGGATAAGATGAGAAAAAAGTTAACGAGAAAATATTCTCCATCTACCTACAAACATGAGGTGTATCTCAAATTACAGAAGTTGAGGCAAGGAAGCATGTCCATAGAGGAGTATGTTACTAGATTTGAGACCTTGATGATGAAAGCCGAAGTAAGAGAAGCTGAGAAGTATTCAATCAATCGTTTCATTAATGGTCTAAATTGGGACATCGCAAAGCTGGTCGATCTACAACTTTACTACGCATTGAATGATGTGATCAAGTATGCACTAAAAGTTGAAGCTCAAAACAAGCAGAGAAGAATTAAAGCATCTCGAAGATTTGTTGAAGCCAAGTATTGTGTGGCAAAAGAACCCTATGAAGCAAGTATAACTAGCAAGCCAAAAGTAGAAAGTGAAGTATATGAGGTAAACCTTGGAAACTCTTGATACTACGTCTGAGTGTCCTAATCAGGGAGTGGTAGAACTCGTGGAAGATGGACATGTGGGAAGTGAAGATGACATGCTCGATGAGAACTATGATGAGAATATTGTTGAATTCAAGGCAAACGATGTCGTATATTCATGTGTGAATCAAGGAGATAAGCATGATGAAGTATCCTACAAATACTCTCTTGTGCACGATGAAGGAAATTATATTCTCTTTCCCATGTCACCGAAGAAAACCTACGATAATCATATGCGAATGGGAAAAGATGGTGAAAATGGAAAGAAAAGGAACTTGTGAAATACGTCAACTGCCGTGCATATAAATTAGTTATTTTTAATGCAGCTGATTGGCGTTCGTTTGATGTTGGAGATCAATTAATGACAACATTTAATATAGCTGATTTACGCCATTTCGACGCTGGTGGAGACTTGAGGATGTTGTTCGAGAACAATGGAGAATGTCCAAATGAGTGTGAAATGTCTTATGCCTTCAATTATAAAGATCTACGTCTTTACAATGGCAAAAACTTGAGAACAAGTCTTTTTTCGCAACTTTGGGGGTTTGATGCAGGGGCATTAACGAATTTAAGCACATGTGTCCAACACTTTTTAATTGCCTATTTTATATTTCCTAATATTTAGTTTCTAGAATAAGTGGCTTGTAGCCCAAGTAGATCTACTTTTCAAATTGTTATTTCCTAGCTTATTATTTCCTAGTTTATTATTTTCTAGTTGTTATTTCCTAATTACATGTATTTAAAGGGGCTTTGGCTCTTGGAAAATTCAGATTGGAGAGAATAAAAATTATAGCTTTGTGCTTGAGACATTGTCTTGTTCTACTTATCACCTTAGGCCGAGGATCCTAGGTGTAGCGTAAAAACCTTATCTTAGCTTAAACCCGGCTAAGTGGCGGTTAAACCTTATCTTAGCCTACAACCGGTTAAGTGGCGGTTATATTCCTCAAACCCTACCCAATTCTCTACATTTACCTTATTTTCTCATTCATTCCTACACATTCTTCGATCGAAATCTTCAATCCCTATAAACCACCAAAATAAATTCAAATTCATCTTGTTCTACTTATTTTTCGTAACTATCCCCGTATCAAGATATTCACAATAAAATCAAATTCATCCATGTTTTAGGAAGATGATCAGGGAGATATAAGAGAAAATGCAAGCTAGATGTTAAAAATTTATGGCATCTAAAATGAAACATAAAGATTAAGTAACTAACATGGGATATCCTGAGAGGATAGGATAGTTTCTATCCTTGTGCAAAGCTTCAACCAACTATTTCCTATGTTGCAAGTGTTTGTGTACACATTACCTGTCCACGATAAAATTCAATATAATATTTAGGAAAAAATTCACTTAGCCACACTTATATTAAGTCAAAAGACAGGTAATGTCGGTCGAGCCTCCCGTCAGTGACTAGGAGGCGAGGACGACTGGAGAAGTCGGTCGGATGTCGGAGACGAAGCAAGCGAAACTTGAGTCATGGTCATTGGTGAAACAACTAAAGTCTTCACAATGGTATAGTTTTGAAAATTTGAAGTCTGACCAAAGTCATTTTCGTCTTTTTACTTAACATTTTAACAAAAATCTAACGGTAGGTGTTAACTATCAATTTTCGATGTGTGTGTAGGTAGGTGTCCACTTTTGAATATAAGTGTAGCTATGTATCTTTTGATCTAAAATATGTGCGGCTAGATGTACTTTTCCGTAATATTTAAGTAAAAATACTCCCTATGTCCAAAATGAAGGATTAGAAGAGCTATTCCTCAACTTCCTCGCTCACAATGTTATCATATTGCATTCTTATCACATCACCATTATATTAGACCACTGCAAAGCAAACTTAGTAACTCCATTATACCCTCATGAGGAATCATTACTTATATCTCATTTTCAATTGCAAAACATTATATACAAACATATAATATATATAATAACAAATAATTTTCTGATGTACAAGATTTAATTTAAGATTGGTGGTCACATAACATTGTTGTGGACATATGTAATAAGAATAAGTAAATTTTACAAAAGAAACATAAACTTAAGACCTAAAAACAAATCAGTTGTTTACAATTCTGCTAAATATGAAATCGAGATTAACTAAGATTCATGACTTGGTTGTATGTTGACATGTGGGGCAATTCTTTTTTAGCTGCTGAATGGGTATCCACCTTTTCATAGCAAACACAGCGTTCAGGTAAATCCTTGCCCAGATCATATGTTCCTGAAAAGTTCTTGGATGAATTTCTGTGTCATAAATTGTTGAGCATGAAATGAATGATTCCATGGACTGGATGGATTCAAATTTATTGCTTAACTTATACATATGGAAAGATTAGATTAGAAATACAACTCTTAAATACACAAGAACATGAACTTGTTCTATATTGTGGTAAGATATGAACTAGGATCCGGAAGTAGCGGAATGTCCACTGTCCCTTCCAACATAAGAAGCACCTTCTTCATTGGGGGGCGAATCGAGGGATCGTCTAGGATGCACCAGAGTCCCACTTTAGTCACCCTATCCAGTTGCCTCCTGTCAACTTCTTCTTCGCCCACGAGTCTTCCCAGTTGGCCAGCCTCGAAACACTGGTAAACCCATTCTTCAATAACAACTTCATCCTCAGCAAGGCTGCAATCAACACTCTTCCGGCAACTTATGATTTCCAGCAGCACTATCCCGAAGCTGTAAACATCTGCCTTGACTGTCACAGGCTGCCTCCTATGCCATTCTGGTGCCACATACCCTCTTGTCCCTCTGACTCCAGTATAAGTTCTGGTTTGGTCAGGCTTCAACAGCTTTGCCAATCCAAAGTCGGATATTCTTGGTCTCCTGTACTCGTCCATTAGTATGTTCTGAGGCTTTATATCGCAGTGGATGATCTGGGTCTCACACTCTTCGTGTAAATATAGTATCCCTCTCGCTATGTTGCGAGCAATCTCCATCCTTTCTTCCCAGCAAGGTTTTTTTGCAGGTGTGAAGAGCACATCTGCAAGCGATCCATTGGTCATGTACTCGTACACCAACAGCCTGTTAGACCCTTCAAGGCAGTAACCAAGTAATCGCACTAAGTTGCGATGATGAGTCCTCCCTATAGTTTTGATCTCATTCTGAAACTCTATCTCCCCTTCTGTCAACATTTTCTGTAGCCTCTTCACTGCTACAACTACCATCGTGTCATTCAGTTGCACTGCCCCTTTGTAGACTGTCCCAAAAGCTCCCCTCCCAACTTCTTCCCCAAAATTGTTGGTCACTTTCTCGAGCTCAGCATAAGTGAAGGATTTGATAGAAACATACTCAGCCAATCCTATGTTTCCTCTATTGAGAATTTGTTTAGGCGGCCGAAGATGATTTCTGTAAACAAGGAAACCTAAAAGGGCTAATGCAATGAACCCAATAGAATTGAGCACTATGCCAGCCATTAGGATTTCAGACGGAGGCTTTTTCTCTCCTTTCCTCTCATTTCCTGGTTCACCGGTCGCCCCAGGTGTGGAAGAGCCTACCTTGACGAGAGCTGTGTCTGAATTGCCAAGTGATCGTGTTCCAAACCTCAGAGGAAGCCTGTGCTTTTTGCATAGTCCGTTGTTGTACAAAGCAACCTCGCAGATGCAATCCTCGAAGCATGCTTTTTTACATTCATCTTTGGTTGGTGACGAAAGAGAAGCGAAAGAATTATCTTCCCATTCGGTACTAGTCACTTCTTTCATAACGACACTGCTTCCTGGACCATTGTTCTTGCAACTCCTTGAAGTGAAGTTCCTTTCGCACCCTGAAGTCTGGCTTCCTTCACTTACGGGCGCAAACCCCGGGAGGCACTGACACTTGGCGTCCAGGTCATTTGTAGTGCAGAACGCGTTCATGCCACACGTACCTTTAGGCGCACATTTGTCATTAGTGGAGTTCCACAAAATAGACCAGCTTGTTGTGTCATCTGCCAAATTGTACATATACAACCTGAAGATCCCATCTGGGTCAAGCCTTATCAGATGGACCCTATCCTTTGTAGGGTAGCCTTCATTTGTGATGTTTGATATGTTGGTGGTGCCATTGAGGAGATAGAGACGACCATCTTGGTCAAAATTGAGAGTTACATTTACATTATTGCCGGATGAGTATGTTTTTGTCCACCAATAAGCATACCAAGCTGTGAATGGATCCACAACTGGGTATTGCACAAGATCGCCATCAGTTTGCATCTGGAGCCGGAAGATACCTGTTGATTTATCAGTCTCCGAGACGCCGGAGAAGAGCTGCTGTCCCGTTGAGGCTAAGAGACGTTGTCCTGGCAAGATGGTATCAGTTGGGGAGTCAAAACTCTGCCATATCACCCTGCGAACGGAATTGTAGAGGACGAAATTCCCCGAATCGAGCATGGATGCTGAAGCTGCTGTATCGTTAGGATTGGCTATGTAGATATCCTGGTCCTGCAGGACCAGCTTTGAATCAGAATTGAAAAGCAGGGTTGTGTTTACGGGAAATGGGGGATTGTCCCGGACTGCCGTCCAGACGACCGTCTTCTCTCGGATTCCGGCAAGAAAAATGTCAACTGCATAGCCGTTGGCTTTCTTGTAGAAGCCGAAAGCGTAGAGACCGGAAGGAGAGGTCCATGAGGAATTGGAAGTGGGTGTGAGAGAAGAGGTGAGGCTTATATTGAGCTGTTGCTGTTGAGCTGCAGCTACTGAAACTGTAAACAGAAAGAGAAGGAAGTGTATGAGAGCAGACATGGATACAGAATTGAAGCTGAAGATTTGTTCTCTTTGAGTTGTGTGAATAAAGGTTTTGCTTTGAAGCTTATTATATGAATTTGAGACAAAGTATATGCAAGTCAAGTGTATGAAGAAGTTATGAGGGTGTGGGTCTGTTTTTCAGAACAAAACTTTTTCCAATGACCAAAGTTTCCACCAATAATTTTGGGGTGGGAGTGTTGAGTGGGGGTAAACATGAGAAGTGTACATTGGGTTGCTTGTGGTCCTAAATTCTGACACTTCCATTCAACACTTCATTCTTCATTCAGCTATCTTGATTTCTTCTTCTTTTTTTGGAATTATGGTTCTTGTTGGGTCAATTTATATAGTTATAATTTGAAAAGCATTGAAAATACTCGACAATACTTGTGCCAGTGAAAGTTTTCATTCACAAGCCATTAAAAAAACAAAAGTCTACTACACTTGAACGTGCGCCCCTATTCATTACGTGTAACAAAATCCCTACTCCACCCTAGACGTCTTCTCCTCATTTGCTAAGTCTAACCTCATAAATTTGAAGACTTACAAAATTTTATATCAACTAAAATTTATTTGTTCAACAAGTAACCTTTTAAAATGATTGAGAAAAAATATTAAAACTTTACCATAAGAAAATCGTTTGGCTAAAAAGTTATAGGGAAAATTTTACCTAACTAATTTGTTCTATATTGGTTTTTCACTTAACTACCCCAGAAAATCAAATTGGCTAGTGAATCCCATGAACTTGCCTAACGTGTTACTTAGGTCTGACGGTATTAATTTTTGGTCACGTGCCCAACACATGAGTGTTCTTTTTTGTAAGAATGCCAAAAATACCGTTTAGCTTTCAATAGCTTTAGAGACAGCGAAATCTAGAGAGAGAGAGACCTTCCCATGGCATTTGATTTGACGATGAGATTTTTTACTCAAACTGAAGACACTGAGCTCATCTCTTCCCTCCCACACCCTCAGCACCTCTATTTCTCTTCCCTCTCAGAAGAGAACCCCCAAAAACTCCGAACTTCCCACGCCCTAATCAAGTTGACAACAGCGAGCTCGCCACGCTCTTTGTCGACGAACCCTCAAAGAACCACAAGAGGAGCGAGGGTTCAATTTTTCCTAGAGGAACGACGTCGTTTAATCGACGAGCCCTCGAACAACCACAAGAGGAGCGAGGATTTAATTTTTCCTAGAGGAATGTCTTTTAATCAAGCGTTTGGTTAAACATGCGACTCTGCAAAGAAGGAGAAGAAGTTGTAGCCTAGACCTAATCAAGTCAACGGCAGCGAGCTCGCCAAGCTCTTCGTCGACGAACTCTCGAAGAACCACAAGAGGAGCGAGGGTTCAATTTTTCCAAGAGGAACGACGTCGTTTAATCGACGAGCCCTCGAAGAACCACAAGAGGAGCGAGGATTTAATTTTTCCTAGAGGAACGTCTTTTAATCAAGCGTTTGGTTAAACATGCGACTCTGCAAAGAAGGAGAAGAAGCCGTAGCCAAGACCTGAAGAGCACATAGAGAAACATGCTCAGTGCATCAAGAAATTGTAGTCTCTGCCGCTCAAAATTAAAGCCTCTGCTCTCTCTCTCTCTCTCCTCATTTTCTCGCTCTTATTCGATCCTCAAACCTCACCGACTCCACAACCCACCACAGCTCCCACAATCAATCTTCTTCTCCACAAGATCCTCTCTGCCCATGACCCACGACGATAATTACGCACACATTTAATTAATCTCTCATAATTGGTTTTGGTTGTACAGTAAGGATACCTTATGCACTAGAATTTGAAGAAGACTTCAAACACAATATTGCAGTAATATTTTTCTTTAAAGTTAGAATGGACCTTGAATTGATTTGCGATATTTCAGTAGATATTTTTTTTTTAAATTAGAATGTGTCATGAACTGTTTAAGTGCTTGCTTTATATTACATACATTATCATATTTATCATAAGATTCTACCTACTTATTTTTGTTGGCAAAAAGATATTTTGCTACACCATGTTTTATGCATAAATAACTTGATGTTTATATGTAAAATTAATCGAGTGATGATCATATAATACATAACGGCTCATAAGAGAAAATTGGAATAACGTCTGATTTCGAGACGGGTATGAGATTTGCAAATTACCCGTATCCATCGGGGCGGATTTCGGGACGGGTTAGATAGCAAAAAATATGGGAATGGGACAGGTTCGAGGCAAGAGACCTAATTTTGGGGCGGGGTCTGGAATTACAAGACCCGCCACAGTATCATCCCTACCGGTGGTGTGTGCTCGGTGCCACTCGTTGAGGAACTACGGCAAGGTGAAGGATTCGACGGTGGAGAATCTCTTATCGGACTTCAATTTTGATCACACAGTGGATTAAAGGTTGATCTCGACGAAGGGAAGGAGGTTAGTGGTTCTGATGGTCGTATACGCCTTCGATTTCGATGGGTTATTCCCGAAAAGGGTCGCCAAGATTGTCTCAGACGCTATTGACAAGAACTTCAAATCTTAGAAAAAGGGAAAACCTGGGAATGTGCCTAAGATTGTTCTTGTAGTGACAAAAATTGATCTTTTGCCCAGCTCGTTCTCACCCATGAGCTTTGAGCATTGGGTGATGTACAGAGCGAGGGAGGGTAGAGAAGATCATGAGCATGCACTTGGTGATCCCTGTGAAGGATTGGGGGCTAAAGAATTTGATTGATAAATGAAGAGGGTGGCAAATTTTTAAAAGTTTAATAGTTAGTTGAGAGCATTTTAGACTTTTCGTCGGCAACTTAACATCGCCAGGCCTAAGTGACACGTTAGGCGAGTTCAAGGTGTTCACAAATCAATTTAATCCTTTTGGAATAGTTAAATGAAAAGCCGCTATAGTACTTGGTAGCATGGTTGTGAAACTCGAAACTCGGGCAAAAACTTGACTTGCTAAAAATTGAGAAGAACTCAAAATTCGGGCAAAAGTCGTTTTATATTAAAAGAAAGAATTTCATATCTATATATCCATACGTAATATTTATTATAGACAAAATTAATTATATATAATCACTTATAATCCAAGTTTTGATAATTGTTGAAAGCCAGATTATCAAAATGGTACAAATAAATATAAATATTTTACAATAAAATAATTTTACCAACTCCTCAGAAGATTAAGACTAATAATTTGTCAAAAAATTTTAAAATAAAAAGTCATACCAAGATTTAATATAAAACATTGTGCTAAAAGTTTTAAAAAATGGTTGATATAGAGATTTTTAAAATGCTAAATAAAAAGTGGGAGGAATTTGCGTACAAATACTATATTGAGGTGTAAATATACGAATAAATTACTACCACGATCTAGATATCAACGACTGAGATGAAACCTAGTTAGTAATAGCACTCCGTGTAATTATTGTGCTTCCCATGGTTAGTAACTCATGAATTGATTGAATGTAAAGGTTACTTTGTCATTTAATCAATTAGTAGAAATTGGATGAAGATTCTTTAGCTTGATTCTCGGTAAGGATTGACATAATATTTTCTTTTCTCTTCTTCTTCTCGTCAAACACTCCCTCTTCCCAGAGCTTCGTCAGGAGAAGCCTCCCATGGCTCTTCCTTCTCCAAAAATCCTCGTTCTGTGCAGACCCAAAGCATCTACAGGGTCTACGAGGAGGACGGTGATCGACATCCCAGAAATGTGTCGAGGGTTGCCCCAAGGGACGTGGAAGCCGAACACGTCGCCGCTGGGTGGCCGTCGAGGCTCAGCGCCGCTGTCGGAAAGGCCAGCCGCGGCTGGGCTCCCCTCAGGGCCGATGCTTATGAGAAGCTTGAGAAGGTACACAAAAATTTATCTCCCTACCCTTTTGTTATAATGAAAATTCATGTTTTCCCATTGTTGCATATTGAGATAGAAGCTTAGGTTTTTGATTGATTTCTAATCCATGCACTGTATTTGTTGAAATTTATTTGGTAATTTTGTGTTCTGTGATTGATTTGTATGTTTTAAGCATCATTCATGGGTATAGTTATGTTTTAAGCATATATGTGTTTTTTCGATTTGGGATTTGATTGTTTTTGATGTTCTCAATTCCATAACATGCATCATTCCATTACTCTATGGTCAGATGGCATGTTCTATTGTTATATCTTCCATCACTCCATTTTGTAACTCCATTGTTCCAAATGTTCCATTGTTCCATTTTGGAATAGGTACTTAATTCCAAAATATGATTTCATTACATCCAAAACATGATTTCATTTCAGATGACATGTTCTATTTGTCTGTTGTATGGTAGTCATAGTGTACAAATAGTATAACAGAATTATGTGATTTTGTTCAAAATGGAATTATGAAATCATTTGAATCGATTTATAAATAAAATAGAATCATGGAATTACCATTTGAACATGAGATTATGTGCAAATTCCATAATTCCATTTGCACATAATCCAATGATTCCATTTCAGTCATAAGTTGATTCAAATGATTAATTCATTACATTTTTCACATAATCACATAATTCCATTACTCGATTTTGTACTTATTTCTATGTCTCATTAAGCAGTAGAGTTTCTTAATTTTTGGCAATAATTTTTTGAATATTTTTTCCAAATTCAAATTCCTAGAATCGTGCTAGTTTATGTCTTAATTTCTTATTTTAATGCATTTCATTGATTATCATAATCAAATGCAATGATCATCATACACTTTTTATTGATTTAATGAATTTTTAATTAATGAAATTATAGTATAATTTGGACTTTTAATTGATTACATTTAACATATGTAATTTATTTTTATACATTATTTAATCAATCATTCGTAGTGCAGTGCATCCCATATAAAGTACTCCAATTGACATTATTATAAAGAGGCTTAAGTGTTAACTAGCAGCCCAGATTAAAATATTCTCCATTCATTATTTATGGTCCAATTCTTAAACCATATTCAAGTTTGAATACCTAAAAGTTGGTACGTCTTCTTTTTTATTAGAGTATTGCCGCAGCCGTCGACTGACCAAGACAGAAACCCTTTCTCCAATTATGTGAAAGCTATGGCATCGTGGCGCCGCCACGCCGCTCGTCGAGGATCGACACATCGTTCTATCCATCACACCTCCGGCTAGATTGACGGGGCTCGTCCGCCTAATATGTCCTGATTTGAGAAAAAAACTTGATTCAGTGGTTTTTGGTGCCGCATCGCCGCCTTGGTGGATGTCTTGACCGAACGTTGACTGAGTTTTAGGCGAGCTTTGATGAACTCATCTCGATGAGGTACAAAATATTGGACTCTGGCTAGTATCTGCCCGAGTTCAATCGACTTTTATAAAACTGGTTGGTAGTTATGTAGAATTTTCTCGAAATTATAATTTAAATATGGCAAACTAAATTGTACCGTTGTCATACTTCCGTAACTGCTTTGTACAATTAAAACTATTTAAAAATATTATTTTTACTGTTGTAAGTGATGGCAACGTGGTGACCATGTATGTGGCCACCACCTCTTTTTGTCATCTCATGGTTTTAGAAGCCGGCTATAAGACCATTCACAGAAGAGAAGAGAATGGGAAGAAAGTGAAGACTCCTAGGGCTGCCATTTGGCATCCACAATAATGAGTCTTTTAAGAGTTGGTGACGTGGAGGGAGCGTAGGAAGAAGGGAGTGAATACAGAGAGTATGAAAGAAAAAAAAGTGAGTGGGGTGGATTGAATATAGGGGTAATGACAGTTGGCTACACCCAACTATGTCACGTTTCAAATTTAATACCCAACTTGCAAATTTTCATTTGAGATACCCAAAGATTAAATAAGTGACAGTTAGCCCAACGTCTGTTAAATCTAACTGATTTGGTCTGTCAAAAAGTCTAAAATGCCGTAAATGATTTTTGTCTATTAAACTGGTCTGATTGGTTCAATTAATATGATTTTGAAATGACTATTTTACCCTTAATTGAACAACTGATTTAACTAAAGGTTTGAGGACAAATTTGACTTTTCAATTACATAAATAAAATAATTAAAACCTAAAAATAATTCTGTAATATTAATATAATAATAAAACTTATTATTAAATCATTATTAATAATATTAATTATTAAATAATATAACGATTATTGTTCATCTTCTTCAATGCTTTCACCACCATCACCGCAACAACTCCGGCAATCACCACCGTCTCCGGTCGCGACTCCGACTGGCGAGGAGCACCATCTCACGTTCCAGATCGAGCCTCCCTCGTGTTCTAGATCTCCGTCTCGGTCTCCGATCTGCCATCAGCTCCCCGTCCTACCTCGATCTGGCCGCTACTTCTTCACCTCAGCGCCGTCCCGTCTCCGTCTCCGTCTCCGATCAACGAGTTCGATCGCGCACGCTAGCTCGATGAAACCCTTGCGACGACGAGGAGCACCAGGAGCCAGGAGCCAAATCTGCAGATCTGGCCTCTCCTCGCGGCGGCCTCCTCCTCGCGCTCTCATTTGGTGTCAATTTGGACTGTTAATCAGGAGATCTGGTCGTGTGCTACCCACGACCAGATCTGGATCGGCAAGACTCGCCGAGACAGCGCCGAGACGGGAGTGGGTGGCTCGACAGAGCTGATGCGAGTCTGATGCCGATTCCCAGGCGACGGAGCTGATGCCGTGGGGAGGTCGTGGGTGGGTCGACGGAGGTGGGTGGGCGGTCGGAGACGGCGGAGACGGAGTGAGGTGGGGTTTAATTAGTGTTAATTAGGGTTTAATTAGAGTTAATTAATGATTATTATTAATATTAATATATATATATTTAATTATTAAATAATTATAATTATTATTTGTGTAACTGAAAAGTCAGATTTGCCATCAATTTATTAGTTAAATTGGTATTCAAGTAAGGGTAAAATAGTCATTTCATAATCATATCAATTGAACCAACCAGACCAGTTTAACAGACCAAAATGATTGAGGGCATTTTAGACTTTTTGACAGACCAAATCAGTTAGATTTAACAGACGTTGGGCTATGTGTCGCTTATTTAAACTTGAGGTATGTAATTCGAAAAACTGGAAGTTGGGGTATTAAATTTGAAACGTGACATAGTTGGGTGTAGTCAACTGTCATTACCCCTTGAATATAATAGAGAAAATGACACTTTTGACACTTTCATACCCTAACTTTTTTCTCTTTTTTCTATACCTGAATTTCTTTTTTGTACAATAATTCCAAAATACCCATGAATTGAACCAAAATTCAGGGTACTTCTGGACCATTTTCCCAAAATACAAATGAATTGAACCAAAATACCTATGAATTGAACCAAATACTCATGAATTGAACAAAAATTCAGGGCCATTTTTGGTAAATAAATGATCAGTTGTCCCAAAATAAAATTCAGGTATGAAAAAAAGAGAAGAAAAAAGTTAGGGTATAAAAGTGTCAAAAGTGTATATTTAAGTGCACAAAAGTGTCCTTTTCCCAATATAATAATTTAACTTTACATATGAATAAATAATTATATAATATATATAAATAATAATTAATTAAAATTATTTATACATAATATATAATTAATTATATATGAAAAGGTTATATAATTAATTAGTTATATACAGTATATAGTTTACCATGGAGTATAATCAGTATATATATTATATTTATATATACTTCACGTATTTTTATATTTAATTTATAAAATTTGTGATTTATTTTTTATTTCTTTCTCTTTTTTTGCCTACGATTTTATATTTTTCATAAATGGGCATATTTTGGGGAATTAATATATAATAAATAAATTCATGGAGTATAATTAATTTTTTATTCTCTAAAATATATTAATTTGTCGTAATGTAATTCATGTTATAATAAAATAGTTTGATTTTTATAATCAGATTTGAATAATTATGTTAAAATATTTAATTATATATATAAAATGTTATTGAATTAAATAATATAAACATGATGCACCAAAAAGAGTGATTGTGTTGATGTGACAACTCAAAAACTACGCGCAGACCCATAGAGAAGCTTTCTGTTGTGAATAACCTAAATATAAACTTGTAAAGATGGGAATAATATACACAAAAGACTCTTGGAACTCTTCCTTTTAAGTCATCTCTATGTCCCTTCTCCATTTTGCTTGTAATTACTCTCAAATCTCTTTTCTTTTTTTTTGAAAGTTCAAATCTCTCTCTTTTTATTTACTTTTACAACACTTAAAATTGATTGTGTTTGGATTTAAGTACATTTATATATATTTTTGAAGGATTTATACTTAGATTTAATGTTATTTAGATCATCCATAACAAGTGAGTAGGTTGGGAGTGGGCACTCACAATATTATCATGTGACAGCCACAACGGAAAGATTGAGGAAAGATTGTTATGTGACAGCCACAACGAAAAGATGGAGCGAAGGTTTTAAAAAGGAGTGGACGTAGAAAATAGGTGAGTGCGAGTAAAGAAGGTGAGTTTGTAAGCAGCAGAGATGTTGTGTACAAAATATAATCCATTTCAAGTTGCAGTACCAAACAACCATTATACTGCTTTACTGCCCACAAACACACACAAAATCATTTTTTTGCAAAATAAAAAATACCCCTTTTACTTTCTCAGTCCCAGCCTTGATAATGTCATCTTGAGACTTGGATTGAATTATTTTTGACACTGTTTCAGTTTTGATGTTGTCTGACATGAAAAGAGTAAAAAGGTTGTGTTCGATTATTTGGTGGAAAAGAATATGGAGCAAAAAATGAAGGAAGGGTGGCAGAGGAGGAGCCGAGACGGCGGTCCAGCGGCAGCGCCGACAAGACCCGCCACCTGACCATGGCGATAGAGAAAGAAAAGTTGTGGAGAGGAGAGAGGTTCGATTTGAGGGTTTTATGGATGAGAGAAAATGGTGAAGGAGAGAGAGAGTCCAGAATGTCACATTTTGAAAATTTAAAAGACTTACAGGTGCATTTTAGCCTTTTCACGTCAAAATTTAACATATTTTTGAAAAAAAATGGACGAAAATGGCTTTGGGTACTAACGGTGATAATTTTGCGAATTTAGAGTACCCATGTGAAAAAACGTCAAAGTAATCAGGTGACATTATTTCTAAAATATAAAATATATTTATGGAATATAATTAATATTCCTTTTATCTATATATACCTCTCATATTTGATAAATATGTAGTATGTTCATTAATAAAAAAAAATAAAATATTTATGAAGTATATTTAATATTTATTGTCTCTATACATACCTATCATGTTCTCATATTTGATTCACAAAATTTGTGATGTCTTTCCCGTCTCCTCATTTGTCTTATGAGAACGAACAGATTGAGGATGAAATCGAGAATTAGATTAAGTCTTAAATCCAACAACATGTTGAAGCATACAACCTATATTTGAATTATCGCCAACAATATTTTTCTCAATACCATCAAGTCAGTCAAATTGAATGCCAACGATTTGCACACGAAAGAAGATTCGAAATACAACCTCTTCGGAAGCCTAAAAAGAAAAAAGCAAAATTCAAATGGGAAAATGGAAGCTCAAAAAGGAAAAATTAAGGGAAAATTTCAAATAACCCCCTTAACTATACACGAGTCTCACATGAACCACATTAAGTACAAAATCAATCTGAGAGTTGCCCTAAGTATAAAAAAAACTCCACTTTACCCATTTCCGTTAATTTTTAAAAAAAGATTTGTTAAGTTTTTTGTGAAATGACGAAAATAACCTTGTATCTAAAAAATTAAAATAAACAAGTAAAAATGATTTTGAACTTTTTTCTAATTTTCTCTTCGTACAAAATAAAGAATAAAATTCTGTTAGTGGTAAAAATAATTTTTTAAAAGTTCTTTTTTATAAAAATAAAAATTTATTTTTAAACGTTATTTTTTATTTTTAAAAAAAATTAATACTAAATTTTTTTTATTCTTTGTTTTTGTAAAAAATTAGAAAAAAAGAAATTCATAATTATTTTTATTTATTTATTTAAAATTTTCAGATACAAGTATTTTCGTTATTTCACAAAAAACTTAACAAGACTTTTAAAAAAGTTAACATAAAAGGGTAAAGTGCGACTTTTTGATACTTATGCCACCTCTTATATTGATTTTGTATTTAATATGGTTCATGTGAAACTCGCGTATAGTTAAAAGGGGTTATTTGAAATTTTCCCAAAATTTAATGTTCAAAAATAGAAAATGTTGATGGAGTTGTTTAGTTTAAACGCTCCAAATGAGATTCAGCAAGATATGATCAAGAGGTTGAGGAAAGATTTATAATTTTAATTTTGTATTTTAATTTTATAATAATATAATTTTTAGAAATCGTAGTTTTTATACTCATGTTTGAACAAATTAGTTTAATTTTTATAATTATAAATGAATAACAATGATGCAATATTTAATTATATATAAATAGTATTAGTTGAATTGAATAATATAAATATGAGTCACTCTATTGTGACCTCCAAAAAGTGAGTGTTAGTAGAGAGTATGTGTGATGATGTGGCAGTTTAAAAACTGACATGGAGACTCTCAGGCACTATGTCGGGACCGTTTTACAAATATAATTTACCTATTATTGTTATTAGGAAAAATAACACTTTTGTGCACCTGAATATACACTTTTGACACTTTCATACCCTAACTTTTTTTTTTCTCTTTTTTTCATACATGACTTTTATTTTGGACAATTTACCTCTAAAATTTTCAAAATACCAAAATTATCTCTGGTCTAATGGAGAGAACTGACCCAATTTTTTAAAGATTGTGAAAAGACGAAATTACCCTCAACTATTCATCAAATTTTCTAGTGAATGTCATTGGACCCTCCTACTTCATCAAAACAGAGCACCTCGTCGATCGCCGGAGCTTACCTGCTGGGCTTCGTACCTAGTGACCGGAGTTGGTGGAGGTGACCGAAGTTGTGCCAAAATTTTCACTCGCCGGAAAGTGTGTCGGAAAATATGTTCCGGCACACTTTCCAGCGAGTGAAAATTTTGAATTCTTGAACTCATTTCTAATTCTCTCTATCCCTCTATCTCTTTTCCGGCCATTCTGTGCCGGAGACGATCGTCAGAGCACCGCATTCTACCCTTTTGGTCGCTGCCCATTGCCCACCTCGTCGATACTCACCATTTTGTGTTGTGGAGGCTGCAGAGAAAGAACCATGGCCGGCTCCGGCGAAGAATCACCGGAGAAGACGAGAAGGAGGGGTCAAGAACGATGGGGTCGAGACGGACACCTTGGCGGAGGTGTTCTAGAGGCCTCGTCGGTCCACCGTGCTCCCCACATGCCGGAGAAACCTCGGCGATGGATGCCAGAGAAATGCCGGTGAGGAGGGGGTGGCGGAGGAGAAGGAGAGGAATAGTTGAAAGGGTGGCATACCTTTGAAAATTTGATGAATAGTTAAGGGGAATTTTTGTCTTTTCACTCTTTAATTGGACTAGAATTAAATCAGATTTAATTTTGGTTCATTTCAGGGGTATTTTGAGTATTTTGAAATTTCTGAAAAAAGTTGTCCCAAAATAAAAGTAAGGTATGAAAAAAGTATATATTCAAGTGTACAAAAGTGTTATTTTCACTTGTTATTATTATTATTTGATTTAAAAGACTTGGCTTACTTGTATTGAACATTTAAACTTTCAAAAGTCAATCATTTGGTCTCCTCTCACCTCATCATTTTGTCTTTCTCTCCGCTTCTTAATTTTCCTCAAATCTAACAAATACACACAATCTCCATTGCTCCACATGTCTAATAATTTTCACTATATTGTAAGTCGGAATGTAAACCTTAGTTTTTGCGGATCAATAACATAAATGTAAACCTTGGTCGTGAAATCTTCATGTTAATTGATTTGAGTTTTTGGGTCTAATTGGTACCGTCCAATTTTAATGTTAATTATGCATGTCATTTAGACTCGGCATGTCATGTATAATTTTATTTTGCTTGAGCTCGAGCTCGGCTCATAAAAAATATACAAGCTCGAGCTCGAGCTTGGCTTGCTTAATAATGTCACATGATCTGACTTGCGAGTTTATTAAAATTGTAAAAGTGAAGCTCGATTCGCCTTGTTTATTCAACGAGTTTGACATTGAGCTCGAATTCGGCTCAAACTCTATTATAACGAAGCTAAATTGAAATTTAACGAATCAAGTTTAAGCAGCTCGTTAAAGTTTTGGTTGATTTACGAACTGTAAATAAAGTGTTTACACAATATTCACATTACTAAATGTAAATAATGTGTGAGTGTACACGATAATTGTTATTAAGTTTAGTATTGACATAGTTTTTAGTGCGAAGTCAAGATGTCAGACAACATATTGCAACACAGTTGGTGCGACATGATACTCGCAGGATTAGGCCGGACATCGAAGACTTCCTGTTTTGAGCATAGAAGCTCCGCGCGCAAAGAAATAAAGACAACGAATGAATTAGGTAAGGACCAGCTGAAAGAAAGACACACAAACAAGATTTAATGAAGGCGGCAACACCAACTTTTCACTTGCCAGAAACGCAAGGCGGCAAGAGACTTCCTAATCATAATAGGAATCCGATTACGCAATTGAGTTGTTACAAAAGCAGGTGCTACCCCCTTAGCAACTCAATCATTTCTCTGTGCTAAATTCTCATAGTTCTTAACCGTGTACGACTAGCGGGTTAAGAGATTGGTTTATTTAGAGATGACGCGGTCGATTGCATACATCAAGTCGAGGAGATTTGAATATCTGTAATTTATTGGGTTTTGGATTCTTGATTGAAAACTCACGAAAAGATTTTTGAAGACAACATAATCGAGCATAGGCTTGCTCGAAGGGTGGAATTGAGAGGATCTCAAAGACAGGGGGAGTCCCAAGTCGAGGTTGTTCACGATGAGATCTCTAGTAGATTAGGACAATAACTTGTGTGATAGCTAGTTGATGTTTAAAGTTGTACTATTGACTACCAAAATAGTCAAAACCTTTCCACTAGCAGAGTGCCCCCAGACGTAGGGGCGGAGTGACCGAACTGGGTAAACATATTGTGTATCTTCTATTTACTGTTTTACTATTCACTATCCATAAACTTTAATTAGGCAAGTTGTCGAACCAATCGTTACAAAATTGTGTTCGACATCTTGTCCATGCTACTTAACAGAATTTCAATTTTCATATGTATTGTTCATGGTTTTAGCAAAAATCCCATTTTACTATATAGTTTGAGTGCATCTCTTTTTCACTTACCTACAATTGATTTCAATTTGTTTTTAGAGGTCAGTTGCAAATATTTTCGTCTCACTTAATTACATTTTGTTTAATCTTGACTTAACGTGACTAGTTTTCAATGAGAGTGTTTTGATTATTGTACCATGAAAGCTAACACTGACATCTAAAGAAAAATTTAAATCAATGGTGGTTAAGTAAAAATGCTAATGATAAACAAGAGTATTTTTAATTATTCTCTTACAAAATGTAAAAATAAATATGAACTTGATAGGATCTGATAGAAAAAGTAACGGTGAAAAAATTTATTTAAAAGAAAAAATATTATATATATATATATTACAAAATATCATTTTGAATTATAATATTACATATATATGATAACTCGAATTATATATTTTAAGGAAAATTCCACAAAAATACTCTTAGATTTTCAGAAGTCACACTTAACTCTCTCGAAAAAAAGATGCTAATTGTAAACCCCCTTAGGTTTACTAAAGTCCTACTTAGCCATACTCTGTTAACTTTTTTTCAAAAATTCTGTTAACTTTTCTGAAAATGACGAAAACACCCATGTAATTAAAAAGTTATCAAAACTTTCAAATGACACAACTCTCTCATACGAGCTCCATTTCGAGCTCATAGTATATCAAATCGAAGAGAATCAAAAGATCAACGACTTTGAAGAAAGATTTTTTATTAATAATTATTTTTATTTTAATAATAAATAATTATTAATAATATATCAAAACTTTCGAATGACATAACTCTCTCATACGAGCTCCGTTTCAGACTCATGGTATATCAAGCCGAAGAGAATCCTAAAATCAAAAATTTCGAATAAATAAGTTTTTATCCAAAACTTCATCTAACGATAACAAATTTTATACCCCATAAAATAATTTTAGTATAAAAATTAATTTTTAAAACATAAATAATTAAAAGTTATATCCAATAGATTTCGATTTGTATTTATGTATTTTATGTAACGGGTTTTATAAAAATATTACGAGTTCTAAAATAAATCATAGGTAAATGAGAAATTAAACGTCGTAGAGGGTTCTAAACCAAAAAAATTAATGAGTAGACCCAAACATGTCGCTATTAGGGTTTTGTGGTTTCATCGGTTCAAGACCACAGATATAATTAAAAAATATTTAATGAAATAATTTTAAATATTTAATTTATAATTACTTATTTTAAAGAGTATAAAATTTGTTGTCGTTAGATGAAATTTTGGACAGAAACTTTTTTCTTCGAAATTGTTGATCTTATGATTCTCTTCAGCTTGATATACCATGAGTTTGAAACGGAGCTCGTATGAGAGAGTTATTTCATTCGAAAGTTTTGACATATTATTAATAATTATTATTATTTTAATTATTAAAATAAAAATAATTATTAATAAAAAAATCTTTCTTCAAATTCGTTGGTTATTCGATTCCCTTCGATTTGATATACTATGAGCCCGAAATGGAGCTCGTATGAGAGAGTTATGTCATTTGAAAGTTTTGATAATTTTTTAAATACAGGGACATTTTCGTTATTTCCAGAAAAGTTAACATAATTTTTGAAAAAAGTTAATAGAGTTAGGCTAAATGGGACTTTAACTTTAGTAAACCTAAGAGGGCTTACAGTTAGCATCTTTTTATCGAAGGAAGTAAGTGAGATTTTCAAAACCTAGGGGTATTTTTATGGAATTTCCCTATATTTTGTGTTAAAAATAGTCAAAGTATTTAACGAGTTGATATATGAACTTTTTGTAGGGGGCACGTCCTTTCTTATCTTTTATTCTATTTATTTTGTGAATTAATTAATTTCTTATTATTTTTTTGTATTTTTCAATTTTGGAATAGAAGAAAGTTATTTTTGTTATAGAAATGATGTTAAATGTGGGTTAAGATTTCACTAATATTAATTATTTGAGCAAGACATTAAGTTGAGAAAAGAAGAGAAGTGTATGAGAAAATTACTTAGTAAGAAGGAAGAGAAAATAAAGTATCAGTGATGAAACTTGGTCTAACTTTGAAGACTTGGTGCCATTTTATAGGGAGAAATGGTAGGATCATGCATGAAAACATGTCCTCTTGCATGTGAAATAAGTTACTACTACACTCTATCAATACATGAAATAAGGAAAGAGACTTGATGGGTGGGACAACACAATGGTTATGGTGGTGGCCATATTTAATTTAAAATACTCTCCCTTGGACACCACCACTCATAACTATTTATGTGGGCGGTGTTGGACGTGCTTAATGTTACCTCGTTAAAAATCTTTTCATGAAAACCAGTGGGACAAAACCTGAATAAGGGAAAAAGAGTGCAGCGCACATAAGTCAAGAGTGTGATCGTCTTCATATACTTGCTCCCCTTGATCGTTGCTCCCCCTGATGACCGGCAGAGTTACTATGGTTGCTTGTTAAGTCGACGTATGCCAATTCGCCATACTAACTTCTCGAAGGTGGATGTCGACAAGCTATTAGTGAACAAATCTGCAAGATTTTCACTAGAGCGAATCAGCTTGACATCAATCTCGTTACTCTTCTGGAGTTCGTGAGTGTAGAAGAACTTTGGCGATATATGCTTGATTCTGTCTCCTTTGATGTACCCACCTCTTATTTGAGCTATTCCCACTGCATAATCTTAATATATTATGGAAGGGAAGCTTGTGATTGATGGAATTCCACATCCATCTCGTATATGTTGGATAACTGATCGTAAGAACACACATTCTCTGTTAGTTTCGTGTAGTGCAAGAATTTATGAATGGTTTGAGGATGTTGTGACTAAAGTCTGATTTGTAGAACATTATGATATTGTTGTGTCATTACAAGTAAATACATATCCAGTTTGAGATCGTGCTTGTTGCTACGTTTAAGTGTTGGCATATTTTTTTAGCGCAAAAGTAAGAAGTCAGTGCAACATGTTACACGACATGTGGAGCGACTGATTACGCCGCAGATTAGGAAAGTCTGAAGCTTTCCTATTTACCATTGCCTGGAGCGAAAAGAAGAAAGACTTGGAGCGCAAGAGAAAGACGTCGACAAGCCAGGCGACTTCCAGCTGTTACGAACACGTCAGCAAAAGGCAGCAACTCGACTTGTCTGATTTACTCATGAAGTCTAAACAAGGTAGACGACTTCCAGCTGACATCACCACGTCAGCAAAGGCGGCAACGACTTGCCTAATTTATTCAGGAAGTCTGAAACTTCCTATTCCTAATCTGGGAATTTTACACTAAAATTTTAATTAATAAATAAATAATATATATAATTAAAAATAATAATTTAATTAATAAAATAATTACTAAATGCATATAACAAAAAGTAATTCGAGCTTGATTACTTATTTTTTAGTTGAGTTTGAATTTAACTTTCATGTATATATAAATACAAAGTGAGTCGGTTCGCGAGTCCTTCCAACTCTAATAATTTAGTTTCGAGTTCGATTCGTTTATCAAACGATCTACTATTATACTTAATATATGTATAAATTTTCTTAGAAAAATGACAATTTTTAATAATTAGTAAATATAATAGACCAAACAAAAAGTTTAATGAAAAATGAAAAAACAATTTTAAAAAATACAATAAGTCAATAATTAGTAAAATATTAGTGTAACTATGAACCACAAAATAAAAAGAGAATGAAATATACTCCATTTTAAAAGCACACAACTATAGAAGTAAGTTTAGACCCATAAATCATTAAAAAGAACACAACTATTAAAAAATTTGTCAATTCCAAAGTTTGGACCTATGACCTTATTAATAAAATACTACTCCTTTACCACTAAGCCAAACAACTTTTTATTGTTAAGTGACACAGTTTTTGTATAGATGTCAAAATTTAAGGGGGGCATATCCAATTTTCAGAAAATTTTTATATGATTTTTTTTCGAATTCCCGGGCCAAGGGGGCCGGGTGCTGTTAGATACGGGGTTAGTCCATAAACGCAAATCGAGCAATCAATACATTCATTCAAACATTCATGCAATAATTAAAGAAATTGAAGAAGACGAACACAATGAATAATATTTTATTATTATTGAATATCACCGTCACAATACAATAAGATTTACTTGACCTGTGAATCAGTATTGGACATATGAAGAAGGAAGAAACGATTATCGACGAGGCACGGTAATCCGCTTTCCTTGAGACGAATTTTGCCCCCGTATGGACAAATCGCTCCCAGGATACAACGCCGATCGTAGGCGAACTCTGAACCGTAATGTAGAGAGAATCAGGTAAGAAGAACTAGAGAGAGGCGGTCGGGTAGGGTATTTTTCGATGTGTTTTCGTCTCTAGCGAAGCTATCTATTTATAGGCTCAAGGAAAAGTTTAAACCTAAAGGGAAAGGGAAAGAAATAATTACAAATTTCTTTCTTAGGGAGAAAGACATTATCTCGGAATATTCTCTTAATTTCCAATTAAGAGATTTTTTCTTTTAATGGCATAATATGACCACACTATTTCTCAATTTACAATTTAGAGAATATTATTTCTTTTTCATGATTTTGAAAAAAATATTCATTCCCAAATTTACTAATTTGGAAAATACTTATTTTCGAACTACATATTGGAAAATATTATTCCCTATTAACAAATTAAAAATATTGATGAAAATTCATTTTTGTGCCTTAGTGAAAATGTGACGGACTTTCGGCCTCCAAATTTTCAGCACAACTCATTTCAAGTGGTCATCTTTGAGGTTCAATTTCTCATTCACCTCTTGTTCGTTTAGAGCTCGTGATATACCGTTGGAAAGCTCTCATATCCTAGATTATGTAAACGTCTTTCACATCATTCTAGGCCGAGTCGAAACATTCCAAAATCACGGCTCAAGTTGACAGATTCACTAGTTAACACATATGTCAACTTTTTTCATTTTCATCAATTTGTCCAATAATCCCCCACATGAATGAAATTGAACGTGTAATATTTCAACATGGTGATTACTCTCTACAGTCGATATCTGCATCGGATAAGTAGGGCACCCCCTTTGAACTTTCCTAGTGAAAGTATACTTATCTTCCTGACAAATGAGTAAACGTGATGTCCTTGAACTCTTTGTCGTTTAGCGTAAGAGATCATATACTTCACACAGATATCAACGAACACGGTTGTTAGGTTCTCATGGTTGTGTTCGTTATGGTCATGAACACCTCCTGATTCTGCAAGAGCTTAAGAGAACTAAGCCCCATAAGTTTCTTTTGAAGCGACCTCACTTCACTCTCACATAGGTGATATCTTTTGCTCAACTTTGTGATGCACAAAGTATAATTAAAAGCATAACTTAACCTGAAGTATAGTTTGTCCTTTTGAACCTGGATCTTGGGATATCCAGTCAACTAGGTTGGGTTTTCCTTCACATGAAACCTTAATTATATGGGCTTGAGCCTCATTCCTTTCGATGTTTATCAACTTGATCTCTATTTAACCCAACGGTTAGCGGATCCGCAATATTATCATTTGACCTTATCAAGTCAACATAGATAATTCTCGTAGAGATCAGTTGTTTAACGATGTTATGTCGACGACGCATGTGTCGATCTTTACCGTTACCCCCAAGCTATGTGCACTACAAATAGTTGCTTGGTGATCACAATGCACACATATTTTAGGCACAAGCTTTCGTCATTTAGGAATATCTTCTAGGAAGTTACGTAGCTCCTCGACTTCTTCCACAGTTTTATCCAAAGCTTCAAACTCAAATTTACATGTTAATCTGGTTATTATCGTTTGTCGTGAGGATTTCCATGACACAACTCTTCCTGTTAGGGTTGAGACATTTCTCCTATTTTCTTTGACATCCCTTACGTTAGATATACATAAGAGCATACCTCTAGCACGGCAGGTTTTCTTGCATAGTATAGTACATAGTTATGAGTTCCTCGTACATACCTTAGTATTCTTACGATTCCCTTTTTCATGGACACACATGTCCAAAGAACTAAACATTCTTTAACTCCATTATCGTGTTCTTCTGTATTTCAAAATCTCTTGCGAATGTTCGATACGTGAGTGACATTTCGCAGAACTACTTCTTTTCCAAAAAAAAACATTCATGAAATTGATCAATTAAAATGTTTAATCTCAATTTCATATATCAAGTTTAGACAATTCAACGTTTTCCAGTAATGGAAATAATTGTTAAACTCGATTCCATACATTCTAGATGAATAATTGAAAACATTCAATTTATTCACATGTGTTTTCACAACGTGTTTTCGTTGATCGCAAAGATCATTCGGTTTTGTCCTTTATGTTCTTGACCATGATGGATCAAACCGACCTACAATCAACAAATCCAACATATGTTGATCTCACGTGTTTCACAAAGAAACATACAAGTTGTTTAATCTATTTTACATGTCTCGTAGAATCTATTAATTAATGGTCTTTAAAATAATCGTTCATACATGTTTATGTATAGATTACACTCTGTGTATCAATTAAAGCATTTGATACTGTTCATTATGTCCTTCCGTACTCTCGTCTAGAGTTGGATCATAAGAACCCAATTTGCATTTTTCTCGTAGAAAACCATGTTATTCAAAATTAACACTAGTGTCCTTCAATTTGTTCGTGTGTGTTCATCTATGACCCGAATCAAATTAACTAAACATCACAGTATATAATAATTAAGACCATATTATTCCAAAAGAATAATTTGCTTAAGCAGTATATACTTGTTGTCATTATACTTGGAAACTGCTCGATTTGTGTTTCCATTATTGTGAAACACATCTCTTAATATCATTGAAACATATTTCCATATGAGTAGAGAACATCGTCCGTTCTCGGTGGAACATATTTCCATATGAGTGGAACTGATTTCCTTATCAATGGAACGTGTTTCCATCTTTAGTAGAACGTGTTTCCACTATCAGTAGAACATGCATGAACTTGCTTCTACTGTACAAGTATTTAGTGAGTTGAAGACATAAATATAAGAAACGTTTCTCTTATTTTATTCATAACTTTGAAGTTTACTGAAATTACATATAATTTCCAAATCTCAACTGAGCATTTAAATTAATGTCATACATCTCTTGTGTCATTACAACGTCAGCTTCAAGCTTCTTTTCCTTTCTTCAGCATCTTGCATTCGGAAGACATAGGCACTTGTTTGTTACAATTGAAGCACTTCCCATTAGACTTGGCTTTCTTAGCAATGCCTCCTTGAGATTTCTTGCTCTTTTGTGGGATCCCTCTAGACCTCCACCATGTTAGCCACATATTGGCTGGCAGCGTTGGTTCAATTGCGTTCGCGTTTTCGTCAACCATATATGATACAACGAATAACGAAAATTAGATCAAATTAAATAACGTGTTCACATAGAACAAATAATTCAGATCACAAAAATTAGATCTCGCGTTGGTGGAGTGTAGTTCTATAATGTAAAGAGTCAGGTTCAACCCGTAGAGAATAAAGTTCTACTACACAAAATGTTAGGTTTTACCTGTAAAGGAAGGTAGTTCCCCCACACAACTAGCGTGGTTCTGTACGTTGGAACCTGGTTGGAGTTGTTCCTACGTGTTCTATAAGTAGAACGGGATCAACTGAATCAGAGGGTCGCATCATTGCTCTATGTTAATCGTCATTACGTGTTTCACTTGGAAACAGATCGATTGCATAATAACATTGATTGAATCGTTCTTACGTGTTTCATAAAAGGAAACATAATCGATTAATCATGCATCGAGCAATGCTAGACCATTATATTCATCAATTGAATTAATTAGGTCATCATCTTGTTTGACAAATTATGTCAAATAGGATAATCTCAATAGATGTGAAAATTCATGCGTCAAATTCACATCACCACATAAGCATCTCGTCATCATAACCATTTAGTAAATTTGGAATATACACGTATATATACTCATATCACACTTAGCATGTATATTCATATATTCATCTATAATATAATAATACGCATGCATGTGTTATAACGTCCTTAGCATATATATAAATATATGCACACACCTATAAGTTTATAAGCATGCATAATCGTTCTTAGCACACATATATGATCATTAAATCATGGACATGCATATATATATATATATATATATACACATATATATATCAACATCATATGCTAACAAATATAATAACGAGCATATACATATTACAGAGAAGCACGCGTATCTTACTATATAAATATACAAAGAATAGCATCTCATGTTTGTAATCGTATAAGTGTGTGAGTGTATATATGTAGTATACACAAAAACCATCTTATGCTTGATTATCTAAACACACAAGTCATCTACATGTGTATATGAATACAAGGGAGGAGCAAACTTATCTCATTGTCTTGTCTCCATATTCGTGTGTCTTCTCACATATGCCTCTTACTATAATCTCGTTGAGATCTTATCAAGTTGATTCCAAATATGTATTTATATGTTCATCGTATATGAATTACTACACAAAACATATAGAATAATCTTATTAGATAACCCATTAAACCATAATTAATAAACAAGTTTATAATAAATGATTAATCAATAAATTTCAGCATGTCATTTTCAGTAACGTTACTGTACGCTACTGTACGGAGGGTGTAGCGTGGGCTACGAATATCCAAAAAATTCTGAAATTAATTTTTTTAGATTCTTCTTTCCGTCCTATACGACTTTGTAGTTTTGGTCAAAGCTTGATCATGACCAGAAGTGCTTCGTTCAGAGCCACACATAAACGTTGACCATGCAGAATTTTCCAAATATGATTATTGCAAAACAATATAACATGAACTTATGGACAGCTTCCGATCCTTGTTGAATGCTCTGAAATATAAACTTAAACAAAATAATAATCAAATCTGATTATTGCAAAACAATATAACATGAAAGTTGTGTTAATCTTCCTTGCAAGTTTTACTTAGAAACAAACTTGATTAACAAAAAATATTAAGAAGTTTCGAGTAAACCGTTTTATCGAATCTGTTTGACCAATTGTCAAATCAGATTTAATTCAGCCATGGTAACCTGTTCGTCGGGTTAGAAAGCGTCTATGGAAAAACTAGAAAACAAAAATTCGTCTCAAGATTGTTAGATACTGGGTTAATTCATAAACACAAATCGAGCAATTAATACATTCATTCAAGCGTGCATGCAATAATTAAAGAAATTAAAGAAAACAAACACAATGAATAATATTTTATTATTACTGAATATCACCGTGACAATACAATAAGATTTACTTGACCTGTGAATGGGTATTGGACATATGAAGAAGGAAGAAACGATTATCGACGATGCACTGTACTCCGCTTTCCTTGGGACGAATTTTTCCCCCGTATGGACAAATCGCTCCCAGGATACAACGCCGATCATAGGCGAACTCTGAACCGTGATGTAGAGAGAATCAGACAAGAATAACTAGAGAGAGAGGTGGTCGGGTAGGGTATTTTTCGATGTGTTTTCGTCTCTAGCGAAGCTATCTATTTATAGGCTCAACGAAAAGTTTAAACCTAAAGAGAAAGAGAAAGAAATCATTACAAATTTCTTTATTAGGGAGAAAGACAATATCTCGGAATATTCTCTTAATTTCCAATTAAGAGATTTTTCCTTTTGGAATGAGCAGATTTAAAAGTCCGAAAAAATAATAGGGAGCAGACTTTACCCTCTGCGTTAGGGTTTGGCTTTGTGGCGACTACACGACTATGGCACAGCAGCAATCGGAGGCGGCGGCGGCGACGACGCAACAGCTCGAGGCGGCGGTGGCGGAGTCTGTGACTCGTGCGGCGGTAAGGGCGGAGGCTCTTCGACGGGATTCAACGACGTGACTGGAAGGGACGAGGCCGAGAGAGGGAAAGGGCGATGGCTTCGAGTCGGGGGACGGGAGTCGACACCCAGGAGGCGGAGCAAGGACGGGGGAAAGGGCACGGGGGAGTGGAGGCCGTGGTGGGTCGGGAGGGAGGGAGGGAGGAGACGGCTTGGACGCGACGGGGTACGGGTCGGGAAGGATGGAACAGGGGAAGAGGGAAGGGACGAAGACAGACGGGGACAGAGGGAGGGGACGGGGGAAGGAGGGAGGCGAACAGAGGGGGGACGGGCGGTGGGGAGGGCTGAGGAGGGGAGGCTGCAAGAGGGGCGGCGGTGAGGTCGGTGGGGGAGGGTGGCTAGGGGCTGAAAGGGGCAGGGGCTGGCGGGAGGAAGAAACCATGGAGGAAGGAAGAAGGAGGAAGGAGATAGGCGGGACCGGGACGGACAGGCAAGAGGAAACAAGGTCGGGAGGACCATGGAGGAACACGGGGACCGGAACGGCAACCCCGAGGGGCGTGGAAGATGGTGAAAAGGACGTGCAGGACAAGAACGAGACCCCGAGAAGGGGCGGAGAGGGGCACCGGACCGGGAGAAAGGGCGAAGATGGGCAGCCGGAGAATCAAAAGGACAATTGGGCTGATTTGGTTGGTGCTAGGACAGGCAGAAACCGAGATCAGGATGGGAGCAGCAGGGAGGAATCGACCTATAACGAAGGGACAAGGGGTCACAGGGGTAAGGAGCCTGAAGGATTGGATGAGATACAAGAGAGATGGAAAGATATCTCGCTAGAAGAGGAGGAGGAAGTCGAGGAGCCAGAAGAGGATGATCTAGACGTCGAGATTCTATGCCTAGTAGGAAAATTCATCACGGAAAAACGTATGACTTCAAGACGCTTAAAAACCTACTGGCAAGTTTGTGGCAGCCGGAACACAGGGTCACGATAACCGAGGCAAATCACAATATGTTCATATTCCAATTCTATGATCAAGAGGACGTATCCAGAGTGATAGAACGAGGCCCTTGGACTTTCAACAGGACCCAAATCCTACTAGAACATTTACCTAGGAGAACTCCTCCGGAAGATATTAGGTTCGACTACTTCCAAATTTGGGTGCAATTCCACGGAATGCCTGCTCATCTAAAGACTGAGAAAGTGGTATCACGGATAGGCAACAGTTTGGGAACGGTGATAAGGATGGATCAAAGCAATTTCACGGGCCACTGGTGCTCGTACATACGAGCGAGGGTGGAGATGGAGACAAACAAACCCTTGAGACGAAGAATGCGAGTGGAGGATTCAAGAAGCACAGGGTACTGGATAAACTTCAAGTATGAAAAGCTCCCTTCTTTTTGCTTCAATTGTGGTATTCTAGGACATGCGGATAAACAGTGTCACGTTAGGAGGACGGGCCTGTTAGGAGGAGACCAAAAGCCTTTCGGAACATGATTGAGAGCAGAAGCAAAACAGAATAAATACACAATGGGAGACAAGTATCTTGCCAATGGACCAAAAAGGGGAGCCACAAGGCCCAAGGGAACAAACACATATTCAGAGACATAGAGGACAAATCCTGGGGAAAGTAGCACGGCTACAAGCAGAGCTAGACCAAGAGAAGTACGGGTAATTAGTGAGGAGGGGGAAACACCAAAAGGAAACAGTGGGGCAAAACGGAGGAGATTGGAACAAGGAGGAAGAGAAGAGGATTCTGCTCTCAATCAGGAAAATGTATCGGCGAGACCAGCTGAGAGGTCCCACGGGGTAAATGAGTATTCTTTCCTGGAACTGCCAGGGGCTTGGGAACCCTCGGGCCATACAGTTCTTGCTGGACATATCAGCAGTAAAGAAGCCCAATTTCATATTCCTTTGTGAGACATATTGTACACAGGCGCAACTACAGGCTTTGTGCAAGAGGTTGAATTTTGAAGGAGTATGTGGAGTCGATCCAATAGGAAGAAGTGGGGGTTTGGCGCTTTTTTGGAAGGATGGCAAAGGAGTACGAGTTCTCTCATCCTCAAAAAGGCATATTCACATAGAGGCACACTTAGAAGAAACCGTGAAGGTATGCATAACTGGGTTATACGGGGATGCAAACAGACACTACAGACACCTCACGTAGGAGCTGGTAAGAACATTGGCAGTAGGAATAAATTCACCTTGGTGCGTAATAGGAGACGTGAATAATGTGGGAAGCCAGGAGGAGGCTAGAGGGACCCAACCGTACCCCCAAGGGTTACTGGATGGGTTTAATTGAATGTTGAATGACTGCGGACTGGGGGATGTTGATCTATGAGGGCATAGATTCACATGGGAAAAGAGTCGAGGCACGCGCCAATGGAAGGAAGCCCGGCTGGATCGAGCTTTAACCAATAATGCTTGGACCCAAGCTTTCAGGACCACGAGGTTACTAAATCTCAGATTCTCTACTTCTGATCACAGCCCTATATTTTTTACAGCAAAACCGCAAGTACACAAACAGGGAGGACATCACTTTCGGTTCAATAACGAGTGGATACAGAACCCGGAATGCGCAGCGGTAACCTCATCAGCTTGGGAGGGGAGCTCGGGGAGAGGGATACTAGATCGGTTAGCAAGGGTCAGAGATAGGTTGCACCAGTGGGGTCAGGCACGCCTCAAGAAGGATCGGGCAGAGCTCAGAAATCTCCAGAAATCTGTGTCAACACTACGAAATAGAAGAGATGAACAAGGAATAGAGGAGTACAGTAGAGAAGCAGCAAGACTAAATGACCTCCTTTTGGCCAAGGAAACATACTGGAGACAAAGGTCCAAGCAGCTATGGTTGGATCAAGGGGACCAGAACACGTCATACTTCCACAAATGCGCAACTGACAGGAGGAGAAGAAACCATATAACTACTCTCATAACGGCATGAGGAAACACGGTAGGTTGGGCATCAGGTTTGGAAGACGAAATATCTAAGTTCTATGGAGACCTTTTTACAGGGGGAGATGTGGAATGTAGGGAAGTCTTGGAACTCGTGAGCCCATCTATCTCGCAAGACCAAAACGCACACCTGCTGAGACAAGTAGACGAGGAGGAGGTGAGAGGGGCATTATTTGGGATGGACTCTTCGAAAGCGCCAGACCCAGATGGCCTGAATGCAGGCTTCTACAAGGCAAACTGGGGAATGATGAAGGAAAGTTTAGTTAGCATCGCTCAAAATTTTGTGGCGACAGGATCATTGCCAGAGGGAGTAAACGAGACGAACATAGTTCTGATCCCAAAAAAATAGACGGCAGACACTCTGGCAGATTATCGACCAATATCACTATGCAACGTCATATACAAGATTATAACCAAGGTATTGGTGAATAGATTTAAGGAATCACTGGACGGGATAATATCCAAATTCCAGAATGCGTTCGTTCCAGGAAGGCTCATAACAGATAACGTTATAGTAGCGGCTGAGGTATTAAACCATGTACGACGGAAGACTCAAGGAAAAATGGGGCTGATGGCGCTAAAGCTGGACATGAGTAAAGCCTATGACAGGGTGGAGTGGAGCTTCATAGGCCAGATGATGCAAGCTCTCGAATATAATCATAGATGGACCCAGCTCATCCTAACGTGTGTCTCCACAGTCACATATTCGGTCCACACGATTGGCCACGTGGTACAAATACGAAAGCCGTCTAGAGGGCTTCGACAAGGTGATCCATTATCCCCCTACCTATTCTTAGTATGTGCGGAGGGGCTATCTCTTCTCCTGCAAAAGTTCACCAGGGTAGGGCACATTCGGGGGATAAGAATAGCAACGGAAGCCCCAGAAGTATCTCACCTATTGTTCGCAGATGACAGCTACATATTCTGTGGAGCGAAAAGGGATGAGGCGGAACAGATGATGAGGTGCCTTCTTATATATGAAAAGGCGTCGGGCCAATTTATAAACCGAGATAAGTCATCAGTATTTTTCTCCCCTAATACGCCTCAGGGGATAAGGGGGGACATCATATCGAGATTGGAGTTTAGGGAGGAGAAGGAAGCATCTACGCACTTAGGATTGCCAAACATGGTCGGACGAAACAAGATACGAGCTCTGGCGCATACTAAAGAACGCATTACCAAGCGTATGACATCTTGGTCCACAAGGTTCCTGTCCTCCGCAAGGAGAGAGGTAATGATAAAATCTATTCTGCAGGCCCTCCCGGCCTATGCCATGCAAGTATTCCTATTTCCCCAAAAGCTCCTGGATGATATTGGGAAGATGTTCAACAAATTCTGGTGGAAGGGTAATGCGGGCAAAGGAGGGATCACATGGCGAAAATGGGCCGACATGTGCAAGCATAAAGAACTGGGAGGGATGAGATTCCTTAATCTCAAAGAATTCAATCTAGCACTCTTGGGTAAGCAGGCGTGGAGAATCCTGACTAAACCAGATACATTACCAAGCCAGTTACTTAAGGCTAAATACTTTCCCCATGGCACATTCTCCGAGGCTCCATTGGGGAACTCCCCTAGTTTTGTGTGGAGAGGAATATGTGCAGGAAGAGCCATCGTCCTACAAAATGCACGGCGGAATATGGGCCCTGGAAACTGTCGGGTTCTTGGGACCCCATGGCTACGAGGCGATAGTCCGCTAACTAATGGAGGGGTGGCCATCTCAGGAGAAATGCGCGTCTCAGAGCTGTACAGACAGGAGTGTCGAGCATGGGACGTAGATAAGGTGAAAGCTCATTTTGACGAGGTCACGTGCAAAAGGATATTTTCTCTTATCCCCAGCTGGTACGAAACAAGTGATCACTGGTTCTGGGAAGCTGACACCTCTGGACAATACACAGTCAGAAGTGCATATCGGGACTTATGCAGAAGGAGAGATATCTGGACACCGCCGACACAGGACCTAGGCTGGAAAGAGATATGGAAATTGCGCACCCCGCCAAAGATTAAAGTGTTCTTATGGAGAGCCATGTCAAACTTGCTCCCAACCAGGGCACGCCTAGCTGAGAGAGGTCTCCCAATAGTCAGCCAGTGCCCCCTTTGTGGTCACCCTGAAGAGACAGTGGGGCCTGTTTTCTTTAAATGCAGGGTAGTCAACCCTATATGGGGAGACAGATTACTTCATGGACTCCGGAGCAAAATGGGTGCAGAGCCAATGGTAAGCAACTGGCGTATTTGGGTAGGTGGAGAGGAAGAGGCAAGCCTATGCGCCATCACTCTCTGGGCAATTTGGGGGGGTGAGAAATCAAAAGGTGTGGAAGCAGAAACCGTTCCATCCAGCAAGAGTAGCAGCGATGGCAAAAGGAATTCGAAGGACCTGGGCGGAGGCAAAAGCTAAGGGAGGAAGCATTGGAGGAAAGGAGACCGGTGGAGCAGATAGACTGGTAACTGACTCCCCGAAGACATGGATCCCCCCGAACCCTGGGAAATTAAAGATAAATGTGGATGGGGGAATAGATGCAGAAAGGGGGTTCTAGAGTCTAGGCCTAGTTTGCAGAGATTCAGATGGGAAACTGCTGGGAGCTATCTCAAAGCGTTTTACGGGACATCTCCATGCCGAAGAGGTGGAGGCCGTAGGTGTCAGAGAAGCGTTGTCATGGGCAAAAGGAAATAACTGGAATGGGGCGATACTAGAATCTGACTGCTTCCGTGTGGTGGATAGTATCAAGCGAGCAATCCATATGACCAACATGTTTGGGGGTATCATACACGATTGCAGACGCATCCTCTCTAGTCCAATGGACATTACACTACAGTTTGCTCGTAGAACTTGTAATACAGTGGCTCACGAATTGGCCAAATACGCTTTAACTAACAGTGGCTGAGTTTATGGTAAGGGGACTGTCCCACCAAATATAGCTTCAGCTATCCGGCTAGATGCCGGGTTAGTTGCCCCTTCTTAAATAAAATTCGATTTTACTTCAAAAAAAAGAGATTTTTCCTTTTAATGGCATAATATGACCACACTATTTCTCAATTTATAATTTAGAGAATATTATTTCCTTTTCATGATTTTATAAAAAATATTCATTCTCAAATTTACTAATTTGGAAAATATTTATTTCTGAACTACATATTAGAAAATATTATTCCTTATTTACTAATTTAAAATAATGATGGAAATTCGTTTTTGTGCCTAAGTGAAAATGTGGCGGACTTTCGGCCCCAAAATTTTCAGCACAACTCATTTCAAGTGGTCATTTTTTAGGTTCAATTTCTCATCCACCTCTTCTTCGTTTAGAGCTCGTGATATACCGTTGGAAAGCTCTCATATCCTAGATTATGTAAACATATTTCACATAATTCTAGGTCGAGTCGAAGCGTTCCAAAATCACGGCTCAACCTGACCCATTCACTAGTTAACACATATGTCAACTTTTGGCATTTTCATCAATTTGTCCAACAGGTGCCCCCCCCCCCCCCCCCCGGATCCGCCATTAATGCTACATCATCAGAATCAAGTTTCCAACATTTCCACTGTCATCTGCAAAGAAGTCGGAGACATTCAACTTTGTTAGATCTGTAAGATTCGAGTTATCCATAAAGTTTTTCTCTATGACCTTATCTTTTTCCTTAACTGATGCTTGATACAACGTCATCAAATGCTTGGGATTACGACATGTACGTGCCCAATGTCCTTTCACACCACACTTGAAATATTCATATTCACTACTTTTTGGAGTATGAGTTTATGAGCCTTTTTCTTTATCACGCCTTTCAAATTTGTTCTACTTCTGGTGAAGCAATTTTGTTATTTCTCCCACGAGGGTGAGAATTATTGCGTCCACGACCACGACCTCGACTAGGGTCTTGGCCTCTCCCAAAAAGAGGATATTTTTCATGATTTGTCACATTCACTTCAGGGAATGGTGAACTACCAACTGGGGGAGTTTGATGGTTTTTCATCAACAACTCATTATTTTGTTCAGCAATCAGTAAACATGCAATCAAATTTGTGAACTTTTCAAATTTCCTCTTCTGATATTGTTGTTGTAGGAGTATATTAGATGGGAGAAATGTGGAAAACGTTTTCTCAAGCTTCATATCATCAGTTATTTTGTCTCCACACATACGGATCATGATTACAATTCTAAATACAGCGAAATTGTATTCATTAATAATCTTGAAATCTTGCAATCTAAGATTAGACCACTCATGTAATGCCTGAGGTAAGGCAATAGCCTTCATCTGCTTGAATCTTTCTTTTAACCTCTTCCACAGATCAAGTGGATCTTGAATATCCAAGTATTCAACTCGTAGACCGGAGTCAATATGATGGTGTATGCAAATGATGGTCTTTGTTTTGTTCTGCACGGACTCTTAGTTTTCGTCTACAATAACTTCTCCAAGATTCATAGATCTTAGGGGAAGAGTAGTTTCCAGGGCCCATTCAAGATAATTCTTCCCATCGAGACTGAGGGCTACATATTGACACTTCACTAGGTTTGACATCCTGAAAAGTTTAACCGTAATAACATAAATAAAATATGTCCCAAAATATTTATCCATAATATGACATATTTTGTGGATACATGTTGTTCTAAATTTTAAAACTTCAAGTTTACGGGTTCTCATAATTTGGTTCGAGATTTAAATTTTGATTCGGAACTTCGAGTTCTGTAAATTTTAGAAATTGTAAGCTTCTGGTTTACATGAATGTTCAGTTCAACAAATTTCTTTCCCGACATTTTTAGAACTTTGGGTTGAAAATGTCTTTAGTTTTGTAAACTTCGGGTTAAAAAACATTATATATGTAAATATAAAACACGTAAAACAATAACACATAAATTTCTGATGTGAAAGATTCAATTCAAGATTGGCGATCACGGAGTATAGTTAAAATTACAAATATAATAGGCATAAACAAATATACGAAATAAACATAAATTTGTTAGTAGTTAGGGAGAAAGAAAGAGAAAAGTTATAAGAGTTAGGTTAATTCGTGCTGATAACGTGTTGTAGAATTGGTGTTAAATGTGAGTTAAAATGTCACCAATATTAATTATTTGAGCAAGATATTAAATGGATAAAAAAGAGAAGTGTATGGGAAAATTATTTAGTACGAAGGAGGAGAAAAGAGAGTCTCGGTGATGAAACTTGGTGTACTTTGAAGACTTACATGATGCCCTTTTATAGAGTGAAATAGTAGGGTCATGCATGAACACATGTCCTCTTGCATGTGAAATAAGTTACTATTACACTTTATCAATCAATGAAATAAGTGAAAAGGCTTGATAGATGGGACAACACAATAGTCATGGTGGTGTTCATATTTAATTTAGGGATAATGTCACCTGACTACCCCTAAAGTTGACGTTTTTTCACCTGGTTACCCTAAAAAAATTTTTGGCATTGTGGGTACCCTAAATTTACAAAATTTTCACCGTTAGTACCCAAAGCCATTTCCGTCCATTTTTTTTCAAAAATCTGTTAATTTTTTAGGTCAAAAGACTAAAATGCCCCTATAAATGTTTTAAATTTTCAAAATGTACCCTTCTACTCTCAATCCTTCTTCTTCCTCCATACCACTCTTTCTCCTTCATCCATCTCTCTTCTTCGTACAAAATAAACTCCATTCTTCATTATTATGGTTGCTCCAAAATCAACCAATAAACACCCCACCCATTACTAATTTGGTAGATTTATGTGATGGGTTTGGGTTAATTTGCAGAGGAGGTGGTCGGAGGAGGGAGAGTTTTGTAGAGGAGGAGGTGGTCGGAGCTGGGCGGAGGTGGTCGGAGCTAGGCGGAGGTGGTCGAAGCTGGGCGGAGGTGGTCGAAGCTGGGTGGAGCTGGTCAGAGGTGGTCGGAGGAGGGGAGGTCGGAGGGAGGGTCGAGGTGGTCGGAGGAGCTGGGCGGAACCTCCGACCTCCCCTCATCCGACCACCTCCAACCACCTCTGCGCACCTCCGACCAGCTCCGCCCAGCTCCTCTGACCACCTCGACCTCCCCTCCTCCGACCGCTTTCGCCCACCTCCGCTCATCTCCGACCACCTCCGTCCAGCCCCGATCACCTCCGCCCCGCTCCGACCTTCCCTTGCCAATGCAAAATCCATCTCCATTTTTCTCCATTTTTATTTTGTGAGAGAAATAGAAGTGATAACTGATGAAAGAGAGAATGTGAGGAAAATAGGTCAATGGCACATTTTGAAATTTTAAATGACATGTGGGGGCATTTGAGTATTTTCACATAAAAAGTTAATATTTTTGAAAAAAATGGACGGAAATGGCTTTGGATATTAACGGTGAAAATTTTGCAAATTTAGAATACCTACAATGCCAATACAGGGGGAAAAACGTCTACTTTAGAAGTAATCAGGTGACATTTTCCTTTTAATTTACAACACTTTTCTATTTTTCTATTCTCCTAAAACTAAAAAATGGGAAATTTTCAATTTCTTAACTTTTCACATGTTCTATAGGGCCTTCGTCGACGGAACAATTGAGGGCGGAGCACCGGCGAGGAGGTGGCGGTGAAGCAGATGTACCTCTCGAGGGTCAATCGCCACCTCAGGAACTCTCTCGATTACGAGTTCAAACAGAGGCTCTCCTCCATCAATCACCCCAACATCATTCGTCTCCTTGACGTCCTCCAGGTTTTGTTTCTAAATTTCTTGTCCCTGAATCACTTCATAATCATCATTTTGTAGTATTGGTTCTGATTGGATTTGAGCTCAAATTATTGCTTGCTTGCATTGTTTACCCTCAACTGCACTTTGATTTTGAGCTCCAATTACCCTAGTACTGTTATTTGTTAACATTATTCTTGGGCTTGCGCATTAATCATTCATAATTTATCAACATTTTGTCAGTAATTTAATCAAATATTTGTGAGTTTTGGAATTGCCCGGTTTGTAAATATTGAGTTTTGCTCATAATTTCACATTGTTTTGCGGCTTATGCTCAATCTATTAGTGACCTTTCACTCTATATAACTTGTTCACTTACACTGTGGCCAAATTCTAAGCTATCCCACAGGCTGAAACTTGAATTGGAATTTATAAGGAAATATGAAAATGCATGAAATTCTGGACAGTTTGTTTCCTCTGGCAATTCTCTTTCTAACAAGTAGAAGTGTATTGCTTTCTCTGGTCAGGATGAGTATTGTATATTTTTAGTGTTGGAGTTTTGTGCTGGGGGAAATCTTGCATCTTACATAGAGTACCATGGGAGAGTTAAAAAAGAGATTGCCAGAAGTTTCATGCTGCAGCTTGGTACTTTCCTTTCTCAACTTCTGTAATGCAGGGGGTGGTATGAGAGTTGTGCATTCTCACCATGTCATTCACAGAGACTTGAAGCCAGAGGTATGCCGCTTATTAATACGCAAAGAATCATTTATTGGCTTCTGACTGGATAAAATTATATAGGATTTAACCTCTCTACTGTGGATCTTATAAGTAGTTAGAACATCTACCATTTCTCGGGTAAATAGTTACAGTGTGGGCCACTGGCTTCCCTCATAATTATACTTTCATCCTCTAGAAGTAACCTGAGCGAAGCTCCCATCTATGTCACTATGTACTGATCTGAAATTGACTAAGTGGATATTTGACCCCTTGACTTGAGATTCAGTGGATATTATCGTATTACTTGGGACATCCGTGTTTTATGGTCTTAAATAATAGGTCCCCCCGCATTGGAAATTATATACCGCGTGAAGAAACCCCTTAATATGATGCCGTAGCTGTAAATTTGGGACCATCAAATTTCAATGTCTTGCTTCTTGTCTAGTTTTGTGGATGTTCAATTTGGAGTTATAATGTTTAAATACAAAGTCTTAGTTTCTAGCAACTTCAGTTGGGCTCAGCATATGCTTCCTCACTAATATTTAGGTGTTATTAGATGGACTGACATCGGTTCTTTTACTGGAGCAGAACATTCTACTGTCAAGTTGCAAAAGTGATGCAGTGTTGAAGATAGCTGATTTTGGTCTCTAGAGGTAAATTAATCATTCTACAGAATTAATATAGAACTGTGACATTGTCTTTTGTTGTAAGCCAAAGGATTGAATTATACAACTCTTTTGCAATAGCCAATAAGTTTCTAAATTACCGATTTATAGATTCTTTCATCTCATAAACAGAACTTTATGTCCGAGTGATTATGCCGAGACAGTTTGTGGATCTCCGTTGTATATGGCTCCTGAGGTTCTTCAATTTCTAAAATACAATGAGAAGGTAACAATTCTGCTAAATATGACATCTCTTGGAGTCGAGATTAACTAATATTCATGACTTGGTTGTAAAGGTTCAAACACTTTTGACTGCGGATATAACTTCATTTACACGTGAAGCTTCCCTGATTCTGTCCCTTACAGTTTGCTCTCTCATTGCAGCGAACCGTTTATCCTTGGATGAATTTTTGTGTCATAAATTCTTGAGCATGAAATGAGAGGTTCCATGGACTAAATGGAATACAGAATCAAGGAAGTATTATTGATTAATTCAAATTTATTGCTTGGCTTATACATAAATTAGAAATACAACTCTCAGATACACACGAACATGAACTTGTTCTATACTGTGGTAAAGTATGAAGTAGGATCCGGAGGTACCGGAATGTCCACTGTCCCTTCCAACATGAGAAGCACCTTCTTCATGGAAGGGCGAATCGAGGGATCGTCTAGGATGCACCAGAGTCCCACTTTAGTCACCCTATCCAGTTGTCTCTTGTCAACTTCTTCATCACCCACGAGTTTTCCCAGTTGGCCAGCATCGAAGCACTGGTAAACCCATTCTTCAAGAACAGCTTCATCCTCAATAAGGCTGCAATCAACACTCTTCCGGCAACTTATGATTTCCATCAGCACAATCCCGAAGCTGTAAACATCTGCCTTGACTGTCACAGGCTGCCTCCTATGCCATTCTGGTGCCACATACCCTCTTGTCCCTCTGATTCCAGTATAGGTTCTGGTTTGGTCAGGCTTCAACAGCTTCGCCAATCCAAAATCGGATATTTTTGGTCGCCCGTACTCATCCATTAGTATGTTTTGAGGCTTTATATCACAATGGATGATCTGGGTCTCACACTCTTCGTGTAAATATAGGATCCCTCTCGCTATATTCCGAGCAATCTCCATCCTTTCCTCCCAGTAAGGTTGTTTTGCAGGTGTGAAGAGCACGTCTGCAAGTGACCCATTGTTCATGTACTCATACACCAAGAGCCTGTTAGACCCTTCAAGGCAGTAACCGAGTAATTGCACTAAGTTCCGGTGATGAGTCCTCCCAATAGCTTTGATCTCATTCTGAAACTCTCTGTCTCCTTCAGTCAACACTTTATGTAGCCTCTTCACTGCTACAACAACAGTTGTCCCATTCAGCTGCACTCTCCCTTTGTAAACTGCTCCAAAAGCTCCCCTCCCAACCTCTTCCCCAAAATTGTTGGTCACTTTCTCGAGCTCAGCATAAGTATAGGATTTAATAGAAACATCCTCAGCCAGTCCTATGTTCCCGCCATTGAGAACTCGTTTATACGACCAAACATGATTTCTGTAAACGAGGAAACCAGAAAGGGCTAATGCAATGAACCCAATAGAAATGAACACTATACCAGCCACTAGGATTTCAGACGGAGGCTCTTTCTCGCCTTCTTTCGTCTCATTTCCTGGTTCATCGGTCGCCCCAGGTGTGGAAGAGCCTACCTTGATGAGAGCCGTGTTTGAATTGTCAAGTGATCGTGCTCCGAATCTCAGAGGAAGCCTCTGCTTTCTGCATACTCCATTCGAGTACAAAACAGCCTCGCAGTTGCAATCCTCGAGGCATGCGTCTTTACATTCATCTTTCCTAAGCGACGAAAGAGATGAGAAATAAGTATCTTCCCATATAGTACTAGTCACTTCTTGCATACTGTAATCGACACTGGGTCCTGGACCATTGTTCTTGCAACTCTCTGAAGTGAAGTTTCTTTCGCACCCTGACGTCTGGTTTCCTTCGTTTACAGGCGCGAACCCCGGGAGGCACTGACACTTAGCGTCCTGGTCATTTGTGAAACAGAACGCATTCATGCCACACAGACCCTTAGGCGCACATTTGTTGTTAGTGGAGTTCCACAAAATAGACCAGCTTGCTGCGTCATCCGTCAAATTGTGCATATACAACCTGAAAATCCCATCTGGGTCAAGCCTTATCAGATGGATCCTATCTTTAGTAGGGTTCCCTCCCTTGGTGATGTTCTGAATGTTGGTGGTAGCATTGAGGAGGTAGAGACGGCCATCTTGGTCAAAATTGAGAGTTACATTATTGCCGTAGTTACTAGTTCCTGACGCCCAATAAGAATACCACCCTGTGTCTGGAACCACAACTGGATATTGCACAAGATTGCCATCAGTTTGCATCTTGAGCCGGAAGATACCTGTTGATTTATCAGTCTCCGAGACTCCAGGGAAGAGCTCCTGTCCCGTTGAGGCTAAGAGACGTTGTCCTGGCAAGAGGGTATCAGTTGGGAAGTCAAAACTCTGCCATATCACCCTGTGGGAGGAATCGTAGAGCACGAAATTCCCCGAATCGAGCATGGATGCTGAAGTTGCTGTCTCCGTAGGACTGGCTATGTAGATACCCTGGTCTTGCAGGACCAGCTTTGAATCAGAATTGAAAAGCAGGGTTGTGTTTACGGGAAATGGGGGATTGTCCCGGACTGCCGTCCAGACGACCGTCTTCTCTCGGATTCCGGCAAGAGAGATGCCAACTGCATAGCCGTCACTTTTCTTGTAGAAGCCGAAAGCGTAGAGACCGGAAGGAGAGGTCCATGAGGAATTGGAAGTGGGTGTGAGAGAAGAGGTGAGGCTTATATTGAGCTGCTGTTGCTGTTGAGCTGCAGCTACTGAAACTGCAACCAGAAAGAGAAGGAAGTGCATGAGAGCATCCATGGATACAGAATTGAAGCTAAAGATTTTGTTTTCTCTTTGAGTTGTGTGAATAAAGGGTTGGCTTTGAAGCTTATTATATGAATTGGAATGAAACTATGCAAGTCAAGAGTATTTACAAGTCGAGTTAATACAATACATTATGTATACTTTTCAAATGTTATAAGTTTCCCATAATGTCTTTCTTGGAAGATTCTCTATATTCAGAGCTGTCGTCTTCAGAAGTTATGAGGGTGTGGGTCTTTTCCCGATGACCAAAGTTTCCACCAATAATTTTGGGGTGGGAGTGTTGAGTGGGGGTGAACATGACAAGTGTAGGTTGGGTTTGTTTGTGGTCCTAAATTCTGACACTTCCATTCAACACTTCATTCTTCATTCCACTATCTTGATTTCTTCTTCTTTTTTTTGTGGAATTATGGTTCTTGTTGGGTCAATTTATATAGTTATAATTTCAAAATACTCAACAACACTTCTACTGCACTTGAACGTGCGTCCCTATTCATTACATGTAACAAAATCCCTACTCCACCCTAGACGTCTTCTCCTCATTTGCTAAGACCCTATCTAACCCCATAAATTTGAAGACCTACAAAATTTTATATCAACTAAAATTTATTTGTTCAACAAGTATAACAATACCGAAGCCTTTTGAAATGATTGAGAAAAAATATTAAAACTTTACCATAAGAAAATCATTTGGCTAAAAAGTTAAAAGGGAAAATTTTACATAACTAATTTGTACTATATTGGTTTTTTACTTAACTACTCCAGAAGATCAAATTGGCTTGTTAGCCCCATGAACTTGCCTAATGTATTACTTAGGTTTGACGGTATTAATTTTAGGTCACGTGTCTAGCGCATGGATGTTCCTTTTTGTGAAAATGCCACAAAATACCCTTTAGCTTCCAGTGGCTTCAGAGATAGAGACCTCTAGAGAAAGAGACCTTCTAGTAGCGTTTGATTTGGCGATGAGATTGTTGACTCTCGCTGAAGGCACCGAGCTCATCTCTTCCCTCCTACACCCTCAGGGCCTCTATTTCTCTTCCTTCCAAGAAGAGGACCCACAAAGGGCTTCGAATTTCTTGCGCCCTGGTCGAGCTAGATGGCGGCGAGCTCTTCGTCGACGAGCCTTCGAAGAACCACAAAAGGATAAAGGCTTCAAGAGTTTAGTACCCGTGACTCTGAGGAGAAGGAGCCTCTCTCTCTCTCTCTCTCTCTCTCTCTCTCTCTCTCTCTCCAAATCAATTTCTCTAACCTCTGATTCGATCCCCATACCTCACCGACCCCACAACCCACCATAACTACGGCAAGGTGAAGGATTCGACAGTGGAGAATCCCTTACCGGACTTCGATTTCAATCATACTGTGGGTCGGAGACTAATCTCGACGGAAGGGAGGAAGTCTGTGGTTCTGATGATCGTCAATGCTGTCGATTTCGATGGGTCATTCCCGAAAAGGGTCGGCAAGCTCATCTCCGACGCCATTGACAAGAACTTCAAATCTTGGAAAGAGAATAAATATGGGAATGTGCCTAAAATTGTGCTCTTAGTGACAAAATTTGATCTTTTTCCTAGCTCGGTCTCGCCCATGAGCTTCGAGCATCAGATGAGGCACAGGGCGAGGGAGGGCGTGGCGGGGAAGATCACGAGCATGCACTTGATGATCTGTGAGGGACTGGGGGCTAAAGAATTTGATTGATAACCCGAGAGGTGACAAATTTTTGAAAATTTAATAGTTAGTTGATGACATTCTGGACTTTTCGCTAACAACTTAATATTGACAGGCTTAAGTGTTACGTTAAACAATTTCAGAGTATTCACAAACCAATTTGATCTTCTGATGGTTAAGTGAAAAATCATTATAACACACAAGAATATAAAATTTTCCTGAAATTATTAAATTGTACCGTGTTCATACTTAACTGCTTTGTCCAACTAAAACCAGCTAAAATATTATTTTACAACACTTAAAATTGATTGTTTCTGGATTAATTACATTTTAGATGTAATACTACCTACAAAAATATTTTACCTCCATATCTATTGATTTATAATTATTATTTGATTTAGAAGACTTGGCTTACTTTTATTGAACATTTAAACTTTCAAAAGTCAATCATTTGGTCTCCTCTCACCTCTTCATTTTGTCTCTCTCTCTCCGTTTCTTAATTTCCCTCAATCTAACAAATACACACACAATCTCCACTACTCCACATGTTTAATAATTTTCACTATATTATAAGTAGGAATGTAAACCTTAGTTTTTGCGGATCTATAACAGAAATGTAAACTTTGGTCGTGGAATCTTCATGTTAATAGGTTTGAGTTTTGGGTCTGATTGGTACCGTCCAATTTTCGTGTTAATTATGCATGTCATTTAGATAATTCGAATAAGAGGAAATTTTGAAATGGTGTTTTATACATGTTTTATGTCACTTACAATGTGTTTACTGGTAGACGTCATCTCGCCATCGTCGCTAAAACAAAAAGTGTAACAAATGAGTGTAAATAAGTTGAATCGAACCTCAAATCACGTTTTGGCAAGGCTCGGTGATAGAAATAACGAGTGATTTATTATTGATGTGTGTATTGTGAATTACAAGAGACCTCTATTTATAGAGGTAATAGGAATAGAATAGGGAAACCCTAATACATGTGAGAAAAGGAAATATAAATATAGGAAACTAAAGATAGGAAACCTAATATAATCTAACAGCCCCCCTCAAACTCAATGCGGTGAAACAAGAATTGAGTTTGAAACTTGATAATATTGAGTTGTGGAGGATGCGCGCGAGGTGATGCGGCGAGGATTGAGGATGGAGGATGCGCGCTGATATTTGATGTCTGATGTCTAATGCATGTTGGCTGATGGCGAGATGACAATGGCTGATGGCATATAGATGATGTCTGATGTCTGATGCCTGATGATGCCTAATGGCGAGATGACAACGGCTGATGGCATATAGATGATGCCTGATGTCTGATGCCCGATGATGCCTGATGCATGCTGGCTGATTGCGAGATGGCAGCTGCCCGATGATTGCCAGATGCCTGATGGCTGATGGCGAGATAGCAGCTGCCCGATGATTGCCAAATGCTTGATGCTTGATCAAGTGTGGGTTGATTCGAGCAAGAGGGTAGAGATTGAGAGATTGAGATTGATTGAGTTACGGGATCGAAGTGGTGGAATCAAGATCAATTGATGACGAAGAAACGAGATTGTACGAGAAAAATTAATAAGGTAAAGAGTAAAAGAAGAATCGATTGGTTTGAGAAAGAAATTAACATATTAAGGGAAAAGACAAAAAAAAGGAGTAGAGATGGTGTTTGAACTTGGTAGAGGAGATTCGAGATTGTCGAATTGTTGATGTGTGTACGGTGGTGCGAGAATGCGAGATTGGTTTTGAGATTGCGAGATTGATTGTGAAATTGTCGAGAGCTTGCAAAAGTTGTGAAGATGGTTGCTAAAGAATTGATTGCGAACACGATGGTGGATACGAGTTCACGATTGTGTCGATTGATTGGTTGATTGGGTTACATTAATTTTGTGTGGGGTTGATTGAGTTACGTTAATTTTGTGTGGGGTTGATTGGGTTACGTTAATTTTGTGTGGGGTTGATTGAGAAGGCGAGATTTTGATGGTTGTTGGGACCAATTGCCGACCTTTGAGTTTAGATTTGATGAATGGGAGATCTCAATTTTTGCGTGATGATGTTGTTAATGAATGAAGGTGATCGACAGTGAGATATTGTGGTGGTTTCGGTGAGAGGTGTTGGTTGGCCAACCAATCTGTAAGAAAGAGGTAGAGAAAGAGTGCTAGTGTTGATCATCATTGATTATGACTGCTAGTGTTGCTCAGCAGCCCAAGTCGATGAAGATTAGGCTCAAATTTACAAAGACTAGTGTTGATTGCATTAACCAAGGATCGAAAATAGCTCTGATACCATGATAGAAATAATGAGTGATTTATTATTGATGTGTGTATTGTGAATTACAAGAGGCCTCTATTTATAGAGGTAATAGGAATAGAATAGGAAACCCTAATACATGTGAGAAAATGAAATATAAATATAAGAAATTAAAGATAGGAAACCTAATATAATCTAACACTGGGCGTGTCTTGTAAAATTTTTATTTTGCTTGAGCCTGAGTTCAGCTCGTAAAAAAATAGACAAACTCGAGCTCGGTTTGCTTAATGATGTCAAATGACCTGGCGCGCGAGTACGTTGAAACTTCAAAAGTGAAGCTCGAGTTCGGCTTGTTTATTAAACAAGTTCGACATTGAGCTCAAATTCGGCTCGAACTCGATTATAACGAGTCTGAATTAAATATTTAACGAATCAAATTTGAGCGGCTCGTTAAAGGTTCGGCTGATTTACATCCCTCACTGTAAATAATGTGTGAATGTACATAATATTCATGTGTAGCGTTCATGGTTTTAGGGAAAACCTCATTTTACTATAGTTGAATGTATCTCCTTTTCACTTACCTACAATTGATTTCAATTTGTTTTTTAGAGGTAGGTTGCAAATATTTTCATCTCACTTAGTTACATTTCGTTTAATTTTGATTTACTATCGTTAGTTTTCATTGCGAAATGATCAAAATTTGTATATATGCAAAAGTACAATTAAAGAATAGAGAGTTAATTCTCAAGCTGAGATGATAAAACTCTATATATAAAGTCAATTACATAGTTGAGGGGGAAAATAATAGCTTGATCGGGAGCCTAAGTAACGGCTTGACAAGATGATGTTTTATTTTCTGCCTCGTAAGTGAAGTCTAAAAATTTACAAAGTTTTCAAAATTTTCTAATATTTACAACTAGATCAGAGTGAATTGGACTGCACTAATTCTCTTTTAAGGAAGGAGGGTCAGACGGTTCAAATGGAATGAATATTGAGAGGGTTTGGAATGCTTCTTCCGAAGAAAACGGCGACGACGATATACCGGAGGAGTTAGGGGTGAGCATGGGCCGGGTTGGACAGTTCATGGCTTAATTTTGGACTCAACTCGAATTTAGCGGGTTGACTATTTTCATGTCCATTCTCGGCCCATGAAGAGCGTTGTCCGTTGGACAAGTGGGCGGGTTGAGTCCGGACGGGTTCCGGGCTAGTCCATCTCGACCATAACATTGGTTTCAAACTTACACGACATGTAGCAAGCGACTAACGACAGGAAGGAAACGACATGTCGTCTTCAATCCTTCCCCCATTCTGTATACGGTACCTGAAAGGAAGCCGGTGAAACCGAAGAAACAGCAATGGAAGCTGAAACTGAGAAGCCACTTCAAGAAGCAATGGTGGTCGGAGATTACGAGTTGAGATCAAAGCTAGGAGAAGGGCCTTCTTCGACGGTGTGGAGGGCGGAGCACCGCCGGAGCCGCCAGGAGGTGGCGGTGAAGCAGGTGTACCTCTCGAGGCTCAATCGCCACCTCAGGAACTCTCTCGATTGCGAGATCAGCTTCCTCTCCTCCGTCAATCACCCCAACATCATTCGTCTCCTCCACGTCCTCCAGGTTTTGCTTCTAAATCTCTTGTGCCTGCCCTGAATCAGCTCACAATCATCATTTTGTAATATTGGTTGTGATTAGATTTGAGCTCCAATTAGCCTAGTATTGTTATTTGTTAACATTATTCTTGGGCTTGCTCATTAATCATTCAAATTTCATTCATAATTTATCAACATTTCATCAGTTATTTAATCAAATATGTGAAGTATTGGAATTGCCCAGAATCGAGATTACTTTCTTATTTAATACTAGTTTGTAAATATCGAGTTTTGCTCGTGATTTCACATTGTTTCTGCGTCTTATGCTCAACCTATTAGTGACTTTTGACTCTATATAGCTTGTTCACTTACACTGTGGCCATGTTCTAAGCTATCTCGCAGGCTGAAACTTGAATTGGAATTTATAAGGAATTATGAAAATGTGTGAAATTCTGGACGGTTTGTTTCCTCTGGCAATTTTCTTCTAACAAGTAGAATGGTATTGCTTTCTCTGGTCAGGATGAGTATTGTATATTTTTAGTGCTGGAGTTTTGTGCTGGGGGAAATCTTGCATCTTACATAGAGTACCATGGGAGAGTTGAAGAAGAGATTGCCAGAAATTTCATGCTACAGCTTGGTAGTTTCTTTATTTGTGATAATTTTTATAGTAGGGGACTTGTTGCTTCTTCACCCTTCTATGAACCCATAACGTTATGATGCCTTCGATTTCTGCAATGCAGGAGCTGGTATGAGAGTTGTGCATTCTCACCATGTCATTCACAGAGACTTGAAGCCAGAGGTATGCCGCTTATTAATATGCAAAGAATCATTTATTGGCTTCTGACTGGATAAAGTTATATAGGATTTAACCTCTCTACTGTGAATCTTATAAGTAGTAGAACATCTACCATTTCTCGGGCAAACGGTTACAGAAGTAACCCAAGCGGAGCTCCCATCTATGTCACAATGTACTAATCTGTTTATGGCCAGCTAATGCATAGACTCTTAAAATTGAATAATTGGATATTTGACCCTTGACTTGTGATTAAGTGGATATTATGGTATTACCCGGGACATCGTTTTATGGTCTTATATTATAGGTCCCCCACATTGGAAATTATATACCATGTCAAGAACCTCTTAATATGATGCTGTAGCTGTAAATTTGGGACTATCAAATTCCAATGTCTTGCTTCTTGTCTAGTTTTGTGGATGTTCAATACTTCAATTTGGAGTTAGGGATAATCTCACGTAACTACAGCTGACCTGATACGTTTCTCAAGTTACAACTGACTATTTTTTTGGTGTGAGAGGTGCTCTGAGATTTTTTTTTCTCACTCGACTACAGTCCATTAAATTTTCAGTTAGTTTGAAATGTGAAATGACTAAAATACCCACGATTTTCATTTAAATTTTCAAATTTGTGCCCTTTTGATTTTTTTCCCATAAATCCTCTCCCTCTCTCTCTCTCCTCTCCATCTCTCAACTCCCACACAGATTTGAATTCATATTATCCAAATTAGCACCCACAATCCAAAATCAAATCTGTAGTTACAACGGTTTTAGAGATTGACTGATTTTTTAAAGGAACTGAAGAACATGTTACAAAGAATGTCGAAGCATCTTCTACGACATCTTGTGTAACATTGTTGACGGCATCTCGGCAAGCATCCTGATCGACAGAAATCAGGAAAGTGCAGTTTCGGCAGAGAAGAAAGAAAACGATTAGGAAATTGCAAAACGACTCCTAATCTGAAAAGGAGAAAGACGGTGATTAAGAGGAAACCCTTTAGGGTTAGTACTCATCCACGATTGCTATAAAAGCTTAGGCTACCCCCTTAGCAATGGTGTGGTTCTTTATTTGTTTCCTAGCAACAATTTGCAAGGTTCTTAGACGTGAAGGTTTGCGGGTTGAGAAATTGCAGATTGAGCTTAGGATATTGTGTATCACATAACTATAGAGAGTTAGGTGATTGAGGGTTTACTGAAGTCGTGAGTGAAAACTGCACGCAACCACCAAGTTTGAAGAAGACTTGAAGACGACAGAGCAAGGCGATTACTCGAAGAGTGGAATCAAGACGTTCTTGGATTCAGGGGGAGACCCTGAGATAGATTGCACTGTAAGACGTAGCATAAAGTATAGATCTAGGAGGGATCACAGGTACTTGTATATTCTGACAGATTACTGATAAGTGAAATCTTTCCACTAGGCTGAGAGCCCCCAGACGTAGGTGACGTTGCACCGAACTGGGTAAACAATCTGCTGTGTCATTATTTAGAGCTTTATATTTAATGTCCTACATTATCTACGCAAAAAGTCAGACACAACGTTATAGCATTCTGTGTAACATTGTGTGTGGCATCTTGCACGACTAGCTGATCATAAATTACAATTGGTATCAGAGGGGGCACCTATAGCTTTAGGTGAAGGTCATAAACAAATATTTTGATCAAAGATGGACAATACTAGAGAAGGAGGATCCATAAATCGACCACCTGTTCTAGATGGAAGCAACTATGGCTATTGGAAGGCTCGAATGTGTGCCTTCATGAAATCACTAGACAACAAGACATGGAAGGCTGTACTCAATGGTTGGAATGCACCTCAACTCAGTGATAGTGATGACAATCCTATCGGCCCAAAACCAGAAAAAGACTGGACTGATAATGAAGATGAAGAATCACTGGGAAATTCTCGAGCTCTGAATGTTATCTTCAATGGCGTGGACAAGAACGTATTCAGACTAATCAACACATGCACAACTGCCAAATCAGCATGGGACATCCTGGCCGTTGCATATGAAGGAACAACTAAGGTTCGAGAACAAAAGCTGCAATACCTGACTACCAACTTCGAAGCCCCCATCATGAAAGAAGACGAATCAATTGCAGATTTCAATGTTCGTATTTGTGATCTAGTCAATGAATCTTACTCTCTGGGAGAACCAATGTCTGATGAAAAATTGGTAAGAAAAACTCTGCATGCTCTTAGCCCCAGGTTTAAGATGAAGATCACAGCAATTGAGGAAGTTCATGACCTCAAGGTCTTAAAATTTGATGAGCTGATGGGGTCTCTGATGACCTATGAGTTGTCTCTACCCAACATCGACAAAAGGAACAAAAGAGTTGCTTTCAAAAGCTCAACACTCAAGCAACCAGATCCTGAGGATTCCGATTCTGATGAAGACATCGATGCTACAATGGCCCTTCTCACAAAAAATTACAACAAAGCCATGAGAAGATTTAGTCGAATGGGTGGACGGAATGTCACAGCAAATGCCAGAAACAAAGCTCCACAAAAAGCTCAAGCTGGAGGAAGTCTTGACAGACCAAACAGGAGTGGGGAAGAAAACAAAAACAAAGGACTTCAATGTCATGAATGTGAAGGATTTGGCCACCTCCGGAGAGAATGTCCAAATTTCCTCAGACAACAAAAACGTGGATACAATGCCACCTTATCAGATGATGACAATGAAGATAGCGGATCTGAAGAGGTAAGCAACTTTGTTGCATTCACTACTACTACTCCTACATATAATGTTGATAATGCTGCCAATATCAATGATGATCCAACTCCAAATGAGAATTGGACTAAAGAGCAACTAGTCGAAGCATACAAAGGCTTGCATACCAGATGGATCAAGGAAACTCTGATACTTGATCAACAAGGTGAAAGGATTATTAGTCTTACCAACGACAAGTCTAGATTTCTAGAGACGATCGTGGAGCTAAAACGAGAAATCACCAGACTCAATGGAGAAATTAGTCTCATGACTAAATCGGTAAAGATGATGAATACTAGCACAGAAAGCCTCGACAAGATTCTATCAGTGGGAAAACAGTCCAAAGATATGACGGGACTAGGATACACACACGATGTCCCCTCAACAACAGTGACAAAGTTTATCCCACAACAAGCCTTGGCTGACAAGAAACTACTGGATGGCTCTACTCATCCTACAGGACGACCCACAACAAAAGCCATAATATCGTCTACAACCTGTTCTTGTCAAGAAACTGTCAGAAGACATGCTCCACACAGACAACAAAGCTACAGAAGACCAGCTTATCAATATCAATGGATATGTCATTACTGTGGTCAACCAGGTCACATCAGACCTTTCTGTTTTCATCTTCTTAAGAGGAAGCAAGCTCAGAAATATCAAAGGCATCTCTCATCTCCTCCGAAGACATCCCGCCTTGAATGGAGACCTAAGAACCTGGTCTATCAAGCTAATGTTGCATATACATCCTTAAGTGCTTCAACGAACAAGAACTGGTATCTCGACAGTAGATGCTCTCGACACATGACAGGTACTCCAGAGTTTCTCTCCAATCTTAAATTATATACAAACTGCTTTGTTACGTTTGGAGATGGGATTCGAGCTCGAATCATTGGAAAAGGAGTGCTCAAGCATCCAAGAGCCACTTGCCTGACTGAAGCATTACTTGTAGAAGGACTTAAGGCAAACCTGAGTAGCATCAGTGAGATCTGTGATCAGGATTTAGAAGTGAAATTCACTAAAGAAGCCTGTATAGTTAAAAACATCGATCAGGTCACTATTCTACAAGGAGTTCGCTCGACGGATAATTGCTATATCTAGTCTCCCGAGACACATATCGAAGCGATCAAGTGCCTTGTCTCCAAAGCAGAAGAAACCAAACTATGGCACTGAAAGCTTGGACATCTAAACTTTAGAAGTATGCAGAAGGCAATCTCAGAGCAGGCAATTACCGGAATCCCAAACCTAAAAATAGTAGAAGGAAAGATCTGCGGAGAATGTCAGATTGGAAAGCAAACCAAGATGACACACAAGAAGGTTCAGCATATCACCACCTCTCGAGTACTTGACCTGATACATGTTGACCTCATGGGACCAATGCAAGTTGAAAGCCTTGGAGGAAAACGATATGTCTTTGTGTGTGGATGATTACTCACGATACACTTGGGTTGACTTCCCTCGTGACAAATCAGACACCTTCTCGATCTTCAAAAATCTGTGCATTCAGGTTCAACGAGAAAAAAGAGAGACAATTGGCAAAATCATCCGCCTTCGTAGTGATCATGGTAGAGAGTTCGAAAACAGCAAGTTTGCAGATTTCTGCAACTCAGAAGGGATAGCGCATGAATTCTCAGCACTAATCACTCCACAACAGAATGGCATTGTTGAGCGCAAAAACAGAACTCTACAGGAGATGACGAGAGTTATGATGCTAGCTAAGGACATACCAACTCACTTTTGGGCAGAAGCACTTAACACAGCTTGCCATATCCACAATCGAGTCACTCTCAGACCAGGTATGTCAGTGACTCATTATGAAATATGGAGGGGGAGAAAGCCCAATGTTAAGTACTTCCATATATTTGGCTCCACTTGTTATATTCTAGCTGATAGAGAGCCTCGTCAAAAGCTTGACCCAAAAAGCGATGAAGGCATCTTCCTTGGCTATTCAAGGAATAGTCGCGCATACCTAGTCTTCAACAAACGAACCAAGACCATGATGGAATCAATCAATATTGTTGTTGATGATGACTGCGAAGATGCCTCAGAAGATGCGATGGACGAAGACGGAGCCTATCCGCCCAACAATGTCAGGAAGAATGCTACTCCAGATGTCAGAGAAGATGCTAGCAACAAAACAGAAGATGATGTCGCCAATGACGAAGTAGTTCCTGAAACCAGGAACAAGAATCCCTCACGAAGAGTCCAGACTAACCATCCTATCTCTGGAGTTATTGGAAACCTGAATGAAGGCGTACGGACTCGGTCAAAAGCTCCTGAAGATTATAACGAGATGATAGGAAATATTTGCTTCGTTTCAAAGACAGAACCCAAAAACATCAATGAAGCCATCAATGATGAGTATTGGGTCAATGCTATGCAAGAAGAGCTGATTCAATTTGAGAAAAATCAGGTATGGGAACTGGTGCCCAAACCGAGTGAAGGAAACATTATAGGCACCAAATGGATCTTCAAGAACAAATCCGATGAGCTTGGCAACATCACTCGCAACAAAGCAAGGTTAGTTGCTCAAGGGTATACTCAAATTGAGGGTATCGACTTCGATGAGACCTTTGCTCCTGTGGCAAGACTTGAAGCAATCCGTCTCCTGCTAAGGATATCATGTCATCTACAGATAAAGCTCTACCAGATGGATGTCAAAAGTGCATTCTTGAATGGGGACCTCAACGAAGAAGTATATGTGTCACAACCTAAAGGATTTATTGATCCTCACCATCCTGATCATGTGTATAAACTCAAGAAAGCTCTCTACGGGTTGAAACAAGCACCGAGGGCTTGGTATGAAAGACTCACAAAATTCTTCATCCAAAGCGGCTACACTAGAGGGGGAGTCGACAAGACCCTATTTGTGAAGAATGAAGATGGGAATTTAATGATAACTCAAATCTATGTCGATGACATTGTTTTTGGAGGGATGTCAAACAAGATGGTAGAGATATTTATTCAACAGATGCAATCAGAATTCGAGATGAGCATGGTGGGAGAGCTTACTTATTTTCTAGGCTTTCAAATCAAACAACAAAAGGATAGCATCTTCGTATCTCAGAACAAATATGCGAAGAATATTGTCAAGAAGTTTGGGCTAGAGAAAGCCTCACATAAAAGGACACTAGCAGCTACACATGTCAAGCTAACTAAAGATGATCCAGGAGAAGCCGTCGACCAACACCTATACAGGAGCATCATCGGTAGTCTTCTCTACCTCACCGCAAGTCGACCAGATATTGCCTACTCTGTCGGAGTATGTGCACAATATCAAGCCAATCCTAATGTTAGTCATCTATCCCAAGCCAAAAGAATAATTAGATATATCTCTGGGACTACAGACTTGGGTCTGTTATACTCATTCGACACATCCTCTACCTTGGTGGGGTATTGTGATGCCGATTGGGCTGGAAACACACCGGATAGGAAAAACACATCTGGAGGATGCTTCTTCCTTGGCAACAACCTCATATCATGGTTTAGTAAGAAGCAAAACTGTGTTGCCCTTTCCACTGCCGAATCAGAGTATATTACTGCTGGGAGTAGCTGCACACAACTACTATGGATGAAGCAGATGTTAGTCGAATACAATGTCAGACAGGATGCCATGACTTTATATTGTGATAATGTCAGTGCTATCAACATCTCCAAAAATCCTGTCCAACACAGCACGACCAAACACATTGATATTAGACACCACTTCATTCGAGAATTGGTCGAAGACAAGAAAATCATCCTAGAGCACATTCCTACAGAGAAGCAACTTGCTGATATTTTCACAAAGGCATTAGATGCAAGCAGATTCGAGGATCTCAGATCATCACTCGGTCTGTGCACCATCAACGAACAGCAAGAAATTGCTGAAACGGTTGAGAGGAGTTAGTTGGTGCCTCTTCATGAACCGGTCTAAAATCCAACGAATGTCATTGGGCCAAGCATATCAAAAGCCCATATAAAAGAAAAAGAAAGATACGCTCAGACGCTAAAAAGATTTGAATCGTTTTTCAAAACCTAGTCTGCCTCTTCTCTGTGCTTGCTCTCATCTCCTTCGTCATTCACTCTCTGCAAATCTCTCAAACAACAATGGTGAAAACTCGAAGCACAGTAGCCCCAAAGAAAGCCACCGAATCAAAGAAAGCTGAAGCGAAAGGCTCCAGAAGCAGCAAAGTGAAAACAAACGAACATGGAGTGCGGATTAAAGGGCCAAAAACCCTGAAGAAGTCAGAAGAAATCCCCAAGAATGCCTCACCGGAGAAAGCTCCAATGCCAGTCTTCACTCGAGTTCCCAAAAAGTCTCGGACTGGAAGCACTGCATTCTCAATGTCTGACCTAACTGGGCCAGAAAGGGAGAATGATCTGGGCCAGGAAAATCGAGAAGCCTCCATGCAAATCGTCGCAGTTCCAACACCAACAAACATCCCAGGTAACGATCTCTCTGCCGATACTTCTAGGAACAGTGATTTGTTGGAATCACTGCTGGAAAACCAGGACCCACCTCAAGAGGGTGTGGTAGAAGAACTAATAAGGCTTGAAGGAGAAAAGGAGGATCTGACTCCGGTCAGCCATGGGTTGGAACGCATTGCGGAAGGAGAAGGAGGAGAAGAAGAAGGAACAGATGCCATACCAAAAGCCACTGAAAAAGTTGTAGAAGAGGAAGGAATCGCTGACTCGGAAGAAGCCGAGGAAGAAGAAGAGAAAGAAGAAACCAGAAACGGAGAGACCGATCTGGAAGAAGCTGAGGAAAACAAGGATGTCACCCCCAACAACACAGAAGAAAACCCTCTGGATGCCAGAGAAGATGTCACGGAAGAAGCTGATGAGACGGCACACACAGTGCTGTCGTCCCTGAAGAAAAAAAAGTTCTAGAAGAAAATGAAAGTTTGGCTGTTATGGTTGGAAAACTGAAAGAAACAAGGAAAAGGAAGGAGGACAAGGAGGCTGGAGGTCCCAGCAACAAAAAGAAAAAGTTGCATGTCAAAGAAAAAGGGAAGAAAGTAATCGCGACAAGAAGTTTGATGGATGAAACAACTGACGATGACATTGAAGAGGTCCCTGCTGAGGAAGGAAAGAAGAAGAAGGCCCTGAAGACGGCCAAGAACACCGTGAGTGTAACTTACGACAATGTGTCGTTTCACTCAGCAGAAGGTGCAAAGAGGTGGGAGTTTGTATTTCAAAGAACGGCGTATCCAGAGAAGACACTGTCGTCGGAGCTGCTTGGGCTAGAGGCCATTATACAGCTCCTGGAGAAGGTAGAATTAATGAGAACCGTCTCAAACATTGGTAACCACTATCCCCTCTTGGTTAAGGAGTTATATTGCAAATTTGCCTACCACGTTTAGTACTCCAGATGCTCCAGAGTTTGATAAGGTATATGTCAGAGGCATCCGCTTTGACATCTCCTCTGACATTATCAATGACTTCCTGGGAAGGAAGAAGGTTCGATCTATGCCACCACCCGACCTCAACAAAGTTCTCCGTAAATTACCGGAGATAAAAGCAGGACTTGGCCGACCAAAGGCACTGTGGCAGCATCAGACCTGACTTCCAAATACTCCATTCTCTTCCGGATTGAAGTGGAAAATTGGGCTCCCTCGACTCACGCATCATCTATCAAACCTGAGCTGGCTATACTGATATACCAAATAGGTACTGGATCTAAACTTGACTTTGGGCAATTTGTGATTGATCATCTTGTTCGCCATGCTAGATCTCTTGCTGTGAAAATTCCCATAGCCTTTCCATCTCTTATCTCTGAACTGCTTGTACATCAACACCCTGGAGTGTTGAAAACATCGGATAAGGTGGGAAAAAGAGGAGGACTGATTGTGGTGAGCCACAAGTTGTTTGAGGGGAAGCATGCTCCTGATCTTATCAGGCCAGAAGCCAAGGCAAAGACCAGTCGAGCCACAAGTGCCGCCCCTCTAACCAGGACCACCAGCAGGGATGCGGTCATGCTTGAACGAGAGATTGTTGTGCTTGACGAGGACATTGTAAATTTGAAGACAGCTCTAAAGCATCTCTCACAGCGCCGAACTCACTGCGCCAACCTGCTAAAATCCATGTCTCCTCCGGGCTCTGAAGATGATGACACAACCTCCCTACCTAATGATCCAGAAGAAGCTACCCAAGAAGCCTCCACTGAAGCAACAGAGACTGCAAGTTCCAGCAGCAGCTCTATTTAAATTTCATGAAACTTTCTGATTCTTGAACTACCGAACAATTTTATGTTTGTAATGTTTGTTGAACAATGTATCACGCTTACTCTCGACAGCTGATTGAGAGCAAGTGTGAGTTATGCTTGGTTTATTTTGCTTATTTCCCGGATTTGTTACAATATTTGTTTAAGTTTTGGCTCTTTTTGAGCCAGCAAGGGGGAGTAAGATAGATATAGATATATACGCGCGCGCGATGATACAAGAAAGATAGAGACGACGCGACGATACGCAAGATTGCCGATCGACGAGACGACTAATGCGAGGCAGAATGCGACACAGAATACGAGGAAGAATGTTGTCCTTAAAAATAGCCAAAGGGGGAGATTGTAGTTACGACGGTTTTAGAGATTGACTGATTTTTTAAAGGAACTGAAGAACATGTTACAAAGAATGTCGAAGCATCTTCTACGACATCTTGTGTAACATTGTTGACGGCATCTCGGCAAGCATCCTGATCGACAGAAATCAGGAAAGTGCAGTTTCGGCAGAGAAGAAAGAAAACGATTAGGAAATTGCAGAGCGACTCCTAATCTGAAAAGGAGAAAGACGGTGATTAAGAGGAAACCCTTTAGGGTTAGTACTCATCCACGATTGCTATAAAAGCTTAGGCTACCCCCTTAGCAATGGTGTGTTTCTTTATTTGTTTCCTAGCAACAATTTGCAAGGTTCTTAGACGTGAAGGCTTGCGGGCTGAGAAATTGCAGATTGAGCTTAGGATATTGTGTATCACATAACTATAGAGAGTTAGGTGATTGAGGGTTTACTAAAGTCGTGAGTGAAGACTGCACGCAACCACCAAGCTTGAAGAAGACTTGAAGACGACAGAGCAAGGCGATTGTTCGAAGAGTGGAATCAAGACGTTCTTGGATTCAGGGGGAGACCCTGAGATAGATTGCACTGTAAGACGTAGCATAAAGTATAGATCTAGGGTGATCACAGGTACTTGTATGTTCTGACGGATTACTGATAAGTGAAATCTTTCCACTAGGCTGAGAGTCCCCAGACGTAGGTGACGTTGCACCGAACTGGGTAAACAATCTGCTGTGTCATTGTCTATAGCTTTATCTTTACTGTCCTAAGTTATCTACGCAAGAAGTCAAACACAACGTTATATCTTCTTACGTAACATTGTGTGTGACATCTTGCACGACTAGATTGATCAGAATTTCAAAATCAATTATCTAACCTGGAAACAAAACAAAATCACAATTCAAAACTCCCAATAACAATCCAGTAAGAAAGGAGTTTTTTTTCTCTACGGGAGATTTGCGGCCACTTTTGGGCGTTTTGGTCGAACCACCTCAATATTTAATTATCATCATGGGTAAAGATTGCATAACTGAAGAAATTTGACTTGATGGTGCAATTTCGTTCAATTGGGGACACAATCCCCTGCTCTGTCTTCCCAAGACCACCTCCCTTGAATCCCATCTTCTCCAGCAACCTTATGCTGATCCCCATGGAGTACTCATCGAAGCTCTCAAGTGCCCAGAATTCTGATTTCGACCTCAACCTTCTTCTCCGATTTCATCCCATTCTTTCGGAACTTGTAAGGGTTCTGGCCTACACTAAATTAACGGGGTTGGTGCCGATTGCCAGATCTGATCTGTTCCTCGGAACCTCAACCTTCGTCTCCAATTTTGAGCCATCCTTTTCTCTGGAACTTGGATGATTTCTAACCAATATAAAATTAAACAGTTGAGTCGAACAATTAGCTCTACTCGATCAGTCTCTGGTGGAGAAATTACCTCTTTTAGATATGTCTCTGCATCGCTTTGTGGAGGCAAGATTATCACTGGTTCTCTTGTATTGCTTCCTGGAGGAAGAGGCTCTTGCTGCTCCAAAAATACACTGTAGGTCCAATTATTTGATTACTTGTAAGGCCCTAAGTTGCAATGGCTCTCCTATAATACACTTAGCCATGCAGCTCAATCCCACAAAATGCATAAGGTTGTGGGTTGGTGAAAGAAATTGTTAAAATGCTTTAGGGGGTGAAAGAAATTGTTAAAATGCTTTAGGGGGTGAGAGAAATTGTACACGACATTTTGGGGCAACGATGATCAGATCGGCAGCGAGCTCCTCGTGGAGAATTTTGTTCTTTTGGAGGCGGTTTGGTTCTGGAGAGAGAAAGGAGAGATAAATGAGAAAAGAGAAAAAAAAGAAAATAGAGTTGAATGGCACGTGTTTGAAAATTTGAATGATATTTAAGGGTATTTTAGTCATTTCACATTTAAAACTAACTGAAAATTTAATGGACTGAAGTTGATTGAGAAAAAAAATTCTCCGCGCACCTCTCACACCAAAAAAATAGTCGGCTGTAATTAGGTGAGAAACGTGTCAAGTTAGATGTAGTTACGTGAGATTATCCCTTGGAGTTATAATGTTTAAATACAATGTCTTAGTTTCTAGCAACTTCAGTTGGGCTCAGCATATGCTTCCTCACTAATATTTAGGTGTTATTAGATGGACTGACATCGGTTCTTTTACTGGAGCAGAACATTCTACTGTCAAGTTGCAAAAATGATGCAGTGTTGAAGATAGCTGATTTTGGTCTCTCAAGGTAAAATAATTGTTCTATAGAATTAATATGAACTGTGACATTGTCTTTTTTGTAAGAAGGATGGGATTCTACAACTTTTTTGCATTAGCCAATAAGTTTCTAACTTACCGATTTGTAGCTTCTTTCATCTCGTGAGCAGAACTTTATGTCCGGGTGATTATGCCGAGACAGTTTGTGGATCCCCGTTGTATATGGCTCCCGAGGTTCTTCAATTTCTAAAATACAATGAGAAGGTAACAATTCTGCTAAATATGACATTTCGTGAAACTGAGATTAACTAAGATTCATCACTTGGTTGTAGGTTGACATGTGGGGCATTGGGGCAATTCTTTTTGAGCTGCTGAATGGGTATCCACCTTTTCATGGCAAGAATAGTGTTCAGGTACATCCTTTCCTAGATCATATGCTCTTGAAAAATTCTTGGTAACAATCACCCTACAACGATTTTGTTAATTTCAGTTGTTGCGGAGCATTAAATCATGTACTCATCTTCCATTTTCTCAACGTATCCATCCAGGGTTGCATCCGGATTGCATTGATTTCTGTTCAAGACTACTCTCTAGAAATCCAGGTTCAAAAACATTTGACTGTGGATATAATGTCATTTACTCTTGAAGCATCCATGAATTTGTCCCTTACTGTTTGCTATCTCATTGCAGCGAACCGTTTATCCTTCGATGAATTTTTGTGCCATAAATTCTTGAGCATGAAATGAGTGGTTCCATGGATGGGTGGAGTTCAGATTTGAAGTAAGCATTATTGCTTAGCTAGTATATATGGAAATGCTTCAGCATATAGCATGAGAAGCTGCTTAAATTAGAAATACAACTCTCAGATACACAAACACGAACTTGTTCTATACTGTGGTAAAATATGAAGTAGGATCCGGAGGTACTGGAATGTCCACTGTCCCTTCCAACATGAGAAGCACCTTTTTCATGGAAGGGCGAATCGAGGGATCATCTAGGATGCACCAGAGTCCCACTTTAGTCACCCTATCCAGTTGTCTCCTGTCAACTTCTTCATCGCCCACGAGTCTTCCCAGTTGGCCAGCATTGAAACATTGGTAAACCCATTCTTCAAGAACAGCTTCATCCTCAGTAAGGCTGCAATCAACGCTCTTCCGGCAACTTATGATTTCCAGCAGCACAATCCCGAAGCTGTAAACATCTGCCTTGACTGTCACAGGCTGCTTCCTATGCCACTCTGGTGCCACGTACCCTTTTGTCCCTCTGATTCCAGTATAGGTTCTGGTTTGGTCAGGCTTCAACAGCTTTGCCAATCCAAAGTCGGATATTTTTGGTCTCCCGTACTCGTCCATTAGTATATTCTGAGGTTTTATATCACAATGGATGATCTGGGTCTCACACTCTTCGTGTAAGTATAGGATCCCTCTCGCTATATTCCGAGCAATCTCCATCCTTTCCTCCCAGCAAGGTTGTTTTGCAGGTGTGAAGAGCACGTCTGCAAGTGACCCATTGTTCATGTACTCATACACCAAGAGCCTGTTAGACCCTTCAAGGCAGTAACCGAGTAATCGCACTAAGTTCCGGTGATGTGTCCTCCCAATAGCTTTGATCTCATTCTGAAACTCTCTGTCTCCTTCAGTCAACACTTTATGTAGCCTCTTCACTGCTACAACAACAGTTGTCCCATTCAGCTGCACACTCCCTTTGTAGACTGCTCCAAAAGCTCCCCTCCCAACCTCTTCCCCAAAATTGTTGGTCACTTTCTCGAGCTCAGCATAAGTATAGGATTTAATAGAAACATCCTCAGCCAGTCCTATGTTCCCGCAGTTGAGAACTCGCTTATACAACCAAACATGATTTCTGTAAACAAGGAAACCAGAAAGGGCTAACGCAATGAACCCAATAGAAATGAACACTATACCAGCCACTAGAATTTCAGATGGAGGCTCTTTCTCGCCTTCTTTCGTCTCATTTCCTGGTTCACCGGTCGCCCCAGGTGTGGAAGAGCCTACCTTGATGAGAGCAGTGTTTGAATTGCCAAGTGATCGTGCTCCGAATCTCAGAGGAAGCCTCTGCTTTCTGCATGCTCCATTGATGTACAAAACAGCCTCGCAGTTGCAATCCTCGAGGCATGCGTCTTTACATTCATCTTTCGTAAGCGACGAAAGAGATGAGAAATAAGTATCTTCCCATATAGTGCTAGTCACTTCTTGCATACTGTAATCGACACTGGGTCCTGGACCATTGTTCTTGCAACTCTCTGAAGTGAAGTTTCTTTCGCACCCTGAAGTCTGGTTTCCTTCGCTTACAGGCGCGAACCCCGGGAGGCACTGACACTTAGCGTCCTGGTCATTTGTGAAACAGAACGCGTTCATGCCACACAGACCCTTAGGCGCACATTTGTCATTGGTGGAGTTCCACAAAATAGACCAGCTTGATGTGTCATCTGTCAAATTGTGCATATACAATCTGAAGATCCCGTCCGGGTCAACCCTTATCAGATGGACCCTTTCTTTTGTAGGGTATCCTCCATCTGTGATGTTCCGAATGTTGGTGGTAGCATTGAGGAGGTAGAGTCGGCCATCTTGGTCAAAATTGAGTGTTACATTATTTCCGTAGGTGAATGTTCCTGATGACCAATAAGCATGCCAACTTGTTACTGGATCCACAACTGGATACTGCACAAGATTGCCGTCAGCTTGCATCTGGAGCCGGAAGATACCCGTTGATTTATCAGTCTCCGAGACGCCGGGGAAGAGCTGCTGTTCCGTTGAGGCTAAGAGACGTTGTCCTGGCAAGAGGGTATCAGTTGGGAAGTCAAAACTCTGCCATATCACCCTGCGAACGGAATTGTAGAGCACGAAATTCCCCGAATCGAGCATGGAAGCTGAAGTCGGTGTATCGGTAGGATTGGCTATGTAGATATCCTGGTCCTGCCCTGATCTCAGGACCAGCTTTGAATCAGAATCGAATGACAGGGTTGCGTTTTCGGGAAATGGAGGATTGTCCCGGACTGCCGTCCAGACAACCGTCTTCTCTCGGATCCTGGCAAGAAAGATGCCAACTGCATAGCCGTCGGCTTTCTTGTAGAAGCCGAAAGCGTAGAGACCGGAAGGAGAGGTCCATGAGGAAATGGAAGTGGGTGTGAGAGAAGAGGTGAGGCTTATATTGAGATGTTGCCGTTGAGCTGCAGCTACTGAAACTGCAACCAGAAAGAGAAGGAAGTGTATGAGAGCAGCCATGGATACAGAAATTTGTTTCTCTTTGAGTTGTGTGAATAAAGGGTTGGCTTTGAAGCTTATTATATGAATTGGAAAGAAACTATGCGAGTCAAGTGTATTTAGAAGTCGAGTTTATACAATACATTATGTGGGTCTGTTTTTCAGACAAATACTTTTCAAATGTTTTAAATTTCCAATATGTCGTTCTTGGAAGATTCTCTATATTCAGAGCTGTCGTTTTCGACCTCTGATTTTTAGAATCACAGTCAATTTTTGCGCGTCAATTTGTCTTTTTCAATTGACTACTGAACATGTATTAGAGACCGCCCGACGTCGGCCCTTGGTGGATTATTTTATATAATTAAACCCAATTTCAGAAATTCATTTTCCATCTCCAAAAAAACTAGTTTGAACAGAAATTTTGACGTCGAACTGTCTTTATATCAGTTACTATAATATTTGCCAACTACAACATTCGGATATGGAAATTTCATAAAGTAGTGAAACATTGGTTTTCAAATATGCCATATTTATGCAAAACATTTATATTTGAAATGTTTGACGAATCATTTCTGAATTGAGCAAGATCAAATGTGATTTAACTTTGTTTTTTTTAAATAGTATTGACTAAATTATTAAAATTACAAGTGATATATATATATATATATATATATACACACACTCGGCTACAAACATATATGAAACGTTCAAACGTCCAAACTATGTAAAACCGTTGGATTTGAGACGCGCGTTTTCTTAAATTGCGATATGTGGCAGTGTCCAACATACTATACGACATTGCACTACATGTTATACAACATTGCACTACATGGTCTACGTGGTTATACAATATTGCACTGTATGTCATACAACTCGGGTGTTTTGACATTTTTAATTGGTTTGTAGCTGATATCTCATATATATACCCAGAGTAGATATCAAGTACAAACCAAGGGAAATTTTCAAAACGTTCATACATGATTGCGACACCTGGCACGGACAGATTTGATACCAACTTAATAGAGACAAACGGAGAAGCCGGGACAGTTGAGTCATTTTGCGCATAAAACCTAATATAATATGTGACGGTTTTGTTTCTCAGAATAGCGATCACGAGGTTGTAATGGTTGCAGAGAGATTTCGACTTCATTTTCGCACTTGATATTGATCTCGATTCTTTAGAGATGGTGTTACGTGATCGTTTCTGTCTTCGATTCGGTTGTCAAATCTCGATAAGTCGCGCAATTTCCAGTTTGAGCTTATATCGATTTCGTAGTTTTGGAGTTTCGCTTTGTTGTTTTTTTATTTAAAATCTGATCTAGGGTTTTTTTGATCATCAAGTTGTTATTTATTTTTTATTTGTTATTTATAGTTTTTTCTCTCAGGTACAACAAATATGAGGTGCAGAAGATGATGACAACGACAAAGAAGATGTTGCATCTGTCTTTCTATTTATGTACAACATGTAGATATACTGTGTATAACATGCTTGTTTATATTGTATAACCAGTGTGATTAAATAATGCTAAGCATCATATAAAACGATTCACCATCTTCTGTGAATTTTTTTTGTAAGCTCTTGTCATTTATTGCAAGCTTTAGATTAATCAAGTTTACAACTGCCTTTCTGTTTATGTATAACATGTCGATGTACCATGTATAACTTACCGGGTTGTATTGTATCACTTGTTTGAAAGTTGATTCATATTCTTTAGTGTATAATCGTCTATTAGCTTGGTTGACTTATAACTTATTTCATATTCAAATTTCTGCGGCAAATGCCTAATTAATTTGGAAATAAATCTTCAATTAATCATCAAAAAATTTGGTAACAAATAATCGTCTATACGGATATTTTTGGAAATACATATATTTAATTTACATTCTTCACTGTTTTAATAATTTTGAAAATACATATTTGTTATTGGACATTAATTTATTTAATTAAATAATGTTCAGCGGCACATAAAACGATTAACCACTTCCGAGGTTTGTGTATAATTGTCTTATTGTCAATGTATAACATGTTGTATATTGTATAACCAGATTAATTAGATAATGTTCATCAACATATAAAACAATAAATGAATATTTTCTAGATCTAGTCTATTTTTAGTGTGAATCGATGAATGATCGCGATTTAAATGTGCGATCGCGCTTTAATGATGACTATTTTTTATTGCAAATCGATGAATGATTGTGCTTTAAATGCGCGATCGTGCTATCAATGCACGAACCGCCTCCTGGCACAATTACGGTTATACCCTCACGAAGAAAGCGTGGATGGAATTTTTTGGCGTTAATCTCATATGCGCGCGATCACATACGTGGCAGATCTAACGGTTATACATTAGTTTGAACGTTTAGACATTTTGGGTGAGTTTGTATTGGAGTGCATCCTTGTATACCTAACTATCGTTTCAAAAAAAATACTACACCTAACTATTATGTGTGATTTTCAATCACCTAACTTAAATTTTGTTGTAATATGATCAATATGTTTTAAAAAAGGACAAAGTTACTATCTCCATCTCTTCCTCATACCCTCAATCTCCGATGTCTCCGCTGCCACCTCCTCTCCAAACTCTAAACAACATTTCCTCGCCGTGGATTGATCGAATGGAGAATTAGAAGAACACGCAATCATTCTCATAAAAAATAATGAAAGACAAACTATACACTAAACTCATGTGCAAACCAAGTTCAAGCGAAATCCATCAAAACCCATGAACCGAAGCGAGCTAAGCAAATACTCAATTTTTATTTGGGTATTTTGAGGTTGAATTGGTTTTTTATGAGTTATAATGGAGGAAATTAGTTGATGAATATAGTGGATGAAAAAAAATACACATGAAGTAGTGTTTTTGACAATGTTGTAAAAATCACTAAACGCTAGTCTACTCAGGTAGAGAGGACATTTTCGAGACTAATCGAGGATTAATCGCCGATTAATCAAATTGAAGGATTAATAAAAAATTATTAAGAATTAATCAAAAACTAATTGAGGAATTAATTAAAGATTAGTCGGACAAGTTAGAAAAATTTACAACATTGGTTTTTGGTGTTTTGTTCGCCCGTTCACTACCATTAAAACAGAGAGAGATAGGGAGGGCTTATGTTGACTTGCCAATTGGCGGTTAAATTCTGATTAGAGATCAATTGATGGATGGTATGAGATGGAACATGCGTAATAATTTAGAATTTAAAAAAATGTTGGTCATACTATAATAAAATGTAAATAAAGTGATTAATAAATAACAAATAATAGTAAAATGTAACTTAGTGCAACTTAGATTGCATACAAACGTATGCATGCAATCATCTCAAAATACAACTTATAGTATTAGGAAAATAATAAGGTATAATTTCACGTAACTACAATTAGTTTGACATGTTTCTCATATGACTACAACTAACTTCAAAACGAGTCACAAAAGTACATTTGAATTTATTTTTCCTCATTTAGTTCATTTTCAGTACAAAAAAAGCAACAGTGCACCTCTTTGACATTCAAATTCATGCTATTTTTTCATTTCACCTCTCTCCAAAAACGGATGATTTTCTTACACTTAGAGATTTCGAATGATTTTGGAGTCTTCGTAAGAAATGTATGGAACTTTCATACCTTTCTGAAATGCTAAAGTTCACAAAATTTGAAGATCGTTTAGTAAGTCAAAAGTGTGTTAGTATTTTCTGCTGAAAACTTGGTAGTTCGGAAAGTTAATGATTCCAGCAGAAAGTTTGAACCTATTTTTGACTTGTCAAACGACCTCCAAGTTCCGCGAAACTTTATATTTTAAAATTGTATGAAATTCAACTACATATTTTATGAAGACTCCAAAATTATTTGAAGTCTCTAAGTGTGTCAAACACACTCGTTTTTTGATGAGGGAGTAGGCGAAAAAAATGGCATGAGTTTGAAATTTTAAAAGTCAAAGAGGGCATTTTTGTTTTTTTTTTATTGAAAATGAACTAAATGTTAAAAATAAACTCAATTGTACTCTTGTAACACGTTTTGAAGTTACCTGTAGTTATGTGAGAAACATGTTAAACTAGTTGTAGTTATGTAAGATTATCCCAAATAATAATTATACATCCTATAATATATCAGGAAAATAACAATTCTAAGGAATTATTGGTTGGTCTCTAATATGGTATCAAATAATATCTCGCGTACACAAGTTATTTGAATCTCCGGACCGGACCGGTAAAAATATATTTTTATTCAGTTCTCTCTAGTATATTTCTATTCTCTTATTTTAATTGCACCCAGTAAATCACTTATTCATATAAAACCTCAACTCTTTTCATTGAGTTTGTCTCAAACTTATCTTTAAAAAGTTTTATAATTCGTATATAATTATAAAACTATAATCAATCATTCAATTATTAAATTGAACTTTTAGTTGCTTTGAAATAATATGAATATTTACTTTCAATAAAATGCACTTTGTTACATATAATCAATTTAAATGTTTTCTAGAACTAAGTAAAACAATTACTTTTTATTATGGCGTGAAAAGCTTAAAACATCATTTATTCTTAATTTTTTAAATGTATGTCACACTCTCCATTGAACGTTTCAAAACATTTCTCAACAAACATATGTGAGACACTTCAATTATTCTAATGTTGAACATTTATTTTCAAACTATATTGATTCCAATAAAATTGCTAAAAATATTCCTTCAGAAATAGACAATTTTCTAACACCGAAAGATACTTTCTTTCATTTTAATAACATATTATAAATATAACATATAATTGTGATCCACTAGTACAAAAGATATTATTTCACATCATATAAAAAGGAAATATATTAAACTTGTCTATTTAAATTGGAAATTTTTCTTCAAATAATTCATAATTTCTCTTTCCATTCACCGTCAAATGAAGTAATGAACCGCCCAATTTGTTTTGTTTGTTTCAAATGGGGCATGCTTCCTCTGAAGCAAATCAAGAAAAAATATTGAATAAAAAAGACGTGCATTTAAAATTTTAATCGCCAACGAAACCAAAACATATATTTTAAAGGAAAAACTTCACTTAGTTCCTTTGTACCATATTCGATTTTCACTTAACTCTCCAAAAAATTAAAGTAGTATGTGGAGTCTCTGAAGTTGTCGACTTTGACACTTAACCCCAACGTTATTAATTCTTGGTCATGTAACCATCACATGAGTGCTTTATTTTATGAAAATGATAGAAATACCCTCAAATAAAAATTTATTTGATAATCTAAAAAGACGATTTTACCCTCAAATGAATAATAATTAAATCTAATGGATGGAGGGTATTTTTTTTCTTTTCATTTAAACAAATAAAAAAATAATTGATAATTAAATTTCATGTAAAATGACCATCCTCTCCCTATCACTGTCCCACCCTTCCCTTCTTCAACCTGTCGTCCTCCGCCCTGAACAACTCTATTATGAACAATTCCACAACTGCTTACTACTGGTCAATAAACTTGCTAAAAAGTTAAATCACAACAACCTTTAAAATCATGTTCAATTTCTACAAACCATACAATTTTTGAATTAAAATCATCAAAACTCATGAATTTTTTCTCGGTACAAATTGGAACTCCCAAATCGATAGCGTTCGGTAGCGACCCTTGTCAGTGGCGGTCGATGGCGACCCTTGTCAGCAGCAGCGGTCGGCAAATCCAACGAGCAATCGACGAATACGGCGATGCTTACAAGAAGGAGATGCTGACTAGCGCCGTCGTCAATTGGGCTGGTGGTAGAAACTACCGTCGTCCTCCCCCTCCCCCTCCGGCGTCTCCTCCACCTTCGCCTCCGGTCTCGGCTCCGACCATGCCTCCAGTCTCGCGAACCTGCATCTAGCCACCGTCAAATTCGAATGTCTCCTGCAAACCAGATCTGTCGAGAGCCAGATCTGTCGCCCACGCGACTGTGTCCTCGCCGGAGCCCAACCTCCTTCGCCGGAAGATCCCAGCCTCCAACAAGCTTTGGTGTTGTACGGAAACGGAGGAGCCCAAATATGTTGCTCTAATCCAATACTCCAGTGTCAATTTGAACAAGATGAGCCCTAATCGCTCCCTTGTGCTTCATACGGCGGTAAGGGGCGGACGGTGATGGAGGCGGACGGAGGAAGGCGGCGGAGGCGATGGCGACGCTAGAGCTTCTCCCAATTTACCGCCTCCGTCGTTGGGCTTACTCACAGAGATTTATTTTTTAATGTTTTTTATTTATTAAAATAAAAAATAGGTTGAAAAGACAAGTTTTCCCTTGAAATAGTAGTTTATTATGTAATTTAATAAATGACAAAATGGTTATTTAACATTTAATCAAATAATTATATAATTTGGGGATTATACTACGAGAGCATTTTGGATTTTTCACAAGCAAATCAGCACCGTTGGGATTAAGTGAAACTTTAGTATACTTCAAGGGCTCCACAAACCACTTTTATCTCTCAAGGAAGTTATGTGATATTGAAATTTGAATGACCATTTAGTATGGTTGTTACAAGTTTTAATATGATCATAATATGTGTTGTTATGATAGAGGTTATGAGGCCATTAACTTGGTAATTATGTCTCATAATTCTCTCAATAATACTCCATTGTAACAACTCTTTTCATTAGTATAAATAGAGGCTAAAGGAATAAGATTGGGACAAGAAACAAGAAAGAAAATACACTTCACATAGAATCCTATCAATCACTAAGAGCAACTATTCTAAGAGGCTCTAGGACTTGTGGTGTGAACATTACCGGGACTCTAGTAGCCACCAGAATCAGAGATTTGTGGGCAAGGAACGACACGTCGATCTTGTTACGTAATCCGTATATAAGGTTAGTCCTTTCCAACAGTGGTATCAGAGGTGAACGCGTTTCATTTTTTTCCCCAAATTATTTAAGCATATATGTGTGCTCGATTTGATGATCATATAGATGTATATGAATATATGTTGTTTATATATACACGTTATTTGATTATTATATATACATGTGGTGCTTCAATTATTATATATATGATCATGATAGATGAGTTTATGTGTATATATGTGTGTTGAGATGATTTATACGAGATCAATTATGTACATATACATATATATTATATCTCATGCACTAGATTATTACATAAGCATAAACGTTTTGGTGATTATATATTTACATATATGTGTTGATATACAATTTGATTGTAAGATATACATGTGTGATTTGGTGATTTACATATGCCTATGTGTATAATCTTTGTGTGTTTCGATCATTTGTATAAGTTATATATATTTTGGCTCAATTATATATATATATATATATATATATATGCGCATTAATCATATATATAGAGCTCTTTTTAAATTCTTATACAATTTTATATGTATGTTTCTTATGTATATAATATATATGATTATTTCATATACATATGCTTTCATTATATATATATGGCTTGGTTGTTTAAATCTCATGCATCTATATATATATAGCGTTTTGATGATTATATATATAATAATATATATGGTTCGGTGTTAATGAAATTTATGCACGTGTTTATATATATATATATATATATATATATATAATACGGTTATTGATTTATATATGTACTTGTACATCTACATAATTAATATGCATTTGATGCTTATGTTCGTATGTATATGTAAATTGCTTGAGTAAACATATTAGTGATATACATATGTCTCTATTGTGCATAAAAATGATTTTGATCATATATATGTTGTGATTACGAGTGTGTAAAGATTTATTATAAGCATTAGATAATGTAATTTTACATATAACATGCATGATCTAGATGTTTTCTTTTATATGCTAACTTAATACACATATGCAACTTGTATGTTAATGGGTATACACATATGAGTATAATTTTTGTGTAAGAGTTAGTACTTGGACTATATAAAAAAATTAATACAAATATGTTCTGTATATATATATTTTTAAGTTAATGTAAATCTGTTTTACATATTGTAATTAATATCTAAGTGATATTATAAAATGTTAATTTGTTTGGCTACGTATACATGAATGTGTTTCGTTATAATAATAATAAATAAATAAATTTAATGAATTTATATCATTTTGTGATGATTATGAGCATGTGATATGAAATTTTATGGGTAATTTAATTTTTTATGTGCCTAATGTCCATTTAAACTATATACTTGTATATGACTAAAAATATGATTGGTGACTTGTCCACAACTGAAAAACTAGATGGTACAAATTATGATATCTACCATAGGAAGATTCAGCACAATTGAAAAACTAGATGGTACAAATTATGATATCTACCATAGGAAGATTCAGTATCTTCTAAATGAGCGTGAGGTTCTTGAAACCTTAACCAATACTGTGGCTAAGCCTCAAGACGTAGAGGATGATAAATATTTTGAAAACCTGGAACTTCATGACCAATGGTTTAGAAAGGATCGTCCTGCACGCTTTACTATGTTGTTTTGCATGCATAATGACTTGATTGGTGAGTTTGAGACATGTCTTACTGCCTAGGACATGTGGGACAAGCTTAAGATCATGTTTGGACAAACATCAGCAACAAGACTACGTGCCTTGAACCTGAAGTGGATGGATTATTCGATTGATCATAAACACAATGTGACCGAACACTTACGTGTCATGAGTGCAATGATATGTGATCTCAAAGCTGTTGGGCGAGATGTGCCTGATGAGGAAAAAATTGTGAATGTGCTTCGCTCTCTTCCTTCTGATACTGAAGAATGGCAGAATTTTAAACTCCGCATGTCTCACAGTGAAAATATTAAGACTTTCGCTGAACTTGCTTAACATGTGGAGATGGAGGTGGAGCGTCAAAAGGCGCTTAAGCCACTTACTCCTGCTGCTGCACTAGTTGTTCAAAATAAAGAATAACAAAGGTAAGAAGGGGAAGAAATGACATCGCCTATCTAAACCACATGGACCACGAGGTGGAATCTAAAAGCAACACAAAGCTAAAGAGCCTAAAGGGGTTAATGTAGCGCACATAAAATGTTACAATTATGAGAAGAAAGGTCACTTTGCTCGAGAGTGTCCCGAGCCAAAGAAGGTACATTTCTGCTCTTATGGTCATGATTCACTTGTTTGTTCCTATGCATTAGTTACTAATTCTCTTCCTGATTGGATTGTAGATACGGGAGCGAGCAAGCACATAGTTCGTGATCGTGATGGTCTTGTGGACTATCATCGCTTTCCAGTTGGTTCACAAACTGTCATGTTTGGGAACGGTAGTGAGGAAGATGTCATTGGAACTGGCACCTATCAAATAAAGCTCCGTGGAGGCAATACATTGCTTATACATGATGCCCTATATGCACCAGGGGTGCGATATTGCTTAGTTTCAGTAATTAGTTTATTGAAATTAGGATTTGTTTTCAATTTTAAAGACAATATTTTGGACATTCTTTATCATGGTAATGTGTTTGACCATGGTATTTTAAAAAATTATTTCTTTGTGCTTGACTTGGATGATATTTATGTTAATTCATCTTATGCTTTCGTTTCTCATTTTGATATTGATTCTGAATCTGTTAAATGGCATGCTAGACTTGGTCATATAGGCCAAAAGCGTATGAATAGACTAGCTAAATATGGGTTTTTAGATCGACTTACTAGGGTTAAGTTGCCCATATGTGAGTCTTGCCTAGCTGGAAAAGTGAGCAAGAATCCTTTTAGTAAGGCTTCAAAAGCTCTATGTCCTTTAGAGTTATTCCATTCTGATATTTTTGGGCCTTTAAATATAAAGGCACGGCATGGTGTTATATATTTTCTCACTTTTATAGATGACTATTCACGTTTTGGTTACGTGTATTTGTTGTCTCGCCGTTATGAGGCACTTGATACGTTCAAGCATCTTGTAGCAGAAGTTGAGAACCAATTGAATCGAAAAGTCAAGACTCTTCGAACCGATCGTGGTCGTGAATATCTTTTTGATATGTTCAAAGGATTTTGTGAGGGAAAGGGTATATGCAGACAGTTAACGATCCCTCACACTTCTCAACAAAATGGTGTTGCGGAGAGAAGGAATCGTACCTTACTTGATATGGTTAGGTTAATGATGGCCCAAGCCAATCTACCAATTAGTTATTGGGGAGATGCGTTGCTTACGGCAACCTATATTCTCAATCGTGTCCCAAGTAAAAGTGTACCCCTCGCGCCATATGAATTGTGGTATGAGAGAAAGCCCTTTTTTGAATCATTTGCGCCCATGGGGTTCGACATGTTATGTGCATAACCCAACCCATAAGCCTGGCAAGCTTGGTCCAAGAGCCACAAAAATGATGTTCATTAGATATCCCAAGCATTTCAAGGATATGTGATGTACAGTGAACATCCAAATGGTGGCATGACAGAGATCGATTCTCGTCATGTTGTATATCTTGAGGATGAGTTCCCAAGTATTGGTGAAATTAACAAAGATCTCGAGTTGTATGAGTTACAACTACCATCTCTAGGTGAAGTAGGGGAATTAAGAGCTCCTGATGTCACCAGAGATAGTGAAGTTCCGGCTAATGATGTAAATAATGAGAAAAGTCAGCAAGATGAGAACTTGTCCATTAGTGAAGATCAACTTGAAAATGAGGTGAGTCCTCAACCTCTGAGTATTGAACATGAGATCAGTTCTCAAATTCTAGATTCAACTTCTTTAGAAGAAGATGGGAGAGATTTTTCACTTAATGACATGGAACGTAAGAGTGAGCGGGGCAGAATTCCTCGACGATATTCTGGTATCAAAAAGCGAGACAAGCAAGCTTTTCTTTGTGCTCTTACTGAGATCGATGAACCTACTTTCTTTAAAGAAGCGTTGGATTCACCAAATAGTCACGAATGGATGGACTCCATGAAGGATGAGATGGACTCAATGACAAAGAATAAGGTTTGGGAACTTGTTGATCTTCCGCCGGAACGTAAGTCAATTGGAAACAAGTGGGTTTTCAAAGTGAAACGTAAGGAAAATGGGTTAATTGATAAGTTCAAGACTCGACTCGTGGCGAAAGGTTTTACCCAAATCGAGGGTATAGACTATGAGGAGATATTTTCTTCTGTGGTGAGACTTGCCTCCATTCGTCTATTACTAGCATTAGTTGACTATTTAGACTTAGAGTTGTTCCAAATGGACGTAAAGACTGTCTTCCTCAATGGTACATTTGAGGAAGAGATTTATATGGATCAACTTATTGGGTTTGTCTCTAAAGGTCAAGATGACAAATGTGTTGTCTTAAAAGATCTATATATGGTCTAAAGCAATCTTCTAGGCGATGGTACTTCAGATCCCATGAAGTCATAACAGATTTTGGCTTCTATATGGTGGATGAAGACCACTGTGTGTGTTATGGTCCCTGGCTCTAGATCGGGTAATGGGTCCTCGAGGTGATGGGGTTGATCGAGACGTGTGGTTTCGTCGACGACCTATTATGCAAATCTCACAATACTCCAAAATACTCAAGTATATGTTTCTCTAAAGTATTGCTTGCCTTTTTATTGATAATCCAAGCCCCTATAAATACATCATACTACTAGGAAATAGTGGAATATGAAAAGCAATGCAGTAAATAATAATAATTCAATCCCATCAATGTGGGAAGATTGAACAACTAAGGCACTAAAAGCTAGTGATAAATGATAATACTTAATAATAGTAATTGTGGACCACAACATCATCCACCCCTTCGAGACATCGCTCGTTCTCGAGCGCACCGTCATGTAATTTGATAAAACTGTCTGGTATGGTTTCCGCCAGGGTCCTCGGGTTCGAACATACATTCCTCGTCCTTCTCTGTCGCCTCCAAGAAAAATAATTTTTTGCATCTATGACCGGCCGTATACGATTCATCGCAATTAAAACAGAGACATTTGGCGCGACGTTCATTCAATTTTGTCCGAGATAGCCGTCGGATCACCGGACCATGTCCATCCACTAGTTCCCCTTGTATGGAGGAACCTTCATCTCGCATATGCCGACGTTCAAAAAGACGGGCAAAATTCATAGCAGAGGTTAAATCAATGGGTTGTTGAACTTCAACATCGACCGCAATGGAGTCCTGAAGCCCACTAATGAATATAGACATTTCTTGTTCAGAAGTGAGGGAGGATACCTGAGCCGACAGTTTTTCGAATTGACATTGATATGCCTCAACGGAGCCCGTTTGCCGGAGTTTCGACAACTCCCCCAGCTTGTTGCTCTTGCCTGGAGCTCCAAAACGAACATGACAGTGATGCTTGAATACATGCCATGTCAGGTTGGGTCGGTCTCGTTGAAGCTTCATGAACCATAGCTGGTCGTCACCCTGGAGGTGGATAGACGCCAACGAGACCTTCTCTTCCTCGCTAGTTCTTTGGTGCAAGAAAAAAATTTCACATGTACTTAGCCAAACCAGAGGGTCCACGCCACCACCAAACCTAGGAAAATCCAAGTTGGTGTAACGGGGAACAACACCTCTAAGTCCGCTGCCCGCACTCTCTTCCGCTGTTGGAGTTGCGCGTTGCTGCAGCTGCTCTTGGGTGCGGCTGGCTTCACCGGTCTGCCCCTCCTCCTCGGGCTGCCCCTCTCTACGATTTGGTTGTAGAGAGCTGGTGAGTTGCTGCATTTGATCGAGCAAATGTTGGTACTTAACTTCGGTTGCAGTTTTGTCGGCCTGGTACAAACCCAAAAACTCATCGAACCGCTCACTCAAGGACCTTTCCGCCATATCTCCAAGCTCTGATACCAATATGTTATGATTCCTGGCTCTAGATCGGGTAATGGGTTCTCGAGGTGATGGGGTTGATCGAGACGTGTGGTTTCGTCGATGACCTATTATGCAAATCTCACAATACTCCAAAATACTCAAGTATATGTTTCTCTAAAGTATTTCTTGCCTTTTTATTGATAATCCAAGCCCCTATAAATACATCATACTACTAGAAAATAGTGGAATATGAAAAGTAATGCAGTAAATAATAATAATTCAATCCCATCAATGTGGGACTATGGAACAACTAAGGCACTAAAAGCTAGTGATAATGATAATACTTAATAATAGTAATTGTGGACCACAACAGTGTGTATGTCAATAAAACTGCAAAAGAGATAATGTTTCTCTCATTATATGTTGATGACATACTTCTAGCTAGTAACAATTTGGAAATGATCAACAGTGTCAAACAATGGTTATCCTCTGTTTTTGAGATAAAGGATATGGGTGAAGCTAGGTATGTCCTAGGCTTGGAAATTATGAGGAATCGCTCTAAGAAACTTCTTGATTTGTCTCAAAAGTCATATATCAAGAAAGTATTGGAACGCTTCCGGATGCATAATTCCAAACCTGTTGATACTCTAGTTGAAAAAGGCAATACCTTAAGTCTTTATCAATGTCCTAAAACAGATACAGAAAAAAAGCGAATGAGTAATGTACCATATGCTAGTGCAATTGGCAGTTTGATGTACGTCATGTTGTGTACACGGCCAAACATCTGTTATGCGGTTGGCTTAGTGAGTCGTTTCCAAAGTAACCCCAGGCATGCGCACTGACAATGAGTCAAAAGAATCATGCGTTACCTTCGTGGTACAAGTGATCTCTCTGTTTTCAAGGTGGGGACTTGCGATTGAAAGGGTACTCGGATGCTGATTTGGGTGGTGATTTAGGTGATTCTAAATCGACCTCAGGATATGCTTTTATTCTTGGTGGAGGAGCAATATCCTGGTGCAATAAGAAGCAAGACTGCATTGCTTTATCGACTATGGAAGCAGAGTATGTCGTTCAAGAGGCTACGTGGCTAAGGAATTTTCTTCAGGATCTCAAACTTACTCCTAAAGTTGATGAACCTGTTGAAATGTTTTGCGACAATACGGCTGCCATACAGTTTGCTCAGGATCCGAAATTTCATAGGAAAACCAAGCATATCAAGAGGCGTTATCATTTTGTTCGAGACGCCATAAAGAATAACGAGATAGCCATTAAGTATATATCGACTAACAAGATGATTGTTGATCCGTTAACTAAACCTATTGCTAGAGATGTGTTTCGAGCTCATGTAGGGAGCTTAGGTTTGCAAAGGTTTTAGTTTTACACTTGTAATCTTGCTTATTCTATAGACATGTATTGAGTAATGGACTTGTATTGAGCATTATGAAATAAATTTTTTTTTTCTTTCATGAAATGTTCATGAGCATATGTTGCATTTTTAGGCACATTAGAGATGTCACCAAGCTATATGATGCCTAGTCACACAGGTAATCACCTTGATGCTAGATGAGCATGCAAGATGAGACTGAGTCGTGTTAACACTTAGTGTGTGCATGAAATGACTAAATTTATACTCGTGGAGTACAAGTAAATTTTTCTTACTCATCACATAGGCGCCTTAGTAAGTCTAAGATGAGACTTTTAAAGAGTCAAGCATGAAAAAAACACGTCTTTCATACTAAAGCTTAAAAGACCGAATCTTGAGTGTAAGATTGAACATTAAGTATGTCAATCAGGTGACTCGAGTTTGATACTTGAGTAGTATCTAAACTTTTTTGATTCGCACGACATAGAAGAGTGACATGCCCACCGTAGTGGGTGTTATGTTGTGACACATTTATCATACTATGTGTGTTTTGTCGACCGTTATAGGAGTAATAGATGATTCCCTAATATGTTACTGTGTGAGCCCTATGGATTGTGTGTCCACCTAGGTACGAAGCCCTTTTGACTTAGAACTGTGAAATGAAGTAAAACTTGATGTTGCTATTTTAGCGTGATTTCAAAGAATCATATTGCTTTGGTTCAATGGCTCATGTTAGGAAAGCAATTGAGTTGAGATGGACTTTCATTAGTGTCTAAGAAATGATCAGTTCAAATTCACCATGTTAAGCCCGGCCGGCGATTAAATGATCAGTTCAAATTCACCATGTTAAGCCCGGCCGGCGATTGTATTTAGTATATAAATACGTAACGTATCATAACATAAAGAGGAAATGTATGATACGGTGTTGTTCTGAATGATTTAGGGAATCGTTATTTTGAAAGTGTTATGTTAGTTTAATGGTAGCTTAATATAACACGTTACATATTTGGTCGCATGCCTCCTTTCCTGTATGAGACGTGATTGATATTTTTTTTGTTGAATTATGAACTGTATATTTTTGATAGCTTTATTGTGTAGCCAAGTGGGAGCGTTGACTTGGTTGTGTGGCCAAGTGGGAGTATTGAAATTTTAATGGTCATTTAGTATAGTTGTTACAAGTTTTAATATGATCATATCATGTGTTGTTATGATAGGTGTTATGAGGCCATTAACTTGATAATTATGTCTCATAATTCTCTCAATAATAGTCCATTGTAACAACTTTTTTCATTAGTATAAAGAGATGCTAAAGGAATAAGATTGGGACAAGACACAAGAAATAAAATACACTTCACATATAATACTATCAATCACCAAGAGCAACCATTTCTAAGAGGCTCTAGGACTTGTGGTATGGACATTACCGGGACTCTAGTACCCACTGGAATCAGAGATTTGTGGGCAAGAAACGACACGTCGATCTTGTTACGTAATCCGCATATAAAGTTAGTCTTTTCCAACATGTGAAAATCGGGTATAATTCAGAAGAGTTAGTTAAAGTTTTCCCTATATTAAATTACTCACACCATCTTTTACCTATACAACTAGTGTATTTATCGTCACGAGAACGAAGGATATAATTTATTAGCAATACCTAATCATCCCTATATTTAGATTCTCTACCTCAACAACTTAGTCAACCTATAATGTCTCAACTCAATATAGTGGTTCATATTTCATAGGAATCACCTTACCAACTTCCTTAATTAGCTAATACACTTTTGTATATAAAGTCATTACTATCAATAATACAATCATTAAGTATTCAACTCAACATGGTATCAAAGGGTTGCCGATCCATTTCATAAAACTAAGCTTGTTTTTTTTGTTTTTTTTTTCTTTTAAAATCATCACCTACGTTTCCATGGCTATAGATTCTTCCTCCATCCTTCCCAACCCATATGAAAACTCAAACCCTTTTACCTTCGTCTCCCTTTCACACATAACCAAATTAACTTCTACAAACTATTTATAATGGAAACTGCAAATCAAGGTCACATTCGAGGGGTTTGATTTATTCAAATTCTTGGATGGTTCCCATCCAATACCTGCTGAAAATATTGTTTCAAAAGATGATGCAATCAAGTTGACTCTGAATCCAGCTTTCCTCTCCTGGACACGCCAAGATCGTCTTCTGTATGGCGTCATGCTCGGTACTCTATCACCTTCTATTGTGTCCTTAGTCACACAAACTGTTTACACTAAAGATATTTGGATACTTTTGGAGCGAACCTTTGCAGCAGCAACACGTGGTCACATTAATCAGTTAAAAGAAAAGCTATGACTATTATCAAAGAGCAGCTAATCCATTACAGAATATATGCGTTCCATTAAGGTAACACCTGATTTGCTTGCTTCCATTAGTTGTACAGTTGATCAAGAGGATCTCACCGACTATGTCCTCTGAGGACTCGATGAGTCATACAAACCTGTTGTGGATGGCGTAAATGCTCGCGATGTTCCCATCCCTTTCGAGGAGCTTCATGAGAAGCTTATAAATCTGGAGCTATCACTTGCCACTACTCAAAGCCAACTCACCGGACCGGCTTCAGCATTCACTGCCCAAACACACACCAACAAAGGACGCCCCGGCCTAATCATCCTCAACAATGGACGTCACGACCTTCACAGTTTCAGCACGACACCAACTCATCATCACCAGGAAAACCTTTCAAAGTTCGTTGCTAATGGTGCAAGCAACAAGGCCATGTTCTGGGCCAATGTACCGAGTTTCGCACAAAACATCCAACCGTAGCAGTTCCACATTCTGTGCGTTTTTCGGGTCATGCTCAACCTCAGGCTCACTCTATGTCTACAAATCAACCTCTTTCTGAATGGCTAGTTGATAGCGGAGCAACTCATCATGTGATAAGTGACTTGGAGAACCTCGCCATACACTACCCATATAATGGACCAGACGAGCTATTTGTTGGAGACGGTTAAGGTTTGAGGATTTCTAACACCGGCTCTTTTAAGCTTAATGGTATTTCGTTTAATGATGTTCTTCATGTTCCATCCATTCACAAAAATGTTATCTCTGTCTCTAAATTTACAAAACATCACAAAAGTCTTGCTTTTGTATTCTTACACAATCGTTTTCTTGTGAAGGAACTACAAACGGGGCGAACAATTCTTTATGATCCTTGTGTAAACGGGATGTATGTATGGCCAAACGCTACCCCTTTCGTTCATGCTCTTCATTTCACTCCTTCGGCGACATGGCATCATAAACTTGGCCATCCGTTCTCATCGATATTTAGTTATCTACGAAATAATTCTAGTATTAAAGCTTCACAATTTCTTCTTTCGGATTGTACCTCTTGTAATATTAACAAGAGTCACAAGCTCCCGTTTCATAACTCCACACTTATTTCTAATCATCCTTTACAAATTATATTTTCTGATGTGTGGACGTCACTTGTTCTTTCTTATGATGGTTTGCACTAATTTTGTATTTTTGTGGATCATTTTACAAGGTACACATGGTTATATCCAATGAAGCGCAAATCTGACACGCAATCAATTTTTATCAAATTCAAAGCCCTTGTGAAAAATTACTTTAACCACAAAATAAAAGTTCTATACACTGATAATGGAAAGGAATACACTGTCCTCAATCCATTTCTTAGTTCCAATGGGATCAGTCACTTTTTGATACCTCCTCATACACCAGAACACAATGGCATCTCGGAACGCCGGAACTGTCACATAGTTGAGATGGGTCTTTCGTTACTTACTTATGCTGGCATTCCCATCACTTATTGGCCTCATGTCATGACGACAGCGGTTTATTTAATTAAGGGAAAATGACACTTTTGTGCACCTAAATATACACTTTTGACACTTACATACCCTAACTCTTTTTTTTCTCTTTTTTCATACTTTAGTTTCATTTTGGGACAATTTTCTTCAGACATTTCAAAATACCGAAACTACCCCTGAATTGAGTCGGTTCAATTTCAACCAGATCCAACCATATTTTAATTAATAATGAAATTACTTTTTTACCCTCCATTGAATAACAAAATTATCACACAATTTAAGGGCATATTGGTCTTTTCAAATAACAAATTAAAAATTGAAAAGTAAATTATTAAATTACATTTTTGCCCCTCTCTCCTCACTGTTCATCATCTTCTCCGGCAGCCCAACCACCCATCTCCGCGTCGACCGTCCGCCTCCGGCAATGAAGATCCTCTCGCCCTCTGTCGCATCGTCTGCGACGCATCCCTCTCGACGCCCCCTTCTCGACGACCTCGCCTCTGAAATCCTAGGCTCCGCCGCCAACTATGGATTTGTATCATAATCGGCACCACAACAAGAGTAGAGGAGCTGGCGGTTCTCGACGAGGAACATGACGGTGGCGCGCGATGTTGGGCGGAGAGGAGGCAGATCTCGTAGAGGAGCTCGGCGCCCCCGGTGTCAAAGGAGGCGACGACGTCGAGGTCGATGGAGGATTCGCTGAGGGAGTCGCGAACCCTGGAGGCGACGACGAAGTGGTTCTGCTCGTAGAGGAGATGCTGGTGGCCTGGGGCGAAGACGAGGCGGTTCTTCCTGCTGGCCGTTGATGGAGGCGAGGACGGGAAGGATTTAGGGTTGAAGGTAAAGAGGGGCATTCAATTGAAAATTTGATGAACATGTGAGGGTAATTTCGTCTTTTTACCCTCTTTAAAAGTTGGACCGGTTCTCTCCATCAGACCAGATTTAATTTTGGTTCAACTCAGGGGTAATTTCGGTATTTTTAAAATTTTAGGGGTAAAGTGTCCAAAATAATATTCAGGTATGGAAAAAAGAGAAAAAAAAAGTTAGGGTATGTAAGTGTGAAAAGTGTATATTTAGGTGCACAAAAGTGTTCTTTTCCCTTTAATTAATCCTCTTCCGACCCCTATACTTAATTATGACACACCATATTATAAATTGTTGAACATCAAACTGGATTACCTTAAGCTTAGAAGTTTTGGTTGTTTATGTTTTCCTTAGCTTCGTCTGTATGCTTCTAACAAATTAGCTCTAAAGTCTATTATGTGTGTCTTTATAGGTTACTCTACGGATCAGAGAGCGTGTCAATGTCTTGACCCGAGCACCAATCGTGTTTACACCTCACGCCATGTTCGATTCTTAGAGTCTGAGTATCCGTTTCGCTCTCTTGCACCGCCTCTAGAACAAGAATCTCACGATGTCAACATCACTTCTCAAGTGCAACTACCAATTCTACATGAGACAGTACCAAGGAATGAACACCTTCCAGCCTCCACATCATCACACCAACTACCCAACCAATCTACAAGTCATCCAACCTCACAAGCCGTACCACCCAGCTCCTTTTCATCACCTCCTTTTTTCCGTCCCATACATCACTCTACCCACAACTATCTCCCCATTCACACACCGCCTCCATTACCTAGACCTCCTACAGATAGAGGGATCGTAACTAGATCAAAAAATAATATCACCAAGCCTATATCTAAGCTGAATTTGTCGGCGTCAGTTGTCTCTTGCCTTGAGCCTCGCACAATTACACAAGCTCTAAAATCTCCAGAATGGCGTCAAGCCATGCAACTTGAGTTTGATGCTTTATGCTATAATGGAACGTGGGACCTAGTTCCTCCCTCCTCAACGCAAAATATTGTGGATTGCAGAATAAAGCATCTTCTGGATGGATCGATTGAGCGTTATAAAGCTCTGTTGGTTGCTAAAGGATTCCATCAACGCCTAGGTTGGGACTACACTAACACGTTTAGCCCGGGAATCAAACCAGTGACTGTTCGTGGAGTTCTAGCTTTAGCCGTTCACCATGGTTGGCCTCTCAAACAATTAGACATAAACAATACTTTTCTTCAAGGTACGTTGCATGAAGAGGTTTATATGTACCAATCACCCGAATTTGTTGACACAACATTTCCAGATCATGTATGCAAACTTCGAAAAGCAATATATGGCTTAAAACAAGCACCTCGGGCTTGGTTCAACGAGTTGCGAAATTTTTTGCTTCATCAAGGGTTCGTTAACTCTGTCGCTGACACCTCGTTATTCATCTATCGTTCGGGTGCTGATGTTCTATACTTACTGGTTTATGTGGATGACATTATTGTTACTGGGAATGGATCTTGTGTGGTTGACAAATTTATCAAAGTCTTATCTAACAAGTTCTCTCTTAAGGATCTTGGTGACCTATCTTATTTTTTGGGTGTAGAGGTTCATCGAACGGACAAAGGCATATTCCTAAGTCAACGGGAATATACACGTGACCTATTGGTGAGGTTTGGTATGGCAGATGCTAAACCTATGTCAACTCCATTAGCTCCTTTCGCTTTGTTACGACGTAGTGGTGGGAGTCTGCTCTCGTCACCAACTGATTATCGAACGATTGTGGGGAGCTTACAATACCTCAGTGTTACTTGTCCGGATATTGCTTTTAGTGTTGGTAAGCTCTCTCAATTTATGCATGCACCAATGGAGGATCATTAGAATGCACTAAAAAGATTGCTCCGTTATCTCGTGGGTTCCCTAGACAAAGGCATCAACATTTCCGCTACGAAGTCGTTAGCACTACATGCATTCACGGATGCAGATTGGGCTGGCGATAAAGATGATTATGTTTCAACCACAGGGTATTTACTGTATCTTGGTGGAGTTCCCATCTCATGGAGTTCTCGAAAGAAAAAGTCAGTGGCACGGTCCTCTACTGAAGCCGAGTACAAAGCCCTTGCTGATACTACTGCAGAATTGATGTGGATTCAGAATCTATTCACTGAGTTAGGCTACGTCCAAACTTGTACTCCGGTGATTTATTGTGACAATTTGGGTGCTACAAACCTCAGTGCAAACCCCGTTTTTCATTCACGAATGAAACATATTGCTCTATCTTTTCATTTTGTTCGTGAACAAGTTCAGCGTGGAATTATGAGGGTTTCTTGTGTTTCAACAGATGACCAATTGGCTGATATCCTGACCAAACCATTATCGCGTTCAAGATTTGATGTTCTCGTCTCCAAGCTTGATCTCTCCACTAGGATGATCAATTTGCGGGGGAATATTAGCAATACCTAACCATCCATATATTTAGATTCTCTACCTCAACAACTTATTCAACCTATAATCTCTCAACTCAGATTAGTGGTTCATATTTTATAGAAATCACCTTACCAACTTCTTTAATTAACTAATACACTTTTGTATATAAAGTCATTACTATCAATAATACAATCGTTAAGTCTTCAACTCAACATAATTTAAACATGTTTTTGTATATCCCAAATTGCTATATACTTACGCATTGTACATTGTTTAGTTCTGAAACCGATATTTAGGCAAGAAATAATTATTGTATTAATCCAAATTCCAAAATCAGTAATAAGATAATTAAGATGATTGCCTGAAACGTGGTTGTCACCAAACTCAACAGCCCCAAAAATCCTTGAGGCGCGACACGTGTCCCTGCGAGTCGTTAAGATATTTAGAGGGTAACGGATTAAGTATAAATAAAGGTTTGCGACAAGGTGATCAAATTTTGGCGTTTGTTTCAGAGAGAAGCTGGTTTCGGATTTTGGGAAGAGAGCGAGCGAGAGAGAGAGAGAGAGACCCATTTCTCATTTCTTCGATTCCATTCTCTTCTCTCTCTTCCTCCTCTGTTTCAATTAGGGTTTCGCTAATCACAACCCCGCTTTTCAGGTATTAATTACCATTCACTCTCGTGTTTTTCTTGTCTAGTTTCGATTTCTATGAATTGATCCTGTTCCTGGGTTGTTACTTTTTAATTGAATTGAACAAATGTTGATATGTGGGTTGTAAGAATATTGATTTTTTTGTAGAGGAGAGCTGAGATGAGGATCAGGGTTTTTCTCTTGCATTAACAATTGCCTTTGTAGAGCTTAAAGATGGGTTTTAATTTTGAGTTTATTGTGTAATTTGGGGTTGGGTTTCTGAAGTAGGTGGGTGGGTGGGTGAATCAATGAAGTTAGAATTCTGAAATTTGATTTGATTTTTGGTTTTAGTTGATAGCAGAAATTCAGTTGGGGAATGAAGTCCTCGGGTACAGAAAGTGGGGATGAAGGCGCGGGGCATGGAGAGCCTCCTGATCCTGATGTTCTTGAGACTGATCCAACATGTCGGTACATTCGGGTAATGTTATATAGGTTTAGCAAAATAATAATACTAATATACTTGTGGTTGCTGTGTAAGCTGAGGAGAAGCTAGGATAATGTAGTTTCCAAGTGTGACCTGCAGCTTTTGCTTAAAAATATTTTGAGTGGAGTTTCAAAGATTGTAAAATCTGATAATTATTCTTTAATTTCTTTTTCTTCACTTATCGTTGACCAAATTGAAGTCAGTTCCTGTTGTTTTCGTTCTCTTACTTATTGGTTTATTGTGGTTTCTAACAGTACAAAGAGGTGGTGGGCCAAGGTGCTTTCAAGACAGTGTATCCATTATTTCATTTTTAATTAACAATTGCTGCTTTTGGTAAATGTTGATGTGAATTGTAAAGTGAAGTTGCAGTTTTTCCTACATATTGGCTAAGTCTCTTTGCCAATTGTCAATTATAGAATGTTTGGCAATTTACTTTTTGTTGCTAAAACACGAGTGTTTATCATTTATTTCGCATCATGTTAGTTTATTGTCTGTGCTTTCCTTAATTAGCTTCCTATATTAGCTACAAGGCATTTGATGAAGTTAATGGAATTGAAGTAGCATGGAACCAAGTTCGGATTGATGAGGTGTTGCAGTCACCAGATGACTTGGAGAGGCTGTACTCGGAAGTGCATCTTTTGAAATCATTGAAGCATAACAACGTAATCAAGTTCTACAATTCATGGATTGATGATAAGAACAAGACTGTTAACATAATAACTGAGTTATTCACTTCTGGCAGCCTCAGGCAGTATGTTCATCTTCTTTATATACCCATCTCTCAAGCTGTCATGTTCTTTTTTATCAGTAGTGATATCATCCTGGTGATCATCCATGTCTGTGATTAGGTATCGTAAGAAGCACAAAAAGGTTGACCTGAAGGCTGTGAAGAACTGGGCAAGGCAGATATTGACTGGTTTGAATTATCTTCACACTCATGACCCACCTATTATCCATAGGGACCTGAAGTGTGATAATATTTTCATCAATGGTAACCAAGGAGAAGTTAAAATTGGAGATCTTGGGTTAGCAACTGTCATGCAGCAAGCTAATGCCAAAAGTGTAATTGGTATACCTTCTCTATTTGTCCACGTTGAATAGTTTACGCTTATGTTTGTAATGCGTGCTTGTGTACTAATTTCTGGGAGTGCTCTTGATAGGAACCCCTGAGTTTATGGCACCGGAACTCTATGATGAAGATTACAATGAGTTGGCTGATATATATTCTTTTGGGATGTGCATGCTAGAAATGGTAACATTTGAGTATCCATACAGTGAATGTAGGAATTCAGCTCAGATATATAAGAAGGTTACATCTGTAAGTTATGAGAATGGCGGGATTCATTTCTTTCTATTTAGTGCTGGTTTTTGTTGAGGTAATGTATTCTCTAATATATTTTTATAGGGAATAAAGCCTGCTTCCCTCGCTAAGGTAAAGGATCAAGAAATGAAGCTATTTATTGAGAAATGTTTAGTCCCAGCATCTCAGAGATCTTCAGCAAAGGAGCTTTTGATGGACCCTTTTCTTCAAGTAAATGGATCAGTGAAGAATCATCCTCTGCTACTCCCCGATATTGTTCAACCCAAAACAGGAGCGTTTGGAGACCGTTGTCTGATGTCAGAAGGACCTTCTAGTGTGCAGAATGGGCTTCTCTCCATGGATGTGGATGATGATTGCAAGTTACCCATTATTACCAAGGTTGATAATTCTGTTGACGGTAGTTCTGGTTCTGCTTATGTGGAGATTCAAAGGACAAAGAAAGGAAACTTTTTCTTGTTAAAAGGCGAGGCAAATGACGAGAACTCTGTGTCTTTAATACTTAAAATAGCTGATCAAAATGGTTAGAATTATTGCAATCTTCTTCATTTCCACTCTCATTTCAGTGGATTGTTAATTTCTCTCTGGGGACTATATATTTTTTCTTCATGTCATGCAGGTCGTGTTAGGAACATTCATTTTCTGTTCTTCCTTGACAGTGATACAGCCCTCTCTGTTTCAAGTGAAATGGTCGACCAATTGGAATTAGAGGATCAAAATGTAATGTTCATGGCAGAGTTGATTGATTTGTTGCTATTGTATCTCTTATCCAATTGGAAACCATGTGTTCCCATTCATCATCTGATTTCTCCAAGTCAGGTACATACTAATATGGGCAATCACAAGGACTCTAGATTACCAAAACCTGGCGGAAATTCAAATGCAACTTTCCAGAGTGTGGGCAGTGCAGCCAGTTTTGAGCCAAATCAGATTATGCCTTGTGCTATTTATGGCCATCTGGTGCCAGACGATCGACCATCTTTGATGTCATCAGTTTCTTACACTAATTCTGGCCATATGACTTCATCTGTGGCAGATGACAGGGGTTCATTGGTATCGCATGTTTCATCAATCTCATTTGATGGGCGAAACTGGAACGGGAGACATGGCTCAATGTGTTCATATATGTCGGCAGAGTCTAGTTTGGTGGACTTGAATGATCAAAGCTTTGCCGAAGGAGAAAGAAAATGCTTACCTACAGTTGAAACGGGTGCTTTATCTGATGACAGGGGTTGGGTTGTGGACAAGGAAAGCAATGGTTTGATAAGATTCCCAAGCTATCCAGCTTCTTCCATATCCGATGAAGAGGAAGAGAATGAGGAGTTGAAAATGGAGTTGGGGCTGATTGAACTACAGTATCAGGAGTCTATTAGAGAAATTTCCAGGAAAAAAGAAAAGGCTTTAATGGAGACCAGAAGAAGGATGTCCCAGAAAAGGATGGACTCCGTTCACCAGTCCCATATATAGTTATTTGTTTTATTCTCTTATACTTATTTTTCTTTTCTCTCCCAATCTAAGTCTTCCTATCAAATGTACACAAAATTTTCTGGAAGAAAAATTACTTTTCATATAAATTCTGAAAAATCCATTTTAAAAAGTTTTGTTCTAATTATTCTTATGTTTATCCAAAAGAACTGATGCTCTGAGTGTTCATGAGATGGTCATTCAGATGATCTAAACTGGTTGGACTGTGCATTGGAACTGCATTTGTGTGGTGGTTCCAAGAGACTTGGGCAGTCAGAGTGACTGGCAAACATAAATGCTCATCCCACCTTTTCAGAATCTCAAGAAAAGGGCTCTTAGATTTCTTCTCTGTAATTATGGTATAAATATGTTCTTGTGTTGTAGCTTGTCGTCAGGATCCAAATCATGCCTTGGTCAAGCCTTGAAGCATTACTTAGGGAGTTAAATTTCTCATGGACTGAGGAAGATGAGTCAGTGGATGTTACAGTAGATGAAAATGGAGCAAAATGGCTGAAGCATTACTGCAGCTCTCACAAGATACTGCTTGTAGGCGAGGGTGACTTCTCCTTTTCAGCGTTTTTGGCCAGGGCTTTTGGTGATGCAACCAATATAATCGCCACCTCTCTGATCCTTTTGGTTAGTATATCTATATCTTGAATCCCATTTATAACCTGCATTCAGTTGTACTAACCTTCGAGCATTATTTCTGTGTTGCAGATTTTGTGATATCCAATTACAGTAAAGGTGAAAGAAACATAGAAACAATAACTGATAAAGGAGGCACAGTGATCCATCAAATGGATGCAAGAATTATGTCTGTAAGAAGTGACCTCGAATCCTTAAGGTTTAACAGGATTGTATACAACTTTCCCCATGCTGGTTTTGTTCAACTGGAGGCTCGATCTTCCCAAATACAGTGAGTCTCTATCTGATTACTTGCAATACCATTTAAGACATGTCTTGGATAAATGCTCCCAGTCCTTGCCCATATATGGTGTTTTTGTTTTCGAAATACAAATTTAATAAGCTGATTCTTGCAGGAGGCAAAGGAAGCTCATTGTGCAGTTCTTCGTGAATGCCAAGAGGTTACTGGCAAGTGGTGGCGAAGTCCATATAGTTCACAAAACAAATAGCTTTTTCGCGGAGTGGAGAGTTGAAGATTTGGCTACACTTTGTGGACTCTCTCTGGTAGGGAAGGCTGATTTTGAGTTGAAAGACTATCCTGGTTATATGAATAAGTATGGCTTTGGAGGGGACAGAAACTTTGACTGTAATCCAAGCATGACCTACAAGTTTTGTGTTCCTTAAATCATCCCAATTAAAACCTGCTTCTGTTTTGCATTACCTTTTCAATTTCCTCTTCCGGTTACTTTTACAAGCGTATCTTTGTTCTTCATCCTTGTGATTATATGGAACTGAATGGCTTTACTTTGTGCTCAATTGTTTTCCAAGCATTACAGTTTTAGTTTATTATAGTCACGTCGGTTAAAGTATTTTTGGAAAACTTCACTTTACTCTCTTGAACTATACTTGATTTGTATATAACTCCCTGATTTTCACATATAACTCTCCTGAAAGAGAAAAGTGGTCTGTGGAGCCCCTGAAGTATACTAAAGTTTCACTTAGTTTGATTGTGAAAAGTGTAAAATGTCCTTGTAGTATAATCCTCAAAGTATATAATTATTTGATTAAATTTTAAATGACCATTTTTCCCTTTATTAATAAAATAATAAACTCATACTTTAAGGGTAAATTTGTCTTTTCAACTTATTTATTTATTTTAATAAATAAAATCATTAAAATAAATTGCAGTCTATCGTCAGTCGTCGTCGTCCGCCTCCGGCGTCTCCTCCACCTTCGCCTCCGGTCTCGGTTTTGACCACGCCTCCAGCCTCGCGAACCTGCATCTAGCCACCGTTGAATTCGAATGTCTTCGGCAATCCAGATCTGTTGAGATCCTCACCGGAGCCCAACCTCGCCAGATCTGTCCAGAGCCCACGCGATTGTGTCCTCGTCGGAGCCCAACGACGGAGACGGTCAATTGAGAGGAGCTCTGGCGTCGCCATCGCCTCCGCTGCCTTCCTCCGTCTGCCTCCATCACCGTTCGTTTCCGTACAACACCAAAGCTCGATGGAGGCTGGGATCTTCCGGTAAGGGAGGTTGGGCTCCGGCGAGGATCTGGACAGAGCTGCATCGTCCTCCGACGGCTCTCGCTTATACCAAACCCTCAGGCCGCCGGAAAAAGCTGCATCGTCCTCCTCCGGCTCTCTCCGCCACCGTCCTCACGATCCCGAAGTCAAAGCCGAGAGGATTCTCGCCATTGGAGCCGGAGTTGTAATCCTCCGCAGGAACGTTGAGCTAGTCCGGTCTAATTCGCCAGAGAATTGGAGTCATTTCCGGCGAATTGGCGGTGGCGAGAGAAGAGGAAGAAGTTGCAGGAGAGGAAAGGGAGATGGAGTTGAGGGTATTTTCATCATTTTAATAAGAAGAGCACCCATGTGCTAACCATGTGACCAAAAACTAAGATGTTAGGGTTAAGTGCCAAAGTCGACAACTTTAGGGACTCTACAGACCATTTTCATCTTTTGGGGGAGTTAAGTGAAAATCGGGTATAGTATAGGGGAGTTAAGTGAAGTTTTTCCCAGTATTTTTCTTTTTTTCTGTTCATGAGAAACAAAATAGGGTATACAGCGTAAAACTAAAATAACTACGATACAAAAATATGAATGGACTTTGATATAAAAAATCGACCTCCTAGTCTCGCTAGAGATAATCACCCAAAAGATGGCCAATTCTAAATTAGTTACTCGATTTTAATGTGGTTCAGTTATGTCTGCATCCAAAAAGGTCTGAACAATAATTTAAAATTTGTACAAACCACAAATTTGTCACAATTTAAAAGTGATACTTAATATTAATATGGTTGGCACTAGAATAGTCAATCTGCTTTTTAGCTAAATGTATTACACTTCACAAGTCGCTTGTATAGATGTCGATAAGACTATTTCAATCTATATAGTGTTTCATCAAACTTTTCTTGTCATCAACCTTGTAACCCTTAGGTTGACTCATATATATCTCCTCATTCAAATCCTCATGCAAAAATATTGTTTTGACATCGAATTGCTCCAACTGACAATTATATGAGCAACAATAATCAATAGTACACGGAGATAAAACTTCATCCTCTTTTTGTACAAATCCAGTAACCTCTAGTTTTACCTTGTACCGCTTAATAGATAAGATTATTCTTTCTCATTAAACACCCATTTACAACCAATAGTTTTCTTCCCTAAGGGTAATGGGACAACCTCAATGTATGGTTATTCCGAAGAGATTCAATCTCTTATTTCATCGCATTCAACAATCTCTCGCTATTTCTATCCCCAACAACCCTTGCATTTGTTTTTCCGATTTTTACCTCCCTTGAAGAACTCCACTCTCACTCCTCTCCTTTAGTGGAGTTTGGGTTTTGAGTTATTCACTAGTTACAAAGAAAATAACTCTGAATGTAAACAACAATTCTATCTTCCTACTTCCACGTTGACGGAACACAGACGAAATATAACATGAAAATGTGGTAGAGTAATTTCCCTTATAAATGACGTTTAATAGGTCGCCTCAAATTTACACAAACCATTTTGGCGGCAAAACCTTCATTAGCCACTGCAAACACAAAAGCCCCTCCAAGCCCTCAATCTACAATTCCCAGAAAAAAACCCTAATTCCCAATGGGTCGAGACGACGCACAGCTAGCGGCGGCGAAGCGATCTTACCGGGAAGCCAAGGCGGAGGGCAACCGGCAGGAGGAGGCCCGGTGGGCGAACCTGACGGCCCACATACTGAAGAACAGAGGCGAGTACGTTGAGGCGCTCAAGTGGCTTCGTCTCGATTACGAGGTCTCCCTCAACTATTTGCCCGACAAGCAATTGCTTCCAACTTGCCAGTCCCTGGGCGAGCTCCATCTCCGCCTCGACCACTTCCAGGACGCCTTGAGGTATCAGGTACATTATTGCCTTTGCTTATCCATGGAAATCGGGTTATTAGGTATGTAGTTGCATATCAGTGTTAAATGTTGTTTGGGGAAGCCAAGTAGAAATCAAATTTCTCAATTAGGTAGAGTCAAGATTAAAGTAATTGGCTGCTTTTTGGTTTATGAGAATTGTGATAAGGGAAAAGGGTTTTTTTTTTGCTTCTACTTCTTATTGTTCAGGACAAGCATAGTACCCGACATACAAGAATAGTAAGATTCGTTTGCTCTTCATTGTAACGTCGTGTATGTGATAATGTAATGTAACTATCATATCCGGATGAAGATAGTATCCGGAATGATTGTTAGTAGACAAGAACAGTAAGATTCGCTTACTGTTAATAAATAGAGTCGGCCACTTTATTGGGCCTATATATAGAGGGGCTTGGCATTCGGTGATGGAACTGGATAGTTGCATGATTACTAGTCTACTATTGGGATATATTTTTTGTTCTATGGCTGTGAATAAACTTATTGTGTCTCCAGGGTGTTGAGAAAAATGGGTCTAGGTCATTCCTTTTAGGCCAGCACATGTATTTTTTGTAAGAAAGAGGAAAATTTGACGGTTCTTGATGGGCTGTTGTTATTGTGCAAGGTTTTTGAAAATTTTCTTTTGCTGTTTTTTGGACAGAAAAAGCATTTGGAGCTTGCTAAGGAGAGTAACGACCTTGTTGAGCAGCAGAGAGCAAGCACCCAACTTGGTCGGACTTACTATGAAATATTTTTGAGGTCTCAAAATGATCCAAACTCTAAGAAGAGTGCAAAAAAGTACTTTGAGCTTGCCCTGGGACTTGCAAAGACTCTCAAGGAGAACCCACCTTCTAACAGTTCATCTTTTCTCAAGGAATATGTTGACGCCCATAATAACATGGGGATGTTTTATATGGAAATTGATAACCTGGAAGAAGCCGAAGAGATGCTTACTAAAGGACTAGCTATATGTGATGAAGAAGAGGTGGTTGAAGATGATGATGGACGCAGCAGGCTGCATCATAATCTTGGAAATGTTTACACAGAGCTCCGGATGTGGGATAAAGCGCGAGTGCACATTGAGAAGGACATAGTTATCTGCAATAGAATTGGGCACTGTCAAGGAGAGGCAAAAGGCTATATTAACCTAGGTGAGTTCCACTACAGGGTTCAGAAGTATGAAGACGCTATACGGTGCTATCAGAAGGCTCTTAATCTGGCAAAGTCCATAGAAGATGAACGTGTTTTAGTGGACCAAATAGATCAGAATATTGAAACTGTTAGAGAGGCCAGTAAAGTGATGGATGACATGAAGAAAGAGGAGCAGAATCTCAAGAAGCTGACACGGAATATGGCAGCTGCTAAGGGCACACCAGCTGAGCGGAAGTGCCTGCTGCTGCAGAACGCATCACTTGACTGTCTTATTGAGAAATCCAGTACCATTTTCGCATGGCTGAAAGTATGTTTCTGTTTCCTTCACATTTTCCTTTATTTTTTCCCTCGTCCTAATTGCTGAGTTGCTCTCTTAGTTAAAAAGCCAAATCATATGAGGGTGTTGTGAACTCCTCTAAGAGAGATTTGTTCTTAATCTTTTGTTTACTTTGTCTGTTACATGGTATAGTGTCTCACTAGAAAGAGCAGTACACTTCAGTTGATTATGCATCTCAAGAATGCATTACACATTTCATATACTAATCCTTTAATTATTATTCTCATGATCTACATACGGGTCTCCAGAGTAAAACATACTCTTCTGGGTCCTTGCCGATTCATATCTGTTTGTAAAATGAAGAACTAGAAATCATTAATCCAGATCTAATAAATTATTATTGTATTCTTGACCATTTTGGCTTTAAATGTCTGATGGAATGTATTTAAAGTTTATAAACTTAAAAGCAATACACAGCAGAATTTCAATGTCTTGGCATGCCTTTATTCTTTTTCACATATTGAAAAATGGGGTAATCTAGTTGAAACAAACTAATAGTACATTGGGGGTGACTGTATACTGTAAAAGGTATTGCTCATAAGTCATAAAAGATTAAAACATGCGTACCTTGTACATTTCAAGCTCCTTAATAGTCCCTTGTCCTTGCACTATCTGCTAGGATGGACTTTGGGTATACTCAAAATGTTTGATGTTTGTAGTGTTTGAGCAATGTCAAACTAATGCAGCATGCAGAACTATCCAAGATACTTAAGCAAGCCAAAGAAAAATGACTTGGTTTGCCCCACAAGACTGTTTTTTGATGGGGGTTTGATGCACATCAATGTTATGCAGTTTGATCTGTTTCATGTTCCCGATCATGAAAAGTTGGCTATGTTATACACTTATCAAAAGTATACTGCATATTACAACTACTGCTACTGAACTGGCTATTAGGATTAAACTCTTGCTTTCATTTCAGTTAACTGACAAGCCAAGGCCTTCAGTAAGTAGGAATATAGTTGGGCCGACATGAAAATTGTTGTGTTTCAGAACTGTGCCATGTCTTATTGTGCAATTCTATGTTCAGCATCGTGAATTTGCCAAAAGGAAGAAGAGAGTGGCAAGTGAACTTTGTGACAAGGAAAAGTTGGGTGATGCATATTTAGTCATTGGAGAGTCATACCAAAAGCTCAGAAACTTCAGCAAAGCCCTTAAATGGTACAAAAAGAGTTGGGACATATACAAGTCAATTGGAAACATGGAGGTTAGTTGGCAATTTCTATGATGTACTAATATATAGTTCGTTGCAAATGGTTTAAGCATTTAAGTATTGTAACATGGAATATTTTTGACATTTTTGTTTTATTTCATTGAAGGGTTATCTTGTGAGCCTTAGATTTTGGTCCTGTTATATAGATAGTGGCCTATGGTGGCTATGATCCATGGGTGCACCTTTTTATGGTGGGTACTGGGTATATTTTTACTCTGAAATGGTTTCTCTCAGGGGCAAGCATTATCAAAGATTAACATTGGCAATGTTTTAGATGGTGATGGTAATTGGAATGGTGCATTAAATGCACTCGAGGAAGGCTATAGGTAAATATCTTCTTTTGATAGTTCATGTAAACTTTCCTCTGCTGCCTTTCTTTTCTCCTCTTTAGTCATGAAATATGGTTTTTCTTCTTGAAAAATAGATTTTTTACGGCACGGGTTCACTTTCCAAAAACTCTCGATATCATTGAAGCATTTTAGTTGGAGATATGGTCCGAACAGTGACTCAAGTAGGCCTGACCTGCAATAACGAAGATTGATTTTGGCTTGTGGGTTTGAATCTCTCCCTCATATTATCTTTGCAACATGGACTAGTTGTGGTCATTAAAATGCAGACCACATTGTTGTGCTTTAAATAGTCCAGGAATTAAATCATTGTATACTCCTAAATCATTGTATACTTGGCCAAAGGAAGTTGCTATGTTGTACTAAATAGTCCCATTTCTTAGCAGAAAAAAAGAAGTATTCTAACACAACGCAATAATATATCATGCTAACAGTTGCACTACCAATGGTTGATGGAATAGAGAAAATCAATCAATAAATGAATTGAGTAAAATTATGTGGATAAAAGATGGGGAGGAGAAATGCATCAGCATTCACATAGCACACTTACAACTCCTATTTAACGTGGCAGGATTGCTGTCAAAGCTAATCTTCCTTCTGTACAACTTTCTGCCCTGGAGAATATGCACTATAGCTACATGATCAGATTTGACAATGCTGAAGAGGCAAGGTAAGTTTGGTTTATACCTTCCAACTGACTCAGTTGAGGACACTTAAGTAATTTAATTATGAAAATGATGTATTCTATATGAACATTCAAATAAATTGCTGATTGTACCAAATAAAATCAAACTTTGTTCTTTCTTTTTCTATAATATTTTCATGAACTTGGCCTTTTAGTTGTTTAGCTCAAGAAAGATTTTACTCTGTAGGAGGTTGCAGTGTCTCATAGACGAGTTAAAGCAGTCCAAAGATATGGGTGATGAAATGCATAAGATGGCAGAGGATGTCTGCTCTGAAACTGACACAGAAGGAGAAGATATGTTGAATAGTACTCATTCAACAAAAATAAATAAATCAAGTTTTAGTAGATCCAAACATACAAACAGCATGGAAGAGTTAAATAATGATGATGTACCGTTGATTTCATTCCTTTGCCCCAGTAAAAGTTCCAAGTTAAAAACTGTCCATCCAGAAAAAGGTGAAACTCATAACAATTTGAGTGAAGCTTCCCCTGGAAGTATGTCCAAATCAACCAGTGGTCAGAAGAAAGTTTTTGGTCGGAAGCGTGTTCGTATAGTTCTTTCTGATGATGAAGAGGAGATGGATGATCGAGCTACTTCTGATGAATGTGAGTTTCAATAACTAACTAATCAATCTGAGCTTTATATTTTCCTTTACTAAAAGATTGCAGTACTGAGATGTATTTTGCTCTGATTGTAGTTAACTATAGAAATGATCCAGTTACCCCAGTTTGTAATCATCAGGTACCTGTCTCTGGATCAAGCTAAAGAAAACATATTGTTTTCAAAGTCAATTGGTGCTTAAATTCTTAATACTTGTCTTATAGGCTGCTATTAGTTCCTGCACTCCTGCTTATCCTGAAGAAAGCTCTTGTTCATTCAAATCCAAGAGTCCCGAAGTAACCACTCCAAGCAGAAAATTCTTCAAACCTTCAAGCACTGATGAAGTCGCTAGTGGATCTAGGTGTTGTGATATTGGGGCCTCTGAAAGTCTGTTGTTCAAATATGATGCTGCTAGCTCCAAGTTGCATGCACCTGATGAAAGCAACGTGAGTGTTACATGTGTTAGATAATGATATTTGATATCCGATTGTGCTACATATAGTACTCAAGTAACTTGGACTACCAGGGTATCTGATCCCATAATGTATTCATATTTTGCCCCCATGTTCTTTTCTTACTGGTTTCAGGGGTGTATGACATTTAAAATTGAAAATAACTTTATCCAAGTAGAAGCAAGCTCATTTGTGGTTGATGGTAAGGTAAACATTGAATGTATGAGGGTTGAAGTGGCATGCTTATACTACCTCCAGCTTCCAACGGAGAAAAGATTGAAAGGTAAGTACTTGCTGTAGAGTTTTTCATTATTTCATCGGCAATATCAGAATCTTGGTGGTATAATTTATATGGAAAAGGCATAGTGAAAAGAGGGTATTAGTTTGAACTCAATTCATTTGTGTTGCATATGAATCCATATTAGAAACTATGATTAAAGAAACAAAGATTTGAAGAAACTGCTCGCGACTGTACTCCCCAAACGGAATGTTTAACGCTTTAGCTGGGCCCCTTGATCCGCGCAAGCCAAGGTCGAACACTCGTTGCTTGCAGCATGGACTCCGGGGTATCTAATCCTGCTCACTCCCCATGCTTCTACACCCCAGCTTTTAGGGACCCAGAGAGCTGTCGTTGCTTTTGGCATTTCTTCGTATATTTCTGGATTTCATGCACGAAATTCCACCCTCACCTACTATTCATGTTGAGATGGCTTTCCTTCTAGATACTGATTAATATATTCTACATTGTGAGATTTACTTTATTTACGGGGGTGGGTATATTTCCTTCATGGGATCCCAAGTTTCATAGATAATTTGTAGTGTTTGTGGTTTGCTGTCTTATTGAGACGACGCTGTTGTTTCTTGTGTACCCGATGCCTGAACCTTTCAGATTTAAACATGTCAAGTTTTCTTGAAGAATGAACCAAGTTATTGAGCTTTCATCCCATGTTAAAACTTCTCTCTTTTGCATTCTTCATCAGACCATTTCCAGATCATTTTATGGTCTCAGATTCATTCAGGGTGTTGACCATATTGATTTAAACTTGTCATGTAATTAGGTTTGTTGCCCATTATTGAGCATGTTAAATGTGGAGGGAGAACTCTAGAATCTTCAGCAACTTTCAATGATCATTTGCGGAACACGGTTGTTGAAGTATTCATCAGCGGTATGTTTTACTAGGATTTAATCTTCGTGGTGTATTTTTCAAATAGTTTCATCATGTTTGGTTTGGTAGTCACAAATTCTAAATCATTTTTCTGGCTGGCATTTCTCTTCTAACCTAATTATAATACAAGCTATAAGAGGTTTGCCTATATATAGTTGCACATCTATTTTACTTATAGGAATTTAATCTATTGCTTAACTGAGTGATTCAATACAAGGTAAACCATTAACTCAATTTTCAACATATTGAGAAGGTCAACTTGGAAATATGCAGAACACCATATAGTTGGTTCTCAAGTAGTGTCCACGTCACCTTTGTTGTATATTTGATATGGACTTGCTTGAGGTTATTTATGGTTAATTTTCAGTAGCTTGCTACTAGAAACCTCCTATTAAGTACTTTGCCTAAATGGGCTAGAAGATGGTCTCTGAATCTCTCTAATGAAAATTGACTGTGGTAGTAAGATACTGGCATTTTCACCCTCTTATTTGATGTCATAGTTTTATTTATTGTTCCTATTATAATACATCATTAAAATTGAAAAATATGGTAACTTCAAAAACCTCATTTAAATACTTTTAATCTCCATATCTTCGAATTTGTCATTTTATCACAATCTGCAGTCTAAGAATCTTTTTCTTTTGATTGTTTAAATGTTGAATATGGTATTATTGGTTTGTGGATAGTGATACAATTTATTGGACAGTCTAACCCTATAGTGGCTCAATTTATTAATTTGCTAGTACCTTAATGTTCTGTGTTGGAGTCACCAGATAATATAGGAGTTGCATATAAGCTTAACAAATAGAGCTTTATGATCCTACTGTTTCTGGTTAATAACAAGTTATGTCATTGAGCTATTAATTTCATTTTTATGTTTATAGGATGGGTACAAAAACGCTTGATGAAGCTGTACATTGATTGCTGCAAAGAATTATGCGAAGCACCAAATTTGAAGTTGCTTAAGAAACTATACGATATGGAGGTAGCGAAAGTAGTTTGTGTGTAGAAGTTAGTGACTGAAAGCATGTATTCCAGATAGCTAAATTCTTATCAAGATTACATTTTTGTTTGCTGATCTTTCTATTCATTGCCAGGTCTCCGATGATGAAATCATTGTCTCTGATTGTGAGTTGCAAGACATATCAATAGCTCCTTTACTAAGTGCTTTACATACCCATAAAACCATTGCAACACTAAACCTTTCTCACAATTTGTTGGGTAAGTAGAATTAATTTGTTGGGTAAGGACAATTAATCTTTTATCCATGTATATATTTCTAGTACTTAAAGGTTTTAAAATGCAAAATGCATTTTCCACGTGTATGAGCAGCTGCAGCTCCTCGTCAAATTCATCTGCTGACTTTTTGCAGATGTGTCTAATTCCAATTTAGTAATATGAGTTGTTTCTATTTTCCAGGAAATGGAACGATGGAGAAAATTCAACAAATATTCTCATCATCAAGCCAAAAATGTGGTAGCCTGACTTTGGATTTGCATTGCAATAGATTTGGTCCAACTGCTTTGTTTCAGGTTGTAATATACTCTTTTAACTCATCAAACCTGGAGTTTAGTACGATATCTCTAAGTGGCTTAAATTAATTATACATGTATATTGCAATCTGCAAGTTCTACAGGGGTTGCGAGTTCTTTTTCGCACTTGAACTATCATTTGGTTTCATTAGTATATAGAAACACCTTTGTATTTGTGTCATAATGGGTTCATTTTATCTCTCTTAGATTTGTGAATGCCCTATCCTATTAGCTCGATTGGAAGTGCTTAATATCTCTGGAAATCGTCTCACTGATGCATGTGGATCTTACCTTTCAACTATTTTGTCAGACTGCAAAGGTGGAGTGCTTATCCTTACACTCCCTTACTTTGAAACATGTTGTTTATATCCAAAGATGGTCAGCACATGCTACAAGGCGCAGAGCCACGTGTTAAATTCTACTTACAGTTCCCCACTTATTTTGTAGCCCTTTATAGCTTGAATATTGAGCGCTGTTCGATTACATCAAGGACAATTCAAAAGGTTGCTGATGCATTACATGCAGGATCTGTACTTTCACAACTTAGTATAGGTAACTCCAGAATTAACATGCATGTCATTAGACATACTGTGTCTCAATCTTATGTTGGCTGATTGTTTTTTTCACTCACTTCAACAGGATACAACAATCTAGTAACTGGAAATTCCATGATGAATCTATTGGCGAAACTTACCGTTTTAGAAAGGTTTGGCTCAATCTTGAAACTTCTGTTCACTTTTCTAGATTATAAACTGATAGAACACACAAACTTAGAATGATTTGCTGGTTTCTAGATTTTCAGAACTGAATCTGAATGGTTTGAAGCTAAGCAAACCTGTAGTAAACAACCTTTGTCATTTTGCCAAGGCCTCATGTTTGTCAGGATTAATGCTTGGAGGCACTGGTATTGGAACAGTGAGTGAAATGTGTACTCTTTATTATTTAATTTGGAGTGCACTACTAAACATATAGTTTTGCACTTACTCTCCAAATATTGATGTTATTTGTAGGACGGAGCAATACAACTTACAGACTCATTGTTCAATGAGAGCCATGAACTTGTAAAACTTGACCTATCATGTTGTGGATTAATGTCTGAATACATCTTCACACTCAACACTAACATTGCTCCAGTTTGTGGCATTCTTGAGCTGAATCTCGGAGGAAACCCTATCTTACACGAGGTTCGTTTGTCTATTATTATTTGAACAATAACTTTGGTCCTCTTTTGGATGCCTCAAATGCCAACTCGAATGTCACGTCTCGCTGAATCAATTTTATTCGTTGATCATGGGAATTTACTTAAATATTCTTAATAAGACCTTTTCGTATAGTTTCTCTGCTGATAATATCGATATAAATGCAGGCTAGCAACGTGTTGGCGTCACTGCTTACGAATCCCCAATGCTGTCTTAAAATTTTGGTCCTAGATAAGTGTCAGCTTGGTCTTGCTGGACTTCTCCAAATAATACAAGCATTGTCAGGTTACAAACATGAATCCCAAATTCTCTTTCAATTGTATCAAGTCTTTGAAGGAATCTATTAACTATTGATTCCAACAGAGAACAACTCTCTAGAAGAGCTAAATCTTGCTGGCAATGCTGATCCTGAAAAAAGTTGCGCTCTTCAGTGTGACTCGACACCAAACAAGAGCTTGGAGCTTCCACAACAAAATTGCAATGTACCAGAATCTTCACCCATGGTTTGCATTCAAGAGGTTGATAATGCTGAATGTCTTATGAACAGCAGCTGTAACGAACTTGAGGTTGCGGATAGTGAAGACGAGATGATGGACGGAGGTACTCCTGGTTTGAATGAAAGTTTCACAAGCTCATCTATAGAATGTCAATTCGTTCAAGAGCTTTCGACTGCAATAGCCATGGCAAAGCATTTACAGTTCCTGGACATCAGCAACAACAGGTTTTCAACACAGGCTGCAGAAAAATTATACAGTGCGTGGTCCTCGTCGGGATCAAGAACTGGTTCAGCCTTAAAACAAATTGAAAACCAGACCATCCATTTCTCAATGAAGAGAAACAAGTTTTATGGCCTAATAAAACCTTGCTGCAGAAGGGATTAAATAACCCAAATCTATCATTGTTCACATAAATTGTCAATGAAACAAGCCATGTTAACAATATAGGTTGAGCAGATACTGTATTACTAAGGTAAAGTTTGTCTTTATGATTCAAATCCTGACTATCACGACCAGTTAAGCATAGTTTACAAAAAAAACATTAAAATGCTCTGAAATTGATGTTGCATGCACAGTTCTAAAATGGCTTTTCCGATTAAATTCCGATTAGTCATTAATTAATCTTCTATAATTCTTCTTTAACTTTATAAACAAATTTATCTTTGAATAATCCTGACTAATTTTCATTAGTTCCCATAATGTTATATTCACTTGACTATCGCATGTATTTAGAGTAATATTGTATGATAATATGGGAAGAAGCGGCAGTTTGTCTATGAAAATGCAGACATCACATTCAGATGTATGCTTTAAGCAGAAAGGAGGATTTAGAGATGGCCCATCTCATGTCACTTTGGGAATCTGAATTCTTTGGACACCAATTACCATTTATCTATGCTAATGAGTAATTATTTTTGTTTTAATTAATCTATCAGCTGTAAAATTATCATCTAATATCTATCATATATAATTAATTTCGCAGAAAGAGAGATTGCAAATCTTAGTCAGGGCCCTATCTTATGATTTGATTCTATGATTAAGATTTTTTGATTAACCACTGATCATTATAGTTAAAATTTATAGGTCTAATCTTATCATGAATTGAAGTATTATTTCACTTTGAGGAAAAACTTTTTATTTACTAATAATTAGAATGGAAAAAGATGAATGTTATTAAATATTTATGTAGGTATATAAAGTTGGTGTATAATAACAATTTTATATCATCTACTAATGATGTATTATATCATAAAAATGTATAATTTTATGTTTATATATATTTCTACTTGTGATTGGAATTTAAATCTTGTATCATTTAAATAGTTTTGATTTGTAATTATTGAACTTGAACTTTACTTTTCAAATTTTGATAGGCTCGTGAGTCGTAAATAAACTCTATTTAGTTTAATCTATATTTTAAAATTAATTTATTTAAGTATAATTTTTAAAGTAGTAAACTATTTCAGAGAAAACTACACATGCGACCTACATGTAAACTTAAATTTTGCTTTTGAGTTGAGCTCAACATGAATTTGAACTTGAACTTGATCATTAGTTTGATTTGAGTTTGATCTTGAATGTATATTCTTGTTTCATTTTGAACATAACAATTTATTTGGAAGGCAATTCAATATCTGACAAATTTCAATAATTACAAAGTTTACACTTCATATAATTTATTTAGGATATGATATATTATTTTCTTTTTTTGAAAGATATTACTTATTTTAATTGTGTCACTTACTACTTAATTAATTATGAACTGGTAATATATTCTCATTGCCAAATAACAATAGTTCATGAGCATGTGAAAAAGATATGGAAGCAAATGATTTTGTGGATACACAAGTCAACTTGGTATTATATCTTTCCAATATTGAGAAACTTCACTTTCCACTATGAAATACTTAATTATGATTTCTCTACTAATTGTATGCATTATGCACTAAATGATATTTTCTTAGCATCACCAAATGGGTCATGATTTACCATAAACACATCAAGCCATGCTTGGGCACTCAACATGATTTGTTTTGGATTCTTATAATTCATTCATTGCATAAATAAATTTTATGATGAAGTTTCAAAACTGTTTTGCACTAATTAATAATTGATCATAAATTGCAACCAATCATCCATATATTGGTGTAATTGAGCATAACACGTCCTTGATTTGTGCAATGGAACATCAAAAAGGCTCTGAAATGGGATAAAGTTAAAATAAGAATTACACTTAACTTTAGCATAAAAAAACAACTCATTCTTCACCTTCTTTTCCCAACAAAACGTGCATAAAGTGAGTGTCTTAGGTTCCAAATCATCATCACCATAATTTCTAGAAACCCATTGTTCTTATTTTCTCTAGTGGACTTGTTATGATTGCATTTCCATTTTTCTCCTGTTAAATTTGAGGGTACTTTAATTCTTTTCCATGAAAGAGGGAACAATTGTAGGACAGCATTGTAATAAATTCAGGTCAAACGAAGAAGAATAAGGAAGGGGACATTTTGACATTAGATTGGATTAAACATGTAGGAACATCTACCCTACCCAGCAACCCAACTGTCCCCAACACATATATTAGCAATACTTTCTACTCACATTTTAATGGATGTTTCTACACTTATCCCATCCTTAATCAATGCACCTACACTATACAACAGATGTTTGAAAAACGATTAACAAATATTTCTTTTAAATGGAAAAAATTATAGTCATTTTTACGGCTTATTTAACTTTCTTAGTGTGTGAGAGAAGTAAGAGTAGAAAATGTGGATTCACCCTCCTAATCCTTATGAACAAAGATTTGTATATAGATTTTTATGAGACGAGTAATATTATAAATATATGTTAAGGAAGTATTTCAGCAAGAACCACAAAAGAAGTGAAAACTATGATGATTGTTATCATGTCGGGAGAGTAGTGTAATGAGGGATTGAAATTTTATTTTTCTGTGCCTGCCAACTCAACAGGTGCATGCCACATGATGCACCTGCAGTGATTCTCATGGCACGGTGACATTTAAACTAAATTACCCCTCTATATGTTGGTTCTTGAGAATCTTTATCCTAGATGTTCACATGAATCAAATTTAATGAACTATAAATTTTTATAAGTGACTACCATTCAACAAATCTAAATATCTGTTGATGGAACTATAAACCTAAATAATTAATGACTATAGTATTTATAATGACTACAAGGACATGAACCTCGGATTTGAAGAGATGTATTTGTTTTTAATTTGACCATTAAATCAATGTCAACCCTGCTAATAAATTATCTTCTATAATGTTATTTTCACAAAATACTTTACACACCATTCACATATATAGCCATATATAGCTGAGTGTTGTCTTTCAGGTATAGCCTGTGAATATATTAATTTGAAATGTTGGAGATTTACTAATATGACTTATTGATCATAAGCTAAATTTTTCCGCTTATTCGAGAAATACAAAATAAGAATAATAATTTTAATATGAGGTGTCTTACTATATAATGTAATAAGAAACATATCATCATATAGAACATCGATGGCTTGAATAATTAATTTTGTAAAAATGAAGAAAAACTAATGATTGGTTCTTTTTATTTGTGGAGTCTCAATTATTATTTTCAAGCTTTGGATCCTATATATATAATCAACCCACGAACGAATTGCTCTTCTCAAGTACTTCACTATTTGGTATCAATTCATGCATATGCATATGCATACACACATCGATCATGGTAAAAGTATAAATTACAAATCTCTAGTAATTATTTTGACAATTTTCACTTTCCTTATCCTCGTGTATACTATCATGCCCAATAATAATCAAACTGATACATAGATTTTAATTCTTCTTTTAATTACTTTTATATATTTCGGAAGTGAAGAGGTAAAATAGTTTTAACTTTTAAGGGTAGGTTTTGTAGTTAATTTGGCTAACTCATTTACTACTTTTGGATTTGTTTATATATTATTATTTTCAAAAGAAACTATATATATATTTTGGATTTGTTTATATATTATTTTCAAAAGAAACTATATATATATATATATATATATATTACAGGATTTACACAACGCAAGTTACGAGTATAATAATTGTACACGAACACGAGGATCGGATGAGTAAGAAAAATGAAAATTGTCAAAATAATTATCAGAGATATGTAATTTATATTAAGATTAATTTTTTTAAGGGCATGATTCATTAAGAAAATATTTGTTCAGCTGGGATTATAAAGCATTTATAAAAACTAAGTTGAAGTTTAAGTATAAATGATAGTCTACTCTACTATTCACTATAACATCCATCAATATTATATTATTTGATTAATATCAAATATAAGATGTATAATTAATTTAAATCTTAATGTTTTTAACGAGTTTAATCTTAAACTTAAACTCAGATTGAGCTTAGTAGTATGATGAATGTCAAACAAAATATTTAGGGGAAATTGCAAGTCACTACCATGTATTATGCAATTTTTGCATGTCACTACGTACCCTCTACTTTTTTTATTTGCATGTCACCACTGTAAGATTTCATTTAATTGCACCGTCCATCACAGAGTTAAATTTGATGTAAAAAGTCCATAATACCCCTATATTAAAAAAACTCAAAAGTTATATCACTAAAATACCCTTGTATTTAAAAAATGAAGAAAAAATCATTTGTTCAGCTTATTTTTTTACAAAAATATTTATGGAATAAAAAATAAAAAACTGATTTGATTATTATTTTAAAAAATATATTAAAAATAGAAAAGCAGTGTTAAAAGTGGGTTTTTTTTATTTTTAATAATTTTTTGAAAAAAATTATTTAGAAAAATGATTTTGAAATCAGTGTTTTACTATTTATCTGATAAAAAATTAAAATTTAAAAGATATTTTATTTTAGTTTTTGATTTTGATTTTTTTTAATATAGGGGTATTATAGACTTTTTACTTCAAATTTAACTCTGTGATGTACAGTAATGACATGCAAAAATTGTATGGTACAGGGTAGTGACCTGCAATTTCTCCAAATATTTAACTGATATAATTCAATCGGCTTGTTAGAACCTAATTATTTATAACCCTAAAATGTCTATGATGATTACATTTTAAGCTAATCTTATATTATATATGTATTAATATGAAAACCCCACTAAAGAGCCTATACTATTTAAACTCGCAATATATAATATTCATTATCTATATTTTATTAATAGTAAACATAAAATGTGTAATTATATAAATTTTGACGGGTTTGATGAATTTACCTTCGAACTCAATTATAATTATAATGAGTTTGAAACAAAATATATAATTGGTTGAAATCTACCGGCTCAATAGAAACCAATTGTTTATAACCCTCAAATGTATATATAATCATTACAAAATAATGTCATTATATATGTTTTCCATTACTAAAATTTATTTTGACATGTATGTGTCATTAAACACTAAAGAATAATTTGGCATGTATGTGTAAGTGATATGTGTGTAAGATATAAAACATCCAGATAAGGAAAAATAATACGATAATAACATATAAGTATTACAATTTCCTAATAAATTAATGATAAAAATTAGAAATCAATCTTAATTATTGGATTAACATAAACTTATCTATAATTTTAAGAAATTTAAAGTTAATCAAAATTATGTATTAACGACGTATTTTAAGAGTATTTGCATTTAAATAATATTTTTACAATGAATTCTACTATTATTATGTTGGGGCATGCATGCGTGTATTGATAAAAGAAAATGTATAATAGAATGGTATAAATCTACATGACTTCATTTTTATACTGTGCACGTGCATCTATTGATTAGCAATTCATAAGCACACTGATCAGAAGGTATATATTTTATCATATAGTAATGATAAATGTACTATAACACTATGATGGTGCATGTGTACATGTATATGTATATGTAGAAGCAAGAACAGGAAAAATGAAGTTTAAAAACAATAAGTCATTGTATAAAAGATAAAATTGAGAAATTCCACGTACCTCCCATGTATTTTTCAACTCTTACCTCACATTCACTGACTTTTAAAATTGTTTTGTAAATCTCTTAACTTTATTAACGTCTCAGTTCACTTTTACAACGTTAATTTTTGGTAAAAAATCAATCACATGACCATTACATAGATAATTATTTTTGTAAAAATGGTAGAATTGTCATTCTCTTCCATTCTTTTAGATAACACAAATCTTATTTAATTATCTTCTATAAATACGTCAACCACCAAAGAGGAATCAAGCTCCCCGGCAACTGCTTGCTCATCACCGCCGTCGAAACCCTCCGTCGAAACCTCTGTTAAACCCAACCAGGTGAGACCTTTGTCGAGAATGAAAGTAGCAATCACCAAAACTGGGATTTGAGTCAGAAAAACCCAAATCGGTAAAAGAGAGATGCCAAAATGGATGAAACGATCAAAACGCCCAAATCAGAGTAAATATTTTAGTTTTATATTGGTCGTTTTAAAAAATTCATAAATATGTTTAGTCTGATTGATCTCTGATTTGGATAAGACCCGAATCTGAACGCCTCTCGACTTCGACACTGACAATTAGGAATCGGGTTAAGTATGAAACTCTACTCATACTCGGAAGACTTGAATTTGCACATATCTTATTCGATTGCTTGAAAAATTGATCAGTGAAAAAAATGGTAGAGATTTAGGGATTGATGAGAATCGAAGAAATTGGGGAAAGTTAGAGGGGGTGTTAAATAGATGGTTGAGCTTGTATAGAATTGGGTTGTGGTAATTTGGTGATTTATTTTAGTCGCGTAAATCTAACTTCATGTGAAATGCAAAAAAAAGTTAGTTAAATGGTGGAGCTACATCAGATTGTGGGAGGCCACTGATGAAAATTCGCCTTTCCAGTGGAGAATTTCTTCCCCAACACTTCCTCCTCGGTCGTGTCCTTCATCGTGGTGCCCAGAAGCTCTATAAATCGGTCGGGATCAGAGACGTTATTGGTGTTGACCAGCTGGGTCTTCGACTATGAGTTTTCTTGTTGTCTGGGTCGGTATACAGTAGTTTCGGGCTGAGGTTTGACCGTCAGCGACGGAGGAAGCTTCTGAGATTCGTGACCCTCTGATTTGTTGGTTTCTTCATCGAGTTTGCTGCAATTTCGTTGATCAGTGGGGAACTGTTGTAGGTTTTCTATCAACATGAGCGCATTTTCATAGCAAATTTGTTGTCTGATTGTAAAAATGTATCAAATTTTTATTATAAGAATTTAAATAATAATGAATTAAGAAAAACATTTAAAATTTGGAATCAAATTTTAGTTCGAGCTTGAAGAAAGAGAAAAATTCATAAACAGAGAGTAAGAATGAATGACAATATTTTGTAAACTTAATGGTTAGTTGAAGACACTTTAGACTTTTCACCAACAATTCGATACTCTTAGGGTGAAGTAAAACATTAGACAAGTTTAGGGAATCTATAAAACGATTTTGAAAGTCAAAGGATATAAGTGAAAAAATGGATAAGTATATAGGAGGTATGTGGAGCTTTCCTAATAGATTTTTAATTAATAGGGTGATATAGTTCCATATATAAATAAAAGCATAACACATTTCTAATGTTCAAAATGTCACTGAAACACTAAAAAATAGGTTGATATTTAAAGTGGACTTAGAAGAGTTACCTAAACAAAAGTTAATGTTGTGGTTAAACTTTCACTATTAGTTTTCTTCCCAGTACTGGCGTACATTGTACGCTGCCATAAGTTGTGACATCGCACATGCACGATGTGATAAGAACACGCCTATAATTTATGGCAGCCAACCTACTAGGTGCGTTTGATGCATGCCCGTAATGACCTTACATTTACACGTCTGCCCTGCATTTACCACTGAATTGTCCTCGTTTTGGCGGTGCAGTGGGTTGAAAGAGGACGAACTTAGCATTTAACTTGAAATCACCAACATTCATCATATGAGATGGAGAAGGCCCAGTAGAACGAATCCCAGAAGAAGCATATGTGGGTCGAGAAGAAGGTCTACCAAAGCCCTCTAACAATGCACCGAAATGCCTTAAGTGAAGCAGACGATGAAAGTGCCTCTACAAACGCAAGCGATACTATCTCAAAAAACGAAGCATCTGAAGTGTTAACTGAAGCACCCACAATTCGAACTGGAGGAAACCGAAGCGGGTAGAAGTGGAGCGTCGCTGAAGAGTTGAAAATGGAGGAGCCGCCGGAGAGGAGGCTAACCCACCACCGACGAGACAACCAGGCAGCCACAAGCGATGAGACGGAGCCCAAGACGATGGAAAAAATAGCGGTAAGGAGTGGAGCACTGCCGAAGCATTGAAACTGAGGAGCCGCCAGAGAGGAAGCCGAACCCACCACCGATGAGACAACCTGGGCGGCCAGAGAGGCCCCCAAACCGGTGCAGAACGGAGGACCCGCCAGTGGATGGAGGAAGATCGGGGCTAACAGACGCTGAAATAGGCGGGACATGTACCAGGGTTGACGGAGACTCAGTCAAGACCAAAGAGTACTTCGACGGATCTAGCCCCACGAGCTCCACCAAACCGACATTTAACAACTTGAAAGGGAAGGGAGCACGACACCACTTGAGGAGAAAGGGAGGAGGGTGAAAGGGGAGATGAAAATAAGAAAAAGGATGGCCACCGGCCGCGCAAAGAGAGTCGTCGGCGACCTGAGAAGTTAGGTCCAGAAACTGTGTTATGAGAGAGATGTGTTTTGAGAGAGAGAGCAGATCAATAAAAAAAGCATCACCACAATCTTGGTCAACTGAAAAGGTTCGGGTTGTTGCTCGAACTAAGTTTCTCAATTTCAATTTCAATGTATTTCAGTAATTTTATTATCTGATATAAATCTAGCTATTGATCAGCTCTTGAGACCATTTGCTAGTTATCTTCGATAAGTCATAAATCGCTAAACAAAAAAATTGTCCTCGTTTTGGTTTTTAGAGCTATAATTTGTTCTATTGGTATCTGAAGCAATTTTGACCTTTTGCAAGTGAAAAGGCGCTAAAATTGGAGCATTTTTAAAGGGAAAATAAGTGTGACGCACATCACAAGAAGTGAGACGTGCGTTACTATCGAATGGGGAGCTGCGACACGAGGAGAGCACACACGTTACCTTCAAAACAAAACAGAATGTGACGTGTCTCAACGATGTCATTGCTTATGGCAGCGTACATAACGTTGACATAACATCTTTGACATTATAGTTGGTTAACGTGCACTGTTATAATATTTCTTCAAGTTTTAAAAAAAATTGGGTTTCAAACCATATTAATTATAATTATAGAATCGAATATGGATGACAATGAAATCGAGGATGGCAAGATGCTCCTCCGGGGAGAAGCAAATATCACCTGCCTTCATTAATTTTTTGAAGACCAAAATTTGGTCAAAGCTAAAGAGGGTGAAGTGAATGGGTAATATTATTGTAGATAAACAAGTGTGTGAAAAGAGGGGAAGAAGAGTTAGAGTAGTTTTGACTGTTTTGTCATTTGTGAAATAAAAATAAATACTAAATGTTTAAGGTTTTCTTTATCGGGGTAAATAATAAAGATAATTTTGTCATTTGCAGAAGATATTTTGAAGTTTAATTCAAGATTATTCTTTTAATAGTGGTAATGGGAAGAATGAGAAAAACAGAATTTGATCTTAACCCTGTACCTTTTAAATTCAATGGTTAAATCGGTTTCTAGTTTTCACATGTTAAAGTTTCAAATATATTTATGTACAAGTTGTCTTTTACCTGTTTACCACATTTTTTTACCCAATGGCAAATCTGCTTATTCTTTTACATTTGTGATTGAAATATGAGTATATAAATGAATCACAAATATGATTTCCCTCTCTTACATGCACGCACGCACGCACTTGCCTCCTCTCCTTCCCTTTTGTCTATACCTCCTTTATTTATTTCTCTCCAACCTACAAATTTGTACCTTGTACATTTTTTCCAAAAAGACATGACCATATATGCAAAAATATACAATTTCCATTGTGAGAAAAAGCAATAAATTGATGAAGCGGTAAAAGCTGAAAACAATATAAATTAAGAATGATTATTGAACATATGGAGCAATTTACTAGTGCAAATTAGGAATCACTAACATAGCCATTACTATTGGAATGACAAATTGAATGTTAAGATTAAACACTCAACAACAATAGATCAGCTAATTATGTGTTGAAAATTCGTTCATATTTAATCGAAAAGCCACGAGCAAGATTTAGAGGAACAATTTTACAGAATATAGTAAACATGTTTCATATTACAAAATCTCTAACTTATGAAAATGTGTTGAAAATGAAAAGCTTTCCAAAGAAATGTGAATTAATTACAAAATTAATGATACATTTATATATACAATATACACTACCTTAACACGAACAACTTTCTCCTCATATATAATTAGAAGTTCAATATATATAAGTCAAACTTTTACAATATCATTGATACACACCTAAAAACAAGGATTACAAAACAACAAGCTAGTGCTGCTTGAGAGTATAAAGAACGTAGATACATAGATATATATGCTATATTCATATATTTGTCAAACTAATAATGATGATATCAAACTTGCAAAAAATAAAATTGTAAATAAACCAAAAAAAGACAAGCCTAAATTAAAGAGTAAAGAACCCTTCTCTCATGTCATGTACATATAGCCCCCACCATCCTATTCCATGTTCCAAAAAGAAGAACAAAATGACCATAACAAAAAAAAACAATTAAATTAACTAGCCTTTTCTTAAGTGAAAAAAAGGTTGGTCAATCTTGGTTATGGCGACCTCCAGCTCTCCAAACCAATGCCATTGTGGTTCCTGGACGGACCGGAGGTCGGTATCGGGAACCTCCTCGGCAAGAACCCTGAGAAGTGGCCAGAATATGGATGGTCATTGTTTCTTGGCTTCAAATTGAAAACGTTGGTGTTTCTTGAACCGTGACAAAGACCGGCAACAAATATGAGCAGCAACATCAAGATTGTCCAAAGTACACTTTGAGGCCTTGAACACAAACCCATCATGAAATTAATGCTAGTGATGAGCAAGAAATAGAGAAGAAGAAGAAGAAGAAGAAGAAGAAGAAGAAGAAGAGATGAAATGGGTTTTGTGAAGAAGTTGATGAGAAAGATAAAGAGCAAGAAACATGGGAAAATGAATGCAGAAACAGTGTATATGAGAAAGAGAGAGAGAGGTATTTGAAAAGGATATAATTAATGAGCAGAGAAGCAGTGTAATATTAGAAGCAGCAGAAAGTTGAAAAGCTAGAGGTTTCTTTTTCTTCTTCTTAATGGGTTTTGGGTTGGGTTGTGTGTGTGTTAGATGTGAATCATGAACAAAAAGGAAAGTGGTGCGAGGAAGAAATGGACTCGGTGAGATGATGGAAATGGCAAAGAGAAAGAAAGTGAAATATGGGTTGAAGTTGTTGTGTAGAGCCCACTTGAAATTAATATAAGCCACATCCTACTATTTTCTAGTAGCCATAATATTATACAAGGGTAATGACAGTTGACCACATCCAACTACGTCACGTTTCAAAATGAATACTCCAACTTTTAAAATTTCATTTGGAGTACCCGAAAATTTAAATACACGACACTTGGCTCAACTTCTGTTAAATCTAACAGAATTGGTTTGTTAAAAAGTCTAAAATGCCCTCAATGGTTCTGTTTTGAAATCAAACAGGTTTAAAACCGGTCTGATTGGTTCAAAATTGATCTGATCGTTTCAAATTATTTTTTATTACTTTTTAAGTAAACAAATAAAAAAATTGAAATACAAATACTATGGAATGAACAGATTACCCTCAATTGAATAAAAAAATCTAACTTTGATTTAAGGGTATATTAGTATTTTAAATAAACAATATAAAAGAGCAAGTGAAATGACCGTATTACCCCTTTCTTCAACCTCTCATCTCCCACTCTCTACTTCATTATACACTCTTATCAATTTCAATCAAAATCAACAAACCCTAATTCTAATCAACAACATAATTTCAATCAACACCTCTACTAATAATATAACAATATAATTTCAATCAACACCGCCGTAGCAATCACAACCGCGCCGCCACAAAAGAGGACAGCTCCGCCCATCACCCTCCCCGCAAGGACCACTTCTTCAGCCACCACGTCCGCACTAACTCGAGCCCTCACCGCCGCCACCAGATCCGCAAGCACAGTCTCGACGAGGACCACCTCCCCAACCCCATCGACCCCTCCGATGCCGATTTCTTCCCCGATCTCCGAGTTCGTGGCTAGCGGCGCCGCAGGGTTCTTCAAGGCCCCGCACCGGTCGGCGGTCCACCCAGCCGCCCGATCTTCATCGAACTCCGGCCGCACTCGCTCAAGGAGACCCAGGTGGGGAAGTTTCTCAGGAAAATTGCCTGCACGGAGACGCAACTCTGGGCGGGGCAGGAGATGGGTGTGAGGGTGTGGAACCTCGAGGACTTGTACGAGCCAGGGTGTGGATTCAGGGGCAAGGTGAGGAGAGGGGACGAGGACGTCGGGCCATTTCACGAGTCTATGGGCACCGCGCCGGAACTAGTATCGCCGGAGCTCGCTCTTGCCGGAATTGTCGTTGCAGAAATGGTGTGGTGGTGTGGGAGTTGCAGAGATTAGTTAGAGAGTGTAGGGTAGTGTGGGTAAATAGGGTTAAAAGAAAGGGTAGAAATGTAATTTCATAAGTTATTTTAAATTTTTTTAATTTTTTATTTGGTTACTTGTAAAGACCATATTGCCCTCAACTCACCTGTTAAATTGATTGTTCAATTTTGGATAAAAGAGTAATTTTATAATTAATTTGAACCGGTAAAATCGGTTTTAAACTGATCAGACCAATCTGAAACGTGACATAGTTGAGTGTAGTCCACTGTCATTACCCCTATTACACACACACGCACGCACGCACACGAATAATGAAATTCTTCTATACAAGTTTAAACTAGGTGATAACATGTACTTTTATACATTTCTTGTGAAGGTTACTTAGGTGAAAATTTGCTTGTTATGTACAAATATATAAAAAAAGTATTTAAGAAATTTAGATAAATAACCTGATTATATTAAATTCATTTTTACATAAATTAAATTAATTCAGTGGAGAGGTTTAACCAATAAGAATCTGATTTTTAATTTGTATCCGTTGATATGAATTACTCATTCCCGCCTTGGAATTAGTTTTCGTTTGAGTAATCCTCTACCTTTTATTTTTGCACTTTGAGACTATTCTCAAACGAAATTCTCGTTATCACTTTTAACGTTCATTCTATACTTAAATTTATTATATAAAAGTCCAGATTTTTAACCTCAAAGATAATATTCTAAAACTTATTTTAAACTTACAAGAAAGTTTATAATGAACATGGGTAGATATCAACATTACAAGCTCCTTGGAATCAAATCCAAATAACTCTATTCATCGAACTAGCTGGACTCATCCACTACCTGAGATTTTTAAATGAATGTTGACGGTGCTATGGATTGGGGATTATCGAAATGGGGTATAGGCGTTATTTGCAGAGATTGTTTGAGTAGTCTCATATATGTTTCTCTTGAAAATTTACAGGGTCTCTCCATCATAAAAAGTGGAGGTCGTAGGCATTTGGGAGGCATTATGGTGGTGTGCGAGAAATTCATGGCAAAATATTTTTCTAGAGTCCGATTGCCAAGTTGTGATATCCATGATTGCTAACAAAAAATCTCTAGACGATAGAGGAGGTATAGTCAATGATTGTTTTTGTTGTAATAGACTTGGTCTAAATGTTGGTGTCAGATTGTCTCGCACGATTTGCAACGACGCATCTTATATGCTACTCCAATTTGTTCTTGTGAGTCCAAATTGAAAGCCATGTAAAAGATTTATTTTACTGTCTTTTATTGTAATTTTAAACTGTAAATTGTATTCTGATTTATCTATATGGGTTTCCTTTGAACAAAAGATAAATAACATCCTCTTGCTAGCTAGGGGAAGGAGCGGCTCAAGTGCAAGGTGGTGATTTGGTAGTGCAAAATTGAAGTGCAATAAAGTAGTAGTAAACAAGAGTTAAGAGTCCTCAAATCAAGGGTGGATAATGTGATATTTAATGATCCAAGTCTCTCTCACTCCCTTTCAACTTTGGGTACCTACCGCTCTTCTTTATTCTCATATTCACAGGACACGTAAATAAAGTAGCAATGCACAGTAACACGACTAGCTTAGCTGGCCACAACAAGAAACCATTACATCCATGAACAAACATGAGATGACGCAATCACATCGTTTCTACCAATTTTAGTACGAGGAATTATAGTTTGCTAATTAAGGAGAGTAATGAATTTATCTTTGAATGTCAAGAAAATTACAGTTTCCATACATGTTCAGTTGGTATTTTATAATATGGTATTTACTATTTTCATCAACATTTCAAGTTTCAACCCATATCAAACTAGTTATATTTCATAATCTTGCATGATTTTAGGACATCATGAAATAATTACTTTTAAAAAAATTATATCAAACCCATATCAACACATGAATCTTTTCTCACAATTTTATAACGATTTATCTCTTGAGCTCATCAAAAAACATTGCTGAAGTATCCATTAAAAACACCAAATGTACTTTTGTTGAGTAGAAATAAAATATTGTATTTATTATCTGTAATTAATGTTGTAGTGACATTTAACATAACATACGTAAGTCAAATGAGAAAAACAACTAAAATAAAATTGACATTTATGGTGACATAGATGTTATAGTTGGTGAGGAGGAGCCATAACCATATACAAAATATGATGTCCATCTCAAAGGATCCAATAAGATATGACTTGGCTTCATTTATGTCTCTTCAATTCAAATATTGACCCATTCCCTTCCAATTTGTCAGTCACAGTCCTATATATATTCACCATATTCACACATCATGCTACATTCATAGGGTTGTGAATTGTCAATCCTATAATTTATGATCTGTGTGGGAATAGAATTTGAACTCCATCCCAAAAGATCTTAAATTAACTTTGGACAATATTTACATTTTGTACCTACCATTTACATCATTCCATTATTGCCAATAGCAACAGTTTTTACCCACATTCATCACAGGGAGCTGTGGCATTGAGGATTATTTACCCGGTGAAAAAAGAACAGTAAAGATTCTTGCAACGCAAGTAAAGAAAACAAAAAGAAGCCATTTGATTTCTGTAATTGTGTATGCATTTAATTTATTAGTGTGATGAGTTGATGAGAGTGCTTGAAATCTGGTGGGAAGCATTGGATCTGTTTTGATGAGATGCAAGTGCCAATTCTAATTTAATGCAAGGCAAGAAATGGGTACAATAATGTATTGAATGTTGTGGGTCCAACATGTACCAAATTCACAATCTATCCATTTTCTTGATTGATGGATTTATTGAAGGAGGTGATAGGAAGAGTGAGTCCAAGCAAGCAAAGGACATGCATAGTTACTTACTTGACTTCAAGGGATGGGATGTTCAAATTCAAATTACTGTTTTTGGAAATAGTAACAATTTGTTTATAATTGTTTAGGTGATATGTGATGCAATTGTTGATGAGAAAGAATTTAGATTTGGGAATGGTTCACTATTACTAGCTGATGAGTTTGATTAATATAGGAGAAAGCATACTTGATATGTATATTTAAACATACCAATATACACAATTCCTGTTTTTCTTTTTGAATAATTACACAATAATTCTATTCTACACAAAACCCTCATCATCGTCAAGATTCCAAGACTTGTTTTGAATTCACAAGAAAAAGAAACTTAATAAACATAGGCTAACCCTAATGTAAATATAATGTAACATTTTTATTATCTTAATTGATATTTTAAAGTATGCTAGACACTAATTGTTAGTTAGGCGGAGAGTCTCTTCTAAGGATTAATAGTCAATTGGTAAGAAAATTAATCAGATTGGAATATTAAACGATAATAAATAAGAAATTAGTTGAATAGATCGGAGGTTTTTAGAGCATCGATCATAATATATAATTTTAGGGTTTGATATATAAACTTAAACTCTAACAATCTTCTTATATCATCATTGAAGGGATATGTAATAAACATTATACAGAATTAAACAAATGAAATCAGTTTGTAGGTAATGAGTTAGATTAAGTATAGACAGTCGATCCATAAGAAAAAAGGAATGTGATTTGGGCCAGGCCCAAAAGAGTGAGTGATAAAAGAGGCATGATTAAAGATAAAAGATAGATGAAAGAGAATGAAGAAAAATTAATGGTGATAAATGATGATGACGATGGAGATATTACATTTAGTTGACCCAAAAGCTGTCCTTCCCACTTCTGAATTGACAACTTTGGCCACTGGATTTTGGCCCATTACTCTCACCCATTTCTTTTACGATCCAACCTCTTTATAAATTTAGATTGTCACATAGTGCGCGAACAAGAGATGATGGTAAAACACACTGATCCCAAAGTCTTGACGGGCAAAACTTGTCACCTCATGAATAGTCAAATTACGTGATCGCAAGATAAAACTAATAGAAAAATTAAAGTTATAAATCAAGAATTGAGTTACAGTCAAGAATAATGAACTCCACCGAAAAACACTTATGAGAGTGGTTATATAAGAGGTTGATGATGGTTAGGTTGTCCTCGGCGAACTGTATATCTTCTGCAAGCCGAGTTCCAAAGATATGTACGTGTATACACAGACAATTTATGAATTGTTGACTAAATTATTTAAGGAATTACAATTTATAAATTGCTATAAAGTTGAAATATCAATTAAGGAAAAACACAGATAAATATACTTAATTATACACATTCTGTATTTAACTACACTAAGGTTACTCCTTTACACCAAAGTTTCATATGATTTAAAAATCTAATTTTTAATTAAAGAGAATTTTAAGTTTTTTACTTTAGAATTTAATATTTTTCATCTTGCAAACTTTATAGTCGTGAATATATAAATGACCCAAATCTTAATTAAACGTGTAATTAATTTCAAAATGTGTATATTTAGGTAAATTTATCAGTACTTTTTTCTGTCAATTAATATGCTTTTTACAGGAAAAAGTAGAAAATAAAGTATATGATTATTAGAGTGTCCAATATTATTAATGAAATGGGAAATAAATAAGCATGAATGAGTGAGATTAAATAATGATTGGAAAAGGGCAGACCAAGCGTGGTGCGGTTATAGTGGAAATTGGAAATGGAGTTAATTGTAATTGTAATTGTAATTGCACTACACGCATTGGCCTTGCCTTGTGTTTTTATTCATCATAATGTTTCATCTTCATCATTACCTTCACGTCTCTATCCTAATCATAAATATGTAATTTAGATCACTTGATTTGTTACTTTGGTTAATCGATGATTACAATTTCGAATTCAAGTTTTTACTTATTCGGTACTCAATTCGTATATGGATGATAATTACTTTGCATTTAGCTGTGTTTTCAACTATTTTTATTAAGTGTTCAATTTTTGTTATTTTAACTCAGTTTTGATGTACTGATTATTTTTTAAGAAAAAGTTTATGACAGAGCAACAAACAGTGATTTTTCTTAACAAAATAGATGGATATATATGACATAGCATTCTACTAATATTAATTAATGCTACGTTATTTTCAAAACCCACACGAAACCACATTCAGTGTCCTTTCGATCTAACCTACTTTTCTCTTTCTTTTTTCCACAATCTTAACCAATACTACACGTACCTAACATGTATAAATGAATGTTATTTTAAGGGGCAATGACAGTTGACTACACCAAACTATGTCACGTTTCAAATTTAATACCCCAACTTTCAGATTTTCATTTGGGATACCCAAAAATTAAATAAGCGACACTTAGCCCAACGTCTGTTAAATCTAACTGATTTGGTTTGTCAAAAAGTCTAAAATGCCCTCAATGGTTTTGGTATGTTAAACCAATCTGATTGGCTCAATTGATATGAGTACGAAATGACTATTTTGCCCCTGGTTGAATAGTCAATTTAACTAATTAATGGAGGGCAAAATTGACTTTTCAATTACAAATATATAATTATTAAAGAATTATAATTATTATATTTGTTATATTGTCATTAATTAAAAGATTATTAATTATATATTATTATCATTAATTAATAGTTATATTAATTAAACCCTAAATAATCTACATCATCTTCAACCTCCCGTCACCGGCCGCCTCCTCGTCTCCGGCCGCCTGCTCCGACCAGCCCCGTCTCCGGCCGCAACTCCGACCTGCCTCGTCCCGTCTCCGGCCGCAAGCCTCGTCTCCGGCGACGCGACGGGGGTGAGAAGCGAAGCTTCTGGTTCGCGACGGAGGGATCGAGAGATCTGGATTCGACGGCCCAGACCTCGGCGAGGCTCGCGACGTCCTTGCCGGTCGAAGTCGAGGACGTCGCGACGGAGGCTTCTCGTCGATCGCGACGGAGGCTCGACGCCCAAATCCCCACCGCGCTCAACCAGATCTGGGTTGAGCAGATCGAGCTCCTCCCCGACCCTCCTCCCTCCTCCGACCGCCGCCTCCTCCCCAACCCTCCTCCCTCCTCCGCCTCTTCCCCGACCCTCCTCCCTCCTCCGCCTCCGCCTCCTCCCCGACCCTCCTCCGCCTCTTCCCCGACCCTCCTCCGCCTCCCCGACTCTCCTCCCTCCTCCGCCCACCTCCTTCAGCCCAGCCTCCGCCATCGCCGGAGCTCCTTCGACGCCGACTCTCCGCCTCCTCCCCGACCCTCCTCAACCTCCGCCCAGGACGCCGCTGCGCTCAGCCTCCGCGCCATGGCCGTGGACTCCTCCACCTCCGGCGAGATTAATTGCCACATATATGTTTGTTGATATTAGGGTTTAGGGAAATTTTTAATTAATATATGTATGATTAATTATATTAACATTAATCAATTAATAATAAGTTATGTATTTAATTATTAAATAATTATGATTATTAAATGTGTAATTAAAATGTCCAATTTGCCCTCAAGCCATGGTTAAGTTAGTTGTTCAATTAGGGGTAAAATAGTCATTTCATAATCATACCAATTGAACCAATCAGACCAGTTTAACAGACCAAAACCATTGAGGGCATTTTAGACTTTTTGACAGACCAAATCAGTTAGATTTAACGGACGTTGGGCTATGTGTCGCTTATTTAAACTTGAAGTATGTTATTCGAAAAACTGGAAGTTGGGGTATTAAATTTGAAACGTGACATAGTTCGGTGTAGTCAACTGTAATTATCCCTTATTTTAATACTTATTATGTTAACATACAGTTAATAATATATTTAATTTAGTCCAATTTATATCTCTGTAAAATTGGACTAAATTTATAGGTTGACCATTCACTGCTTAAATGCAAGACTGTTATTGAAAAAGCATTTGCTGATTAATTTGAATCTATTCAACATATTCAAAGCATTCTAGTAGGTCAAGGTATTGATAAATTTAACGTCGAAGAAAAAAAAAAGGAAGAAAAGACGAGGTCTAGAAATGTTGGTTTTAAATGACTTGAGAAGTAAACGTACGAGGGTGAAGAAGTTGGAAACATAAGGTCAAAAATATGGTGCAATCGAAGACTATTGCAAATATATACAAATGGAGAGAGAGAGAGGATGTGTCAAAGTCTTTCCATGAATTGATGCATCTACCTAATTTGGAGTTTGAGATGTAACATGCTTGACTTTGAATATGACTTCGTACCAAGCAATGGCTTATCGTGCTGATCCACCATATTGGACTCTTTGTGATCACAAATCAACTCTCCAAAGTCATACTTAAGAAAACATATCTCATGAGAAGAAATTCCCTACAAACTTAATTTGGGTGTCCAAACGTCTGAACTGTAGAGTTTGTAGTACAAAGTTGTAGAATCTGCACTACAAAGTTGTATAACGTGATGGACCTGTGCAAAATTGAAGAACCATATAAAACCAGTAATGCAAAGTTGTAGAACCTTTAAGTGTGCGCTATAAAACCTTGATGTCACGTGTCGCAGCTGAGACAACGCGCGTTCAAATGCGCATTGATCTAACTATTGTAGAACGTTCGGATGTTCTACATCCGTTTGTAGCGGAATGTACCTCTATATCTCAAAATATTGTGTATGTTAGGTAGTACTGTTTATGTCTTTGCCCGTAAAACGAAAATGTCGAGAATAAATTTTATATTGGATATCTAAAATTAAAAGAATATTATTGACATATATACCGGTTAAAACAATTACAATAAATATATGTTTCATATAAACAATTCAATAGATGAACTAACTTACAAAGAATCATATCAAGTGCACCAACATAATTTTAAAATCACTAGTAATCAACGATAGCGAGTTGTCACACGATAAATGTTTATGTTAAAAATAAAGGAAAATCGGAGATCACTACCATGTATTATGCAACTTTTGCATGTCAATACCTTCTACTTTTTTTACTTTAATTACAATAAAGTAAATAAAGGTTTCATTTACTTGCACCGTCCATCACAGATTTATGTTTGATGTAAAAAGTCCATAATACCCTTAAATTAAAAAATATTAAAATATTAGAAAAACATATATTTTTGAATTTTTTATCAGATAAATAGTAAAACACTGATTTCAAAATTATTTTTTAAAAAAATGGCTTTTATGTATTTTAAATTATTATTTTAAAAAAAGTAATATTCAAATCAGTTTTTTATTATTTATTGCATAAAATTTTTTTTTTAAAAATAAGTTAAATAATTTTTTTTTAAATACAAGGGTATTTTAGTCATTCAAATTTTATTAAATGAATAAAATACACTTATATTTAAAAAATTAAAAATTAAAAAAAAATCATATGCTTAACTTATTTTAAAATTTTTTTTATGGAATAAATAATAAAAAATGATTTGAATATTATTATTTTTTAAAAAAAATATTATAAAAAAACGTTGTTAAAAGTGGTTTTTTATTTTTAATATTTTGTTTAAAAAAATAAATTTGAAATAAATGTTTTATTTAAAAAAATCAAAAGATATTGTTTTGAATTTTTTAATATAGGGGTATTATGGAATTCTTACATCAAACTTAACTCTGTGATGGACGGTGAAATTAAATGAAACCTTACAGTGGTGACATGCAGCTAAAAAAGTAGAGGGTAATGACATGCACAAGTTGCATAGTACATGGTAATGACCTGCAATTTCTCCTAAAAATAATATTATTGTATTAAATTGATGTGTATTACAATAAGAGTAGAGCTCTTTATATAGGTACGTACTAGAGATAATCTAAATAAAGACGCACAGCAGGAAACTTAGTCTTAATACCCTAAACTAGAATTGGCTAAACAATATTTCCTATTTATTATAATATCCCCTTAAATTCGATATGGTGAAAATCAAATTGAGTTTGCATTTAAAATTATATGTAGTAAAGAAGTTTTATGGGGTCATATGCTCCTTCTGCTCTACGACTTCGTCTCCATCGCGTATAAAATATAGGGTATTACTCATGTTGATTGTTTGGGAATTTAGAATTGTGGTTGGGAAGTATGTAATGGTAAGGTGGTGAAGGAAATTTCTTTGGTGGTTGTGAGAATGTGTAGTGATAGGGTGGTGGCGAGGGATGCGTAATCGTAAGACTAGTGGTGATGGTGATTTCTCCGGAGGTGGAGGAGTTGAGATGCAGGAGCGAGTTGATTTCCTTCCCCACTCATATAAAATCATGAATTATTAAAGAATGAGCAAAACGAAATTATTTTAAAATCGAATATCATTATTACTCTGAAATTGTGTTGGAGATAATATTATTGTATTAAATTAATGTTATTACAATAAGAGTATAACCCTTTATATAGGCAACACTAGACATAATCTAAATAAAAATGTAAAATTGGAAACTTAACATACATGTCATACACTTGAAATGTCTAAATAATATTCCTTATTTATTCTAATTCACCGTCTCCAATCCCTATTGTCATATTCAATACGTTGGAAAAATTGCTTTGATAGTTATAATAATACTTTTTATGTCATTTGAAAAATGTAAATATATATTTGATAGACTATATTGGACCATAAAGTTATAACGCCATATAAATGTATGATTGCAAAATGGGAAAAAAGTTAGGTTCATATTAATTTGGTGAATAGCCCGTAACCAATATCATTATGAAAGTTGTATTTAGTAGTCATTGTTGTTGAAACTATGTAACCATCGACATTCAAACCAAACGCACGCCCACACGCTATGCACTAATAAACATATGTCCACTCACTCGTGTCTTTATCATCATGCATGTACACGTCTACGCACTTTCACATGTAATTTACATTATTTCCAATTCCAACCAATAAATTTTACATATACACTATACGTTACACATTTGAAGACACCTATACACCATCTAATCAGCCACTTGATTGCCGTTCAAAGGCGGACGTATGGGGGCAGAGGGGCGGCTACTCCTGAATAAATTTTTATCAGCAAATCAGGAAAACTCCATGTTATTTACTGTCCTTCGAAAAATCGTATTATCAGCTATCTAACCTCTTTCCACTCTCCCATGTATATGTAGGCCTATTGGAATATTGCCAAGTGCAATTTTTAGACCCCCACTTAGCCGAGTCTAAGCGATTATTGGAATTTTAGCAGTTGCAAAAATGGAGGCGGAACGCCTATGAGAGTAATAGACTTTGTAAAGAAAAGACCAATTGTGGGCATGACAAACATTTAATCAAGACGACCTTTGAGCCTAGTCTGCCTAGACAATTAGTTTTGCAATGAAACTCAAATTAATATAGTCAGGGTCTTTAAAGTTCGAACAGTTTTCCTAGTTTCGCAAAGGAGATTTTAAATCTCAAGAACAACATGTTCTATCATAGTAGATGGTGTACCAAATTAGGTTTGTGAATGAACCAGTTTCTTAATTAGTATCAATGATTTTGTTAGTATCAATGTATAAGTTTGTACGTATGGAGAGAGAGAGAGAGCAATTTATAAGTTTTTCTCGTTCGTTCTATAGAGAGTTGAAATGAAAAATTCCTTTTATTAAAAAAAGTTTCCTTCCAGTGATAGATAGAGCTACTATTGGTTAAGGGAGGGCTAATAGTAGTGGGGCTATAAAAGATTACAATTGTATAAGCCGGCCTAATTAATAGATGGAGTTGCCACAATGTCTAAAACTTCTAACCCTATGTCCGTATTACGCCAACCATTAGTCTTCTATTTAAGTGATTTCACTTTTTATAAACAAAATGAAAGATGTTAAACATACTCCAACAATTGCGGTCAGCCTGAATACTTCTTTAGTTGCCGCCTCCTATGTAGGGCAAAAGTGTAATCGATTAAAATCACACTCACGCACTCTCACACAACTGCACTTGGTCACAAGTAATAAACCAGTAAGGACCGGGTCGAATTTCACAGGAACTAATTAGGGGTCGAGGTTTAGTAATGCGTGCTAGAGAAATTGCAAAATGAACCGAACTAGGAATTTGAATTGACAACTTAACCAACAAAACTAAAGCAAATAGGAATTCATCAATTAATAAGATAAGTCGAGGGTGCCAAACTCTTGTATGAATCGGGAATCAAACGAGATACTAGTCCTAATATGCTTGTTAATTAGGTGACATGTGTGCTAAGGATATACTAAGTCCATCTCTTGATATTGTTTTTAGCATAGTTCTGGGTCACTTCTACCCTCTCAGGATCGAATGAAACCTACAACCGCATAAGCCTCCACAATCAGGACCAAGGGTTTTTTATGGATGTCTTGACACGGCCTCGAGCCCTAAACCTCTACAATATTTTTTTCCTTGTCACTCCTCTCTCTCTCGAGAATTGGTGTAACAACCCAATTTACCCACCCTAGGTAATCAATTTAAGGCTAGCAAAATCATATCAAAATAGTATAACAAAAAAATCAAGCATACCAAGAACTAATATCTCATACAAAGTTTAGCACCCATGATTAAAGGTGTTTAGTGTTTAACCATAGTGGTTAATGCAAAAGTTATAGAACAAGCTCCAAATACAAGAAATAAAGACAATACAAGCGAGTCTAATATCAAAAGAGGGAAGGAAATGCTCATAAGGATATTCTAGCTTGACTTCTCTTCCTCTTGATTGCTCCAAAGAAATGATGGTGTGGTGATGATCTAAACTTCAATTCCAAGCTCCTAAAATGGCTTCTCCTCTGAAAAAATTGTGCTCCAAGAAAAAAGAATTGGGGTGGAGGATCGAAGCACCTCTCAGGCACCCACTCTTCTGGTTACTCTTCTCCAGAGTGCCTCGTTGTCGCTCAAAATCAAGGCTCAAAACCAATAAGTTATGGTCGAAATGACATCCTTTCAGACTCATAACACCCTACTAATACATATGTGGATTTGTTATGTGATGTTTTCTCATGAGAGGGTTTCATTTATTTTTTTAATCATGTTAGACTATCTGAAAGTCTTATCTCTTGGGTACGAACTAGGGCTATCCTTCGCATGATGGAGTTGCCCAATTCTTTCAGTGCAAGGATAGATAGGGCTCGGGGGATGGATGTCTGAGTGGTTGATATTTATAAAAATATCGGAAGTTCAAATCCTTCTCCATCCATGAAGTCATAAGTGTCTCTTTTGCATTATCTATAAATAAGAATGAATCAGATCGACTCGGAGTTGGCGCCTGTTAACTCGCTTATCAAGCCATCCCCGACAAGCTCCTCATCACAACAAGTTCGGAACCAAAACCTCACCACCAATACTCTAAGACTTAAACCACATAATTAAGCATTATATCATGAATCACGTAATTCCTTTGGTTGAGTCTCAATGTTAACTAACCACCCTTTGGTTTCCTCCATTGTTTTGTGCTATAACCACTGCATGTGTGCCTATTTAGCTACTTGCATTTTGAGTAATGAGTATATTACTTAATTCCCAATGAATTGTCATTTAATTTCGTGTGGCTGTATTACAATTCGAGGAATATAGCCACATTATGGACATATTTAGGTAGCTATCAAATTTCAAACTCCACAGTCAATTGCCAGAGCCGTTTGAATCTATATATCATCATTCTAAATTATTAAAACTTGGCCATAAAAGCTGCGAAGGAGGTTTAAAGTTGGAAATCAAATTTAGTCACCGATCAAATTAAAATAAACAAAATCATTTTATTAATGAGAAAAGAGTATCAAAAAAAGTCTCAACTCACAGTGGCTTTTGGCGTAACCAAACCGACCAACCGAACCATCCCTCCCTCCGGTGGTCCCCATGTTCCTCTCCTCGTTATACGCATTTATTTCTCCCCCGATCGGCACCGTCCATTCTTCCCGCCATCTCACCACGAATCCAACGGCCCCAGAAGCGTTTCTACGCTGAGGAGCGTCGCACGCACACAAAACCCCCATCTATTTGACCGTGGAATATTTATTTATTGTTTAATAATGGAGTGACGTCAGCAAACATTTGACTATTCTCTGTTTCTTTAAACCCACCTCCACTCTCCACCTCCGCCCTCCACTTTCTCGCTTCTATTTTCTTTTCTTTTCTCGGCGACCAAACACAGCATGGGGAGAGAGAGAGACGACCTGTACATTACGATCCCGACCCTTTTCCGGTGCCCGATCTCGCTGGACCTGATGAGGTCTCCGGTGAGCCTGTGCACCGGCGTGACCTACGACCGCTCCAGCATCCAGCGGTGGCTCGACGGCGGCAACAACACCTGCCCCGCCACCATGCAGGTGCTTCACTCCAGGGACGTCGTCCCCAACCGGAACCTTCAGCGCCTCATCCAGATTTGGTCCGATTCCGTCTCCCGCCGCCGGGTCGGCTCCGTCGCCCCGTCGCCGGAGCAGGTCCGCGGGCTTATCAAGGATTTGGAGACGAGGCGCGAGGGGCGTTCTGGTTCTCTCGCGAAGATCGTGTCCTTCGCGAGAGAGTCCGACGAGAACAGGAGGTTTCTAGCCGGAATCGATGGCTTCGTTGCGGCTCTCGTGGATCTCCTCGGCAATGTCGACCTGAGCCTCCTGGAGCAGGTGGTGGTGGTTTTGGACCTGATTCGCGGCGCTTTTGGAGACTACGGAAGGCTTGCGAGCTTGATGCTGAAGAAGGACCGAGATTGTTTTTGTTTGTCGTCGATCCTTGTTGTGTTGCAGCGAGGAAGGGTGGAATCGAGAGTATCGGCAGCTAGGGTTTTGGAATCGATCGCCATCGACGCCGAATCGAAGATCCTGATAGCTGAAAAGGACGGTTTGTTACCAGAATTGGTGAAGCTGATCAACCGAGACAACGATCCGAGCGTCGTCGAAGCTGCGCTGTCGTGCCTCATTTCTATTTCAGCGCCGAAGCGCACGCGAGTCAGATTAGTCCATCTCGGAATCACCAAATCGTTAACGAAATTGCTCTCGCCAGAGTCGAATTCGAGCGTCTCCGTCACCGAGAAGGCGCTGAAGCTCCTGGAAGTTGCCTCGGCGTGCAAGGAAGGCAGATCGGAGATATCGGAGGACGCGGAGTGCGTGCCGGCGATAGTCCAGAAGGTCCTGAAGGTGTCAGCGGCGGCGACGGAGCACGCGGTGACGGTGCTGTGGAGCGTCTGCTACTTGTTCAGGGACCAGAAGGCTCAGGAGGCGGTGGCGAAGAGCAACGGCTTGACGAAGATACTTGTTCTGATGCAGAGCAATTGCTCGCCGCCGGTGAGGCAAATGCTGGGCGATTTGCTCAAGATCTTCAGAGTTAGCTCTAAGCCTTGTCTCTCTACCTATGAAACTAAGAACACCCTTATCACTCCCTTCTGAATTCACCTGCACAAATCGTTTGCAATTTGCAATTCGGAGAGCAAAAAAAGATTTTCAAAAAAATGTACTGTAAATCTAAGGAATTTTGTTAGCAAATATATTACTAAAATGAAATTCATTTGATTAGTTCATCTTGTTTCAATTGCCATTTCTTTGCCTCAAGCTCCTGAGTTTAACTATTGCTAGGTGTAGGGAACTTGTCTGCATTTGTTCTCTGATTCTTATTCAAACCCGTGACTTGAAAATCACAAACTAGTAGAAAACATGATATTGTGTTTACAATTACATATTGCTACTTTTGTGGGTTGTGGGTTGTGGGTCTGGTTATGGTGAGTTGGTTGGCATTCTTGAAAAATTGAATTCATTTTCTTATTGTTGATGATGAATTGGTTGTGGTACTTCATTTTCTTACTGTATTATTATTTTGTTTGTATGCGATTTTGTAGTGGATGTGGCTCTGCATTTTTTTCCTGATAGTGTTGATGTACAGTTCTGAAGTCGTCTGGTTGATTTCAGAATTTTGTGTCCAAAAAAGAGAGATTTTGAATGCCAGAAGAAACCAAGAAGAAGGTGACAGCAGAGCTGAACTTGGGATGTGGGCACTATTGCTAAAATCAGGTATGTTGATTCATAATGATGCACAGCCTTTGTTTTTGTTTCTTTATTGCTTCTGTGAATATGTTTTTTATGTGGGTTTGATTTGATGAGATAGATATTGACATGAAACTGTAATAGGATGATATGGAAATATGAGGAATTGGGTTTTGTAGAGAGAGTGGAACCCATGAAATTGACATTATGATGGTATATAGTATTGGTATTAGCATTAGTATATGGAGGTATGATGTTCCTTTCAGGTTTGATTAGTGATACAAACAAACCCAGTTGAGTGAAGATTGAAACTTTGACAAATAGAATCCATTTTGTAGACTAACAAGTTTTAGATTAAGTATTGGGGGAGAGAAAGTGCAGCAAATGTGGAAATGGTGGTTGTTGCTGACTGTGAAATGTTTATAGGGTCGTCGAATTGGAAAACGTTTAGTTGGGGAAAGCATGGAAAGGGATTGGAATCACAAATCTGAAAAAGAAATGTGTTGTAAAGGGAGAAAGATATGTTTGACCAGAGCAAACTCTAGGGCTCAAGAAATGGAGATAGGCCCTAGAGAAAGCACCCACTTTGTCAACAAAACCATCCGCTAGAAACCAAAAAAAAACACATGAGGTAGATTGCAATGACAAAGCAAAGCAAATTGGTATATTGGTTTGTTGGCAAAATGGAGGAGATGGTTCCATGAGCACTTGCACTTATGTGTATGGTGTGGGGGTCCCCTCCAACTCCACTGCTCCAATACACTTTAAGTTGTTCTTATTCCTTTTTACACCATCATGCGCCTTCTTTTTGGGTTATTCGGGTGATGCTGTTGGTGGATGATTTTGGGCTTCTCGTTTCCGTCTTGGGAGGATTTATAAGTCAATTTCTATGTATGGGATTCATTGTCACAAGCAATTTGCTTCTCTGTTATACAAATTTGTTATCATTGGACTTCATATAATATGTTTTTATACTTGACACACTCAATTGCTTATCAAAATATACAGTGTTCTGAATAGTATAAACTAATCAAGTTGGGTACACATTACCCCTCGTGCTTAAGCAATGTTTTTTCAATGCAACGTGGGATTATTGAAATATTTCACTTTAGGCTCATTTTCCACTAGGAAAAGAATAAAGAATTTCCTAGAGGTATATTTGTTTGCTATTAAAAAGACGAACTCATTTAAAATGACAGTATTCAAAAAATCTTCTAGTATTCTGAGTAATCCTGTTCAGTAATCCTCGTGTAATTATTGAATTCGATTTATTTTTTAATTAATCTCTGACTAGTCCACAAAAGGTTATCTCCGTACGACTAACGTCTAGTGTTTTTCTATAACACTTTGAAATTGATATATTCGAATGAGAATCCTCATTCTCCTTTCAAATGTGTGAGATGAAATATTAGTTCATTTCAAAAGCATTCAAAAATAAATATTACGGCTCCTTTTTTTCCTAGTGCATTTTACAGCTCATACTTTATTCATTTTTCATAACTGAGTTGAATGAAACAAAAGTTTCATACTCAATATGTGTGGATATTTGTGAGACCAACAAAAAGGGCCAAGGATCTTTTTTCTATACAAGTAAGATAAGTTCAAAACTTTGTACATATTGAAAATGCAAGTAATTGTAGCCACTAATTATGAATGTAAACAATAAAACGAATACTAATGCACATAATAATAGATATATACTGAGGATGTTTGAGAAGACCAAGAATGCAAGAAGGGATTTGGGATGGTTTTTGCCCTACCACCTTGCTGTCTCGTCGTCCTTTTCAGGCCGCCATGAAGGAATCTGGGATGGTTTTTGCCCTATTTTGTTCTCTGGTTACGAGAGAGAGCGATGTGCCTACTCTGGTGCAGCCTCTCCTACAGGAGTTTGCATATGTCTTTTCTGAGACTTTACCCTGCGAATTGCCACCTTTGCATGATATCCAACATCATACTGACTTGGTTCCGGGTGCTTCTCTCCCTAATCGCCCTCATTACCGTATGAGTCCCAAGGAACATGAAGAGTTACGTCGCTAAGTGGAGGAATTGCTTGCTAAGGGACACATTCGCGAAAGCCTTAGCTCTTGCGCTGTCCCTGCACTCCTTACCCCAAAAAAGGATGGCTCGTGGCATATGTGAGTTGACAGTCGAGCTATCAACAAGATTACAGTGCGCTATCGGTTCCCTATTCCCCGATTGGATGACTTATTGGATCAATTGGGTGGCGCTTATGTGTTTAGCAAACTGGATATTAAGAGTGGTTACCACCAAATTCGTATTCGCATGTGTGATGAGTGGAAAACCGCTTTCAAGACTCACGAAGGGTTATATGAGTGGCTCGTTATGCCATCTGGTCTATCCAACACCCCTAATACTTTTATGTGTGTGATGAACCAAGCTCTTCGCCCTTTTATTGGTAAGTTCGTGATCGTTTATTTCGATGACATCTTGATTTAGAGCGCCAACGAAACAGTTCATCTTGACCATCTGCGTGAGGTACTACTGGTTCTCCGACGTGACAAGTTCTTTGCTGCTACCGCAAAGTGAGCATTTTTATCTGCTTCAGTCCAGTTTCTCGGTTATGTGGTTTCTCGCGAGGGACTGAAAGTTGACCCTAGTAAGGTCTTGGTTGTCGAACAGTGGCCTCAACCGTCCTCTATCACTGAGATTCGTAGTTTTCACGGCTTGGCTTCCTTCAATCGCCGTTTTATTCCTCATTTCAGTAGTGTTATGGCTCCTATCACGGATTGCATGAAAGGGACTAAGTTCCACTGGACTGATGATGCGGAGGCTGCCTTTCTTGAGATTAAGCGTCGGCTCACCTCAACCCCTATTTTAGTACTTCCTGATTTCTCACAGCCGTTTGAACTCTATTCTGACGCTTCGAAAACAGGTATTGGAGTTGTCCTAGTCAAGCAGGCCGTCCTATGGCTTACTTTAGCGAGAAACTGTCGGGTGCTAAACTTCGCTTTAGTACCTATGATATTGAGTTTTATGCAGTTGTCCAGGCCATCAAGCATTGGCGTTATTACCTTTTTCAGAGGGAATTCGTCTTATATACTGATCATGACTCTTTTAGGCATCTTGGCAGCCAAGATAAAGTGTCTGATCGTCATGCTACATGGATTTCTTATTTGCAGCAGTTTACATTTGTGATTAAGCACAAAGCATGAGTTTCTAATCGAGTTACATATGCTTTGAGTCGCCGTCATGGGTTGTTAACTGAAATGCGCGTCCATGTCCCCGGTTTTGATTCGTTCGTGGACCTCGATTATGATGATCCGTTCTTTTCTCAGGTACTCGTTCATATTCAACAGGGTGAGGCGACCGACTTTGTGTTGGATGACGGATTTCTTTTTCGCGGTGTGCAACTGTGCATTCCCGATTGCAGTATGCGTTTCAAGATAATTCAGGAACTCCATAACGAGGGTCATGTGGGGCGTGACCGTACTTATCAGTTTCTTGCGGTTTCTTATTTTTGGCCTTCTATGCGCAAGGAGGTTGGTCGTTTTGTCGCCCACTGTCGTACTTGTCAATTGGCAAATGGTGCTTCGACTAATGTTGGGTTATATTTACCCCTGCATATTCCCACACAACCATGGTCTGATATTAGTATGGATTTTGTCCTTGGCTTACCACGTACCCAACGTGGTTCCGATTCTATTTTTGTGGTGGTTGATCGATTTTCGAAAATGATTTACTTTATTCCATGCAAGAAGACTACTGATGTTGTGGTTGTAGCACAACTTTACTTTCGGGATGTGTATCGTCTTCATGGACTCCCTGCATCTATAGTTTCTGATCGTGACACTCGTTTTGTGTGTCACTTTTGGCGGAGTTTGTGGCGCCTGGTCAATACACTTCTCAATTTCAGCAGTGCTTATCACCCACAGACAGATGGTCAGATCGAGGTTGTTAATCGTTCATTAGGAAATCTTTTGCGCATCTTGGTTGTGAATCATCCCAAGGCGTGGGATCTCAAACTGACTCAGGCTGAGTTTGCACATAACCATGTTGTTAATCGTTTTACTGGGTTTAGTTCTTTTCAGGTGGTCTACAGGTTATCTCTGCGAAGTCCCCTTGATTGGCTAGCTTTGCCCAGTAAGGTGCGTCCTCATGCAAATGCCGAGGAGTTTGTTGAGCAGTTGGCTCAGGTTCATCAGGTCACTTATGACCATTTGGTTGCTGCTACTGCCAAATACAAGGAAAACCTGATCAGAAGCGATGTGCTGTTGATTTCGAGGTTGGTGACTTTGTTTGGGCCATACTTACTAAGGATCGTGTCCTTACTCGTGAATACAACAAGCTTGCTGCTAAGAAGATTGGCCCAGTCATGTTCGCATCTCAGATTTCTTCAATGTAAAACATTTTGTTCCTTTCACTGGTGACTCTTCTTCCGGCGAGGATGATGCGGTTTCGGATTTGAGGTCGAATCTTCTCTATCCAGGGGGAATGATGCAGTGCAAATCAGGAAAGTGTCGGATTTCTACAAAAGACTAGTGTTTTCTGGGTGGAAACGACGTTATGAGCAAAACACATAGCCTCGACATGACGTACAATGGACTTCGGCCATCCGAGGTCATCTTGGGGGTCAAAATCGCAATTTCCTAAGTTTCGGGCACTTTTGACAATTTTTATAATTTATTTCTTTTTTCCAATAAGTTTAGGATTTCCTTTTCTGCAATTAGGTTTTGGTTATTTAAGCACTGTCAGACGTTTATGTTATTTAGTAGTTTTGAAGTTAATAAAAAATCAAGATTTCTCTCAAATCTATCACCTTCGGTATTCGCAAGAATCAACGAATTTTGATAAACAATTCTTTCTAGCCACGTACGCTGCATCAATTTACTTACCACTTTTCAAATGATAAATGGTTAAAAGAATAATGAGAAGATAGATTTGCGTCAAATTTCTAATTTGGGGCGGAAAGATTGGTAGTGAATTTGGGGTATATTAAAATGCATGTAAGAGTAGAATTAGGTGCTTAATGCAATCGGTTGGAGTTAGAGTTGGAGGGAGGAGGTGACTTATCAATAAAAAGCAACAATTCTCTCTCAAACCACAACTCCACTCGCTCAACTCAATAGTCAATTCTCTTCTTTCACTTTGAACAAACATTCCATCACAAAACCTATGCACATCCATCATTGATTAGACACAAATCTCCCTCCTTGTTCTCCTTAACATATATAATCGGGGAATCTGTAAAATGTTTCTTTTTATAATAAATATAAGGAAAATGTCTCTATGAATTAGGAATTATTTTCAAAAAATTTAAAACAAATATATTTTTAGTTAAATTATATTATATTAAAATATTCTTTTCATTTCAATATCAATTTATTTTAACAAAACTACGTACGTTTTACACGATGAAAGTAAAGTTCACATATCACATTATTAATAAAGTACATATTAATTTTTCTTTTTCTAAAAATGAAAGTGACATACTATGTAAATTTTTGTCATTCCTTTTATCTTAAATTATTTGTTGCAAATTCACCATATGTTTCTATCTCTTTTAGCCACTTACACGTAGGATTGTTTACGGTTCTAAGACCAAATCGAATTGGTAAAAAACGCATAAATTTGATCAATTTAGTATTTTAATTCGTAGAATTACAGACCGGATCGTTGGAATGATTTCGGGTCAATTTTAATCGATCGACCGAGCAGTTCGGTCGATTTGCCCGAAACAGTAATGGCTATAACTTAGAACTATATCCGTACGTATGTCTTGAATCGTATCGGCTCTCAATTTGAGAGCATATGCATTGTGGGAGTTTAGTCATTTTTTGTCTTATGTAATATAATGTGTCATAATACATATTCATTATTGTGCATGATCATTATCAAAGTACGAAAACAACTATATACTCGGTAGAGAGTGGATATCTGTGAATTAAGTGTGCAACACAAATATGATGTTTCTAATAAGGTGGTCCATGCACCACCTAATTATATACAAAAATCATCATATTCGAATTGAAAATAACACAACTTTCTGCATCAAAAAGAAAAAGGTTTACAAGGAACGAATGATGAGCAATAATGGAGTTCAATTGAGAGGCAAAATGGAGTAATTGTTGGCTCCAACGATCAATTTGAAGGTCGTTTCCTAACTCGCTTGTGTTTCTGGTTGCGCACTTTCCTTTTACGCCAAATTTGTGCGCTATCATTACTTTACATTAGTAGTATCCTTGATATATTTTGTTATAATTATTATTTTTTGCAGTTAAATAACGGGTAATGAGGTATTTAATTTGTTAAAACCATATCTGAATTCGTATTATTGTGATGCAGTGCAAATTAGGAAAGCGTCGGATTTCGACAAAGGACTAGTGTTTTCTGGGCGGAGACGGCGTTCTGAGCTAAACTCATCGCTTTGCTACAATGTACGATGGATTTCGCAATTTCTTAAGTTTCGGGCACTTTTGATGACAATTTTTATAATTTATTTATTTTTTCCAATAAGTTTAGGATTTCTTTTTCTACAATTATGTTTTGGCTATTTAAACACTGTCATACGTTTATGTTATTTAGTTTTTGAAATTTAATAAAAAAAATCGAGGTTTCCTTCAAATCTATGATCTTCGGTATTCGCAAGAATCAACGAATTTTGATAAGGAATTCCTCCTATCCACGTACGTACGTTGCATCATATTGTATAATTGTGTGTCAAAGGATAAAAAAAATTTACCCCTTGGTTTGGACTTACATTTGCCAATTCCTTAAGACACTAGAGAATGTAAATCTATGAATTAATAATGATTTGTCAACTAAATTCATTTTCAGAATTTTGAAAGGTGGACATGACAAGTCCATTTTGGTTGGGCCTAATATGGGTGTGGTTGAGGCCATGCATATGTCTCATTGTTATGAGCTGAAGTAAAAGCCCAAATCAAAATTGAAACATATATATATATATGTCCACTCACTTTCAAGATTAGTATCTGCTTGCCTTTAGAGCCCACGAATAATAGTACGTGCAAATGGAAACCATTAATTTTCCACCATGATCAAATTAGTTGATGTCATTAACATAGTTGTAAGAAACTTAAGTGCTAGTGGGTCGAGATTTGGAAATTAATCAAAATATGAATTGAATTATATGATCATATGAAAGATTATGAAAGACTAATTAGGAACTAATTCAGAAATAAATATGACAAGTAGTTGATGTTTACAATACTAAATAATTAATAAATTAATTGTTATCATTCATATCAAGTTAAATATTGATATGAATAATTTTAAAATGGAGATAATTGATGTGTTTGTTTAGGTCAAAGCTTGTTATGAAATATTGTTATTTTTTACAATATTTGTAATATTATACTAATGAATATTTTGTTGATAAAAATCATAATTTTGTATTCATCAAATTTCACCCGAACACTTAATAATGAGATTTTTTGGTGATCTCAATCATGATTTTAATAATAGAATATATAGCGATCCCTGATTTTGAATGTGAAGCAATTGCAATTGGCGAGGTGGGTTCATCTTTGTATGCTTATAATTTGTTTGAAGAATATAAATATGAGGGCAATAGTACGTAGTACATATAATTAAGGTGGTTCAAGTTTAGTTGATAAAGTGGAGTCTAAGTCAGCTTTCACATCACAGTGACTCCAACCAAACCATAACCTAAGAGGCTCACTCGTACATTGTACCTTCTCCTCCTCCTCGTGTCTCAATCTCCAAAAGCTGCCACTACATGCATGTTACTTCCCATTATTCATTCATTTTTCCTCTACCAAATGACACATTTCTCAGATGTTTCAATTCTTGCAAACAAACCAACTTCACTTGTTTTCTATATTCCACACATAGCAAGTGCTTGTTCATATAATATAACAAGACATGTTTAATTGTATAAAAATTATGGATGATGGTGTTAAAAATTGCATAAGCCTGATCGTTAGTTTCAATCTCCATATCACGAACATTGTTATAATTATGATAATCAACTCTGCCCAACTAATTATCAAAACGATCATGTCATTTAAAGAATCATATCTCTTAAATAAACTCAATATATGTTATATGATCTGAAGCCTCTCTTAATAATAATTGTTTAATTAGTAGGTGATCTCCATATCTTGAATATCTTCTCTAATAATGGGATCATAAACTAAAAAACACTATAATCCCATGATCATAAAACCGATCTAATTCGTGGGAGAGAGAGATTCAAATGTGGACTAATAAAAAATGAAAGATAAATATATGAACATAAAAAAAGCAATAGAAAAACATAGGATGGGTTGTGTATGGACCACTGAAGCGAGTGGAGGAGAGTTGAAGAATGTGCATTTCCATCTCCAATATTAATTTGTAAGTCACAATAAAATGTATAGTATATATAGAGTTAGGATTTAAATAGAAAATAAAGAGAGACAGAGAGCATGTGAATGGGGTCTACATTAATTTCCTTTTAAAAAAAACATAACATAAACCCTAGATTTGGTGGGAGGTTGATGATAATCGCAAGTATATATACTTGCTTAGCTGTTAGAGTAATCAACATAGCACGTATATTTAATGTGACGACCCTATGTGTTGTCTCTTTGTACGGTACGTAGGGTATTTGTTCGATTATTATCATTAATTTGATTGAGATTATATCAGATATCAAGTTTGATTTAATCGATTTTTTTCACTGTATGTATTAATCATAATACAGATTGTGCTAAATTAAATTATTTTAATTTGGCTAGATGATTGATTGAATTTAAATCGGCTAATTAACATAAAATGATATTTCACGTATACAATATATATTTGTACTTATATAATTATTATTAGATTTCACGTTATCATTCTACATTTTTAGTTATAACCAAAAATTGTTTGGGATCGATGAATTTTGAACCTTCAAGATTCAACATGTCAACACATATTTGGTTAGGGTTATTAATTTGAAGAAATGTGAGAGAAAATAAATGATTGAAAAAATGCGATGAATGAATGGAACTTTGATAATGTTATTTATCGTTCTATTATTGTATAGCAATATTTTCGTTGATTTGATCATCTAATTTTACTAAATAGTTGAATCAAACCAAATCAAACTAGATAATTAAGGTAATCAATTTTTTAACTATTTGATCAATTTTTCTATTATAATTGAATATTACACACCGCCTAATAGAATATAAACTATACAACTTACGGTAACATTTTCAAACAATTTAAACATAAACTAGATCATCAAACACAATCTTCTTCGTGAATTAAGTATACAAATTTTGAGACTATAAAATATCAGTATATTATTAGGAGACAAATTTTGATATCGGGTTCGAAATATATTATATATGCTGATTATATATAGGCATGATCATGTGGTGTATATGGCCCATTCATATACAACAAGTAGGGACAAATTAAATGGTGTTTATTTGGTGAGTACGTAACCTACATATATATGATCATATATACTAATTGACCAACATGATATAATTATATAAATGATCCGTATTTAATAAGAAACTAACAAAATTATAGAACTGCCCATGCAATTTCGTTGGCATAGCTCACACACAGTGCGTAATTAAACAATAATAATTGAGATTATATGCAAATAAAGTGCACGAGTGATAGATATGAATATTACAGTGGATACGGAAGATTCTGCCACCATCATATATTCCACAAATTTAAGACTACTTTATCCATATTTTGATGTTAACTAAACAACCTTAGTAGTATTTAACTATATTATATATGGATATCGTATCTGATTTACTATTTTATATTAGCTTGTGTCATGAGTGGTGATAAATAAATTTAAACCAACTCAAGAATTTGAATCGGCTTAATCGCAAATCATGTGCAGTGACTCGTGGTTCAATTAATTCACGATTTTTCACCGAAGGTAGTTGAAAATATTGTTGATCCATTAACATTAAAGTTGATATTACTATTACTGCTGTTTAAGGACTTTTAATGATTTTTTTAATTCAACTTTTATTTTATAATATCAGAGAAAAATTGAAAGATTCTAAATGATATAATAGTTGGGGAGACCAGAGCTTGCTCCCAACGTTTAATCAGACCCAGAAAGAGTCACCTTCGCCAAATAGTGAGCAAAATAAATTAAAATACATTATATATGATTTGGGTAAACTACCTCCAACACCAAATAAATATAAATTGTCTAAAGATTAGAATAGGAAAATGATATGTTTAATTAATTAAAATTTTGTAATCCAAAATAAAATGTGAGGTCCTCAAATCGAGAATCAACTTGATTATTAATAGTTAAACCACTAATTAAAATGATATTTTATTTTCATCACAAAAATATATAATATTATTCCGTGGACTGTTTTGAAAAACAAATAAAATAAATATCTAAATTAAAATTGGAACAGTGATCGAAACCGAAATGAATATGTGCATGGAGATTCATGAGTTGGGTCGGTGAGAGACAGAGAAAAAAAGGGAGAGAAAATGGAGTGCATAAATAAATATAGCTGAAATGGTGACTGTGATGTCACCACTGTGCACTGCGCCATTAAAATCGATTTGGGTGTTATTCAAATTAAGAAAAAAGAATCAAAATGAAATCATCATCATCAATATGGACAGGGCAGGGCAGGGCAGGGCAGAGCAGAGGTGTTTCTTGAGATTGAAATTGAAGGAGCCAAAAATGGAAAATAACACAAGAAAGTGGTCTGTTTGGGTTCGCAGTTGCCACTTGAAGCACACGCTTCGCCATAAAAAGAAAACCCAGAATCCAATGTTTATTTGCTGCTCTCTGCTGCGTTTTTATGTGTTTGTGTATTGTATCAGAAACCAAAACCCAGAAAATGCGGGTTATGTTATGTTTGTTGCTAAACCCAAATAAAGAGGACAGTGGAAATGAGACGGTAGATTAGATTAGGCCATTAGCATTAGCATTAGGTTGTGCTTTTAGCTTTTTCATTGATTGCTACTTATGACTCGTCTTTTTGAAACAGACCAACAAGACTCAGTACCATATGCTAATTCTACATAACACTAGTTTTCACTTTTCTTTATATGTCACTGAATCACTCTCATTTCACGTTCAAATTTAATATTAAAACATAAATCTTTAAATGTACTCCCCATTCAATTTTACTTTTAAAACATGTATTACTAAATTTATAGGTAAAAATAAAATAAATGAATGATGGGAGGTACGTATTTTCAATCAAAATCATTTTACACGATAGTAAATTATATATTTTTTATCTTTTCAGGTCATCTAAAATTTATATATTTTTAGCAATCTACCGACACAATGATCTCAATGAATACGCTATTTTTGCACAAATAATTATCTTATAAACTCACTCAAAATTCATATTTTTGCACATCAATACGATGACGCAAATGTCTCCTACGCTCCTAAAAGTCTGTCTTACAAGTTAGTTAGAGCAACTCCATTGGGAGTTGGTTAGACTTTCAGTGTCTCACACATCCATTGAGTGCTCCCGATGAGGTATGGTTATATGTGGAATACAGTGAGCCTTCATCAGATTCTTCAGCTCTTTCCTCATTTGATTCCGCTAAACTAAAATGCAAAAATTATTCCTCAATCTTAGTTGTTATATTGTCATCCAACTCCAACCCAAATTGTTAATTTTTTATGCAAATGTCAGTCATTACCACTTCTCAACATTGTCATTAATTTATTGGTTAAATTAATACAATATTATTAAATTTATGCAAACTTTATTATAGTGAGTTCACTATCAGATTTTTCTTTAGTAACGGCGTATACAGGACGAATACGCCGTTACTATATTATTAGTAACGGCGTATTGAGTAGTATACGCCGTTACTAATTGTAACGGCGTATTTTAATGCGTACGCCGTTACTACCGTTAATTAGTAACGGCGTATGTAGGTAAATACGCCGTTACAAGATCTTCCCGTTTTGTTACCGTTCTGTCGTTGTGTTACCGTTAATTAGTAACGGCGTATTTACCTAAATACGCCGTTACAAAATCAATGTATAAATCTTCACAGAACCATCTCCCATTCTCCTCACACTTTTCTCCCAATTCTCTCCTACTTTATATTTCCCGACAAGGGCATTTCCGTAATATCATCTCCATTTTTCGACAAGTCTCTCTCAAAATACTACGGTTCATATCATCATTCTCCATATTAGTAGGTACGTACATTTATTTTTATTATAAATGCATTATGTAATGTATTTTATTCATTTAGGTTAAATGCCCGTAGATTATTTCATTAATTTTGTTGCTATAATGATAATAATTCGGTTTTTGAATTGGTGTTATAGTTGATAAATATAGTAAATTGTAATTGATTATTAACCGTAGTTACTTGTATAATATATAGAATGGATCGTGGGTGGATAACATCCCGTAAGATGAGTGAGGAGTGGATGAACGGATTAAGTAGTTTCGTCAAATTTGCGAGACGAAACGCGCAAACAGATGGCGTGGGACGTTTCAAGTGTCCGTGCACTAGATGTTGTAATTATTCTTGGCACGATATGGACACCATTTGCGATCATGTATTGAAGAAAGGTTTCCTTACATTGTACAATGTGTGGGTCCATCACGGCGAAGCTAGAGGGGCTAGTTCGAGTCGGCCTAGTTCGAGCCGAAATCTAGATATGAGTCTCCCGTCAAGTTCGCATAATCCCCCTTGTTCGACGTCAGCGCACACTCCAGAGTACGTTGATCCGGTGCATCAGTTCGTGAATGATGTAGATCCATGTAGAGATGTAAGGATTGACGAAGATGAAGGCGAGAACGACGAGGATGAGTACAAGGACGAGGACCAGGACGAGGACCCACAATTGGAGATAAGTTCGGTGACCGAAGTCGAGGCCAGACTTGCTAAAGCGAAGATGACGGCGTACAACCGGTTGGTGACGGAGTCACAACAGCCGTTGTACAAAACCACAAGCGCTGTCACTAGTGAGGATACTTCTTTGGAAGCGATGTTAAGGATGTTGTGTATCAAACAGAGCACCGGGATGTCAGACGCGGCTTTTACCCAGGTCGCGAAAGAGCAATGTCGTATGTTACCACAACCTAATTCGTTTCCATCTAGCTACGCAGCTGCGAAAAAGATAATGAAGGCCATCGAAATGCCACACGTGAAATACGACGCATGTTTGTACGGATGCACTTTGTACTACAAAGAGTTCTCCGCTCTGGACAAATGTGAGTTTGTAAAGAACCACGGTTTACTATGGAAGGGAAAAAATTAGTTCCGCAGAAGACGTTGTGGTACTTCCCATTGACTCCTCGACTTCAACGGTTATATCTTGCGGAAGAGACGGCTGAGTGGATGCGATGGCACGGTGAGCGGGAGAAGGAGGACGATGACGTATTAGTACATCCATCAGACGGTGCTGATTGGATTCAGTTTGACAAGAAATATCCTCAATTTTCGGAAGAAGTCCGAAACGTGCGGCTGGCCTTGTCATCCGACGGGTTTTCTCCATTTGGGCCTAATGCTGGGAGTTACAGTTTTTGGCCTGTAGTTGCTGTCCCGTTGAATTTTCCACCCTCGATGGCTATGCGAAAGGAGTATAACATCCTCACCATGTTGGTATCAGGTCTAAAATCACCTGGAAAATGTTTGAACAACTTTATGCATCCATTGATTGATGAGCTGAAGCAATTGTGGACGAACGAAGTTGTCACGTGGGATGCTTCCAAGAAAGAGCCGTTCATAATGCGGGCTGCTGTGATGTGGACGATCAGTGACTTTCCGGGTTTGGGAATGTTGGGTGGCTTGACCACTAAAGGCTATAAGGCATGTCCTTTATGTTTGGACAACATCGACTCTTCACGCAGTAACTCAAGAATATCTTACCAAGGTGCGCGTCGGTGGTTACCTGCGAAGCACCCACTGCTCTTTGTCCCGGAGGCATTTAACGGGCAGATCGAGACTCGTAGAAGGCCTAAGCGGTATTCAGGGACTGCTATACTGAAGGCTATTAGGCGTCATACTTATCTCGAGCCTAGTCTACACCCGAAGCACAATAAACGAACTGGTTTAGCTATCTGTTGGTCTCATGAAAGCATTTTCTGGCAGCTGCCCTATTGGAAAACTCACAGAGTGAGACATGCGTTGGATTTAATGCACATAGAGAAGAATGTGTGCGACAACGTCATAGGTACAGTTCTCGGACTAGCGGGGAAGACTACTATCTGCAGATTGCCGATCGAGGGGAAAAACGAGAGTGATACTACTATCTGCAGGTCCTCGTTCTTCGGCGATTTATTCACAGTGTACTGTGAATGGTGTGAAGTTCTTAACGTTGCGAATCGATCAAGGCCGGAGAAATCAAAATTCAGGGGTCATGATTGAAGCAAACAGAATATGTTACTACGGTGTTCTTATGGACGTCGTTGTCCTAACATATTCCGAAAGCATGCCAGTCGTTTTGTTCAAGTGTCGGTGGTACGACGAACGAACCGTGAGGAAGGACGCCAATGACTTCATTTCCGTAAACACTTCCACGGATTGTCATAAACAAAACCCGTTTTGCCTTGCTATACAGGCGAAACAGGTGTACTACATCAACGACCCGAATGTGGTGAACTTTGCGACTTCGTGGAAGGTTGTCAACGTTGTCTCTCATAGAGGTCACTACAAACCGAGCAGTTTAGCTCGTGCAGGTGATGAAGAGCCAGAGTTCGAAGTAGATGAACCGTACCAAGAAGATCGAATTGACATGGTGCGACCGGGTGGTGTAAGGATCGATTTGAGATTCTTACACCAAAATCCACGGCCTGTCTCTACAGCTGATTCAGAGGACGAAGAGAACGAGGACGGAGACAACGAGGACGAAGAGAACGAGGACGAAGACAATGAGGACGAAGACAATATGGAAGGGCACTCAGATTACGATTCGGCCAACTCAGATAGTTAGAAAAAATTGTATTTAACGGCATTTAACCGACTATCAATAAATTTGTTCATTTCCGTAACGGCGTATTCATGAAAAAATTTATGCATTTCCGTAACCGACTATCAATTAAAGAACTTGTGAATTCGGTTTTTGAAGAACAAAGTGTAGGAGAAAAAACCACAAAAAACAAGCTCTATCATCAAACCAAGCCCCTGGGAAATTTTTTTCAAGTTTTAGGATTAGTAACGGCGTATATAGCAATAATACACCGTTACTAACCTCTTTTAGGGATTAGTAACGGCGTATTATTGCTATATACGCCGTTACTAATCTTCAACAATCAGAAAGTCAAGATGGTTGACTTAACGGTTGACTTCGGTATTGACTTGCGGTTTCATATACTAAATGACTACCGAATTGGAAATAAATATTGTACACTACCTACGTATCATATGGTTAGCACCGACAATTAATCAAAAGAAGAAGAAAGATGATTGATATATGAGTTTTGATGCATTTAATCCATGGAGTCAACCCTGACGCTAAGACCTTCTGTCCACAGAAGCACTCTCTTCCTCAGCCTCGAAAGCGCGTCGGTTAAATACTATGAGTCTCAAATGATAATGTAGCAGTGGCACCAACACTTTGTTTGGTCTCCTCCATAACCAGTCGTCTACCACAACTTGGAATCGGAGACTAATCTCAATCTCAAAGTGGGCGGGTAATTAAGAAAACACACTTTGTTTAGGGTATTTTCAAGTTTTTTTTATGAAGTGATTTTGTAACGGCGTATGTGGTATATACGCCGTTACTAAATTTAGTAACGGCGTATATACCACATACGCCGTTACTAATGGTCAACAATCTTGACTATCAGACCAGTCAAGATTGTTGACTTTCGCGCTTGACTTCGGTATTCATTTCTCGTTTCCTATACTGAATGAAATAAAAATTGAAATTAATCATTGTACACTACCTAAAAATCATATACGTTAATCAAAATTGAAAACCACGTAACAATTTCTACCCGGAAATGCCATTCTCGGAGGTTTGACCGTTACTTACCGACGTGTTTACGGGTGATCGGTTTAGATCGAGGTTTATACGTGTTCAAAATTGACTAGAACTTTGGCCTATGAGCGACAACACTATTACGCTTCAATCTGTACGGTTGGATTAAAACACGTTTTTTGACACCACTCACTTTCGGTGAAAGCGTGAGTTTAGGGTTTAGGATGGTAAACCCTAAACTATACCCTAAACGCTAACATCATCGAACGTTTAGTTCAATTCAATATTTTTATAATAATCCAAACCGTTGTAAATGTTGGAAATGTCATTGAAGTGATATAGTGAAATTTTCAGAAAAATCAAACCACGGGAACACTCCTGATCAATCATGATCGGTCGAACCGAATAAAATAATAATTTAGGGTTTGAAATAGTAACGGCGTATGTGATGAATACGCCGTTACAAAGTGGGCGGGAAATGAAATTTTGGCGAAAATTTCAAATCCGCGCCAAAATTTTCATTTCCCGGGCAAAACATTAGTAACGGCGTATATGGATGATACACCGTTACTAATTTTACTTGTAACGGCGTATCTTCACCATACGCCGTTACTAATTTTAGTCCGTTGGGTAACGGTCAAAAATCTTGCCGTTACGATTTTTGCCTGTTGGGGATTTTGTAACGGCGTATTTAAGTAACATACGCCGTTACTAATTTAGTAACGGCGTATGTAGCTTAAATACGCCGTTACTAGGGTTGGGTATATAAAGACCCAACCCTCTTCTTCTTCCTCACGCTCTCTGCCTCTCTTCTTTCTGAATATTCACTCCCTCACTCACTGCCTCTCCCTCACTCACAGCCTCTCCCTCACTCACTGCCTCTCCCTCACTCTCCGGCCAGCCACCTCCGTCGCCGTTTCCGGCCAGACACCTCCGTCGCCGTTTCCTCTTCCAGATCAGGTAAGTAGTGTTTTAATTTTTAGGGTTTAGATTTTTGTGAATATGTTAGAAATATGAATATGAATATGTTGAATTTTTAAATATGAATATGTTAGAATAGATTTTTTTGTGAATATGTAGAATAGAAATTTAAATATGAATATGTTAGAATAGAAATTTAAATATGAATATGAATATGTTGGTTTAGGGTTTAAATTTTTGTGAATATGTATAATAGAATTTTAATATGTTGAATTTTTGAATATGAATATGTTGAATATGTTAGAAATTTAAATATTAATATGTTGAATTTTTGTTAATTGAATTTAGAATATTTGAATTGAATATGTGAATTTGAATATGTTAGAATTGAATTTAGAATATGTGAATTTGAATATGTTAGATTATGGTAATTTTTACGGAATTTCCCCTTAGGGGCATTTTCGTAATTTTGAAGGAATTGCCCCTTAGGGGCATTTTCGTAATTTTGAAGGAAATGCCCTGTAGGGGCATTTTTGTAATTTTGAAGGAATTGCCCTTAGGGGCATTTCCGTAAATTCTTAAAAAAGGCCCCTAAGGGCAGTTTTGTAATTTATACCAAAAATGCCCGTAAGGGCATTTACGTATTTTGTTAAAAAATGTCCCGAGGGCAATTTCGTAATTTCTACCGAAATTGCCCTCGGGACATTTTCGGTACAAATTACATAAATGCCCTCACGAGCATTTTCTTTCACAGTAATTAATAATGCTTAAATCGTATTTAGATAATGGCCTCCTCGTCAAGCGATTCAAACGCCCGACAGAAGAAGCCTCATGCTCGTGCACCGAGGCATGAGTTGATGGACCCAAAGTTCTTCCAGGCCTACGAGGAATCGGCGCTCGACACTCCGCCTCCGTCACCGCCTGTTGGTGGGGAGTTCCCTGATCACGGGGATTGCTACACTCCCTTACCTCCACAGCCGACTCAGCCGACCCCCGATTTCGGTTGGGGATACCGGGTTGTGCCGCCTACATTCACGGGTTGCGAACCCTCGAATGTAGGAGCATCCTCTACTCCTAGTCCGCCGGTGAACGAATACGGATTCGTTTCCCTAGACTGCGACGAGACGCCGGAGAAGGAGCTGTACTTCGACTTCAAGCTGCAGCCGAATTGCTTGACGACGAAGAGCTGGATGGCCAGGAAGGACGTCGAGCCAAAACAAGACGTCTGCCTCGACTTGGAAGAGGAGGCAATATCCAAGAACGGGGGGCCATTGGGATTGTTTTGGGACGCGGACTTACAGCGTCCGTGGAGTATGTTCCCCCCCGGAATGAACGACGCCTGGAGTGTGTTGAAGATTAAACATATGGTAGGAAAGTTTGCACGCGAGTGCGACGCTTCCTACCAGCTGTTTTGTGATCTTCCTATGTCCGAGTACAGGAGATTTTGGCGCAAAATTCGGGTAATTTCAATACTTTCTCAATTTATTACCCGAAATTAAATAACTTGGATATTGACAATTTTTTTTTAATTTTGTAACAGCGGTATTATGAATTGCCGGCTGATTCAGTTCCACTGAAAAAGTGGATTCGCGAGACGGCATGGTCCGCTTATAAAGAGCGGAAATCAAATATGAAGCCATGGTACAAACTGTACGTCTCGCCTGATTATCTGAACCGCAATGGCATTCCCAACATATTTAGAGGGAAAAAAGCACAATGGCGGTGGCTCGTCAAACACTTTGACGAGAACGAGGTATTTCCTTATTTTCATACACTTTGTATGAAACATATCTCTAATTCAAATTCTAATTTTGTAATCATTTCAATGTGTAGGGTGTAGGGAGTCTTGGAGAACATATGAGTGAAGTACGCTTGAGCGGCAACAAGATTAACCATCGATCTGGCCGGAAATCTTATCGGACTCTTTGGACAGAGAGAGAGCAGTCGGGAAATACTAATATCTCCGCCAAGATTGAGACTTGGCTTCTGGTTAATCGGGAACCGGATTAGGATGCTTCGGAGGCCGAACTGTTACAGGATGAGGACAACAAGGCGAAACGCGTAAGTTTTTTTCATATTATTTTTTTTCAACTTTATTATTTTTCATTAATTTAATATTTTATTTTCATACAGATATACCTTAAGACGGCGTTGCAGGATTGGAGGATGGACCCGGCCAATACAGACCAGCACGGAAACTTAAGAAGAATGACCGAAGCGGAGGAGGCTGAAGTGATGATGCAGGCGAATCAGCATTGTCACGACCTCAAGCTTGCCGCGGGACGAATAGATGCCCAATTCCCCCGAGGACGCAAAATTCGGGGATTAGGAGATGATTTCCAGGTCCCGGCCAGACCTAGAAAACGTGGTCAGTCCTCCAGCGGACCGTCTGCAGAGCGTTTCGACGAAATGGAAACCAGGCTCACCCAGGTTCAGGAGCATATTGCGTGGCAAGAGGAGAGGTTCGAAGCTCAACAGAGAAACATGGAAGCTCAACAAAGAAGCTTTCAATAGATGTACGAGCAGATGCGAATAGCCAATCCTTCTATGCCGCCCTACGACCCGAGCATGTTCTCCAACTTCGGTCCTCCACCCTCGTAGTTTAATTTATGTAATTTTTATTTGAACAATTGCTATTTAAATTTATTTGGATTTGGATTTGGATTTGGATTTTAATTTTCATTTTAATTTTAATTTTAATTTACATCTGTAAAAAATAAAAACCGAATAAAAATTATATATTATATTTAATATATAATTTTTATTCAGTTTTTATTTTTTTTATAAATAAAATATTGTAACGGCGTATTGTACATAATACGCCGTTACAAATTTGAAAGAAAAATTATTATTTTAATACCTTGTAACGGCGTATATGTTTACAACATACACCGTTACTAATTTGACGGTGTCAAGTCATCTAAACGGCACCGTCTAATTAGTAACGGCGTATGTTGTAAATATATACGCCGTTACAAACTTAACGGCGTCATCGTCTGTTACGCCGTTAACGGCTCGTCAAAACGACGCCGTGTTGGTGTAGCGGCGTCTTCTGTACGCCGTTACAAATTGTAACGGCGCTTTAGTAACGGCGTATCGTCTAACGGCAGTTTGTACGCCGTTACAAATTGTAACGGCGTATTTTTGGCTTGTAATGGCGTATTTACATACGCCGTTACTCAAGAAAAAAAATGGCAGTGGTTACAAATATTCCAACCCACTATGATAAATTTGACAATTTGCATTTGGAATGTAAATATAACAACCCCTATTGGATATGAAAGTTGTCATATTGCTATAAATATGGTAAAATGGCAACCTACATTGGAATTGCCCTTAGAGATGAAGTCTTCGTTATGTTATGACAGTGCAAAAGTATAAGTCTTGGTGAATAGTGAAGATAAAAAAAAAGTATGACCATGTTGATATATAAAATGTGTTTTTGTTGGATATAATTAATTACAATTATCTCTAAAATGAAATTGAGGTTTGGAAATGAAAGGGAAAAGAAGGGCAAATCTGTCATTTACTTAATTGTTGAACAAATTATATGATGAAACAAGAGAAGAGAGATAAGAATCAAAATCAAGTATTGTACTTAAAATCTTGAGAGAAGAACATAGGCACCACACAAGAGAGAGAGAGAGGTATATCCATTATGGTGGGGTTAGACTTTAGAGCACCATTAATGGATTTCACCAAAAGACAACTGTATGGTAATGGCCTTATGCTGTTAATGGCCCTTTTTACATAAATACATTCTCAAAGCAAAGCTTCTTCTTCTACCACCATTTCCATTTTATTTAAATTGGAATCTTGGGTTGGTCAATAGCCTGCAATTTACTCAATTGGGGTCATGTGATATTAATTAATATTGGGTCATTCAAGTTGCTTCTTTAAATGGGTCTTTGATTTAGGTTTGTAATAAATATAGCTACTCTTTCTTTACTATTAACTTTGTAACCTCACCCCACAACATTCTTTATCTGCTCCTCTATATCTATTCTTTTGTTTCCTACTACTACTGCTATAAGTTTTTAATTAATTCTTTTTCAAAAAAAATACTAGCTTTATTCATATATAAATTATTGTGTTGTCATTTGCACACATGTAAAATTTCCTACTTTTTATAATTTTTTTTACTTTAGTGTTGGATATAACAAAAAAGAGTGTCAAGAGAGAGAGAGAGAGGTGGTGGATACAATGCAATAGAAGCAGAAGCAGAAGCAGAACCACAAGTGTAGTGTAGCGTCTTGTTTCTCGGGCCGCGCCGCTCAGCTGGTGGTTGTAGCTCGTGCTCGTGTGTGTCTTGAAACAAAATCAAACCTTTCTCTATACCCAGATCTCGAGACCTCCCCATTTCTCCATTTTACTATTCCACTTCATTACTGTTCTCTGCTCCTTTCTCTCTCAACTTTTCAACACGTTTCTGGGTTTGTTTTTGTTTTGTTTTGTTTCGATTCTTTTCTCTTCTTGCCTCTCTCTCTCTCTACCCACCTTTCCTTTCTCCGCCATTTTCTCTCTTCCAGTGTCAACCCAATCCTTGAATGGTTTTTGGGATGTGGGTTTGTTTCTGCAGGTGTCAAATTGACTTGTTTGAGCCACAATTGTAGGAGGGTCGGTGCCGGTATTGCTGAATTCTCCTTCTTTTTCATTGGAACCGAGAAGGTATAGTCTTCTTGCCGAAACCCTTTGAAAAGCTCTATTTCTGGCTTTAGGGGATGCTTATTTTTTTTATTTGATCTTTTACTACTTGTCATTGGTGGTTTTTTGGGCCCTGTTGTTGGTTTTAGGGAATGTCTATTTTTTATGTGATCTTTTGGGGCATGTCATTGGTGGTATTCTGGGTTTTGCTTTTTTGTTAATTGTATATTCAGTTTGTGAATTAATGCCCCATTGTTTCTGCATCAATTTAGGGAGGGACACTTGGAACATGGCTTGGGAGACTGATTGTTTTATTACAGGGTGATGACTAGAGTAAAAATTGACTAGAATATACTGGTTTTTGATGTGGAATATTGGTCTAAAGTACAAGACATGCTGAGTTCTGATAAGGAGGAAGAGGAGTGTGTGTTCTTTGATACCAGGGATTGCTTGTGGTCTGGAGAGTTGGTTGCAGGAAAAGAAGAGATAGGGTCTGGTGAACTGGTGTATGAAACTTGGGTGGCTCAGCCTTTGAGTGTTAAAGAAAGGAGGGAAAAGTTTTTACATCAAATGGGTCTTTATGAGTTGAGTCCTAAGCATGGAGTTGAGAGGACTACACAATGTAATGGCGTGGATTCAAGTTCCAGAGGCTTGTATCCAGACGAGGGAGACGAAATTTTGTTTTCTTGTACAAGAGATATGGAGTGTGGGGTCAGTTCCGTGATTGACAAACTTGAGCCACACCAGTTGGGCAGAACTCTCGAGGGTGATGATACTGGGTTTCCACTTAGTACCCAAGATAGTGAAAAGAGGGAAGCTGAGGGTGGCTTGAAAGAATGTGATGTTCATAGTGTCAATAAACAAGCGATGAGTTGGTGGAGGCGGCTTAGTATTAAGAAGAAGGGAAGAGAAGCCAAGGCAAGGAAATCTGATATGGACACATCAAAGTTTAAAAGAATGAAGGTGAAGCATAATGCCAAGAGGCGCAAGGAATTAACTGCTCTTTACGTTGGACAAGAAATTCAAGCACACAAGGGCTTCATCTGGACAATGAAGTTCAGTCCAGATGGACAGTATTTGGCAAGTGGTGGTGAAGATGGAGTTGTCCGCATTTGGCGCGTCACGGCAACGGATGCCACTTTCAGACATTTTTCATCTGATGACAGTTTTGGTGGCAAAGCGAAACAAAGCAAGGTGGATTCTAAAAGGAAAAAAGCAACTCATACATCGGTTGTTCTTCCGGATAAGTTTTTTCAGATTGAAGAGGACCTGCTACAAGAGTTCCATGGCCATACAAGCGATGTCTTAGACATTGCCTGGTCTGATTCCAATGTAAGTCTAAGTTCTATAAAATTTAATTTACCTTAGTTGGTTGGTTATTCTTTCACCCACTCTTTTTAGACATGGGTAATCTCGAGCTAAATTGGATTTTGGATGCAGAGTCTACTTTCTTCTTCAAAGGATAAAACTGTTCGGTTGTGGCAAGTGGGCTGTGATCAATGTGTCAATGTCTTCTACCACAATGATTATGGTGAGTATGCTTAATGCACTCGCATTACCTTTTTGCTTTCAATTGAATCATACTATACTTTTCTATTTCAGTGGTTCCATGCTTCTCAATATGTTTCTCTTCAACTGTGTTTCCATGCTGTCTTATTCCAAAAACTGATTGTGTGCTTTCTCGTGGAATCAGTAACATGTATTCAGTTTAATCCAGTTGACGAAAATTACTTCATAAGTGGCTCCATAGATGGGAAAGTTCGAATTTGGGGGCTTTCTGAGAAACGAGTTGTTGACTGGGCAGATGCGCGAGATGTAATTACTGCTATTTGTTATCAGCCTGATGGAAAAGTATGAGTTATAATACTTTATCTTACTCTGACAAAGATGTGTCTGTCCTACTTTTGCCACAGAACGGAAAATTCAATATATGATTCTTATAATCCATTTTCCTTCATAAAAGCAGGGTTTCATAATTGGATCCATAGCAGGCACTTGCCGCTTCTACGATACAACAGGTATGCCCTTGTCTTGTCCGAACCTTAAATATTGGTTCAAATTTGAGCTGGTCTTTGTTATGATCAGAAGTCTGTTGTTGCTAATTGGTTGTTGGGTTGTGTAGGGACACACATTCAGTTGGATACCCAAATCCATATTCAGGGTAGGAAGAAAACCTACGGCAGCAAAGTTACTGGCATTCAGGTACCACACTTGAATATGTTGCTACAAATGTAATGTACTAATTATTATAATGTCATTGTTGTTAATATTTGGTGTTAGCACTTGTCAGTTTTCTCAAGATAACTCTCAAAGACTGATGATCACATCAGAGGACTTGAAGCTTCGGATATATGAAAAGAGAGATATCATCTATAAATACAGAGGTACATCACAGTTCTTCCATGGATAGATATCACTTCCTCGTTTTTCATCATATTAATCTGTTCATAATTGCATCCTTCTTTGCAAGCCATCATATGTTAACATCATTGAACTCCGAGATTGTGTAACCTTATGTTTTGAGTTATTCTTTTATCCAACTCTAGGGAATTGTAACATTAGATTGTAATTTCATGAATACAATACTGTTAGTAATGACTAAGCTTCTATTTACACAACTTTTATTAAGATGGTGACCGTATATGATCTTGATGTGTTTCACAAGTAACTATCTCAACATTAACCCTTTTTTATTTCTGAAATAATGCATCATACTTGGTATGTTGGGTTTAAATACTTGACCAATATGAAAGATTTCATATCCGTTTGATAATATTAGCATTCAAGTCAATGTATCCATGTGTGTACGGCACAATAATTATCATTAACCTGAGGGGAAAATAATGTCACTACCCTAAATTTTAAAAGTGGTCATGTCACGTTCCTAGCATATGCAGAAAATGATATCACTACCCTCAACTTTAAAAATGTTAATTTCACTTGGCCTCTACTTTTGTAAATGACCAAATTGCCTTTTGCGTAAGAAAATGAAAGAAAAGAATGTAAATTGCCGAGGAGCGGATCGATCTTTCATGGAAATTTAAAGGAAGCCGAGCTCCGTGAAGACAGTTCGGCTTCAATGCAATTTTCATTATGCCTTTTTTAAATTTATAATGCAAGGAGCAGTTTGGTCATTTGTAAAGTAAAGGTCGTGTGAAACAATCATTTTTGAAGTTGAGGGTGTTGGTTTGATTTTCTGCATATTTGAGGGTAGTGAAATGATTTTCATGGATAATTTAGGGCAGTGGCATGGATTTTCCCCTTTACTCAATACCATGCATGAATGACATTAAGTATATGCACAATTATTCGAATAAGTCAGAAGATACTGAAATATTCCTTCACCATCATTATTCATAACTTGCCATTGTCATAGCATTAATATCAACTGTTCATACATTTTCTGCATTGCAGTAGAAACTTACAGTAATCATCTCTGATTACAGGTCTTGCGAAGTCGGGAAGCCAGACGTCAGCGTCATTTACTTCAACCGGGAAACATATAATCTCAGTTGGGGAAGATTCCCGTGTTTATGTCTGGAACTACGAAGGATTGTCTATCTCATCATCTAAACATAAAAAGTCCATGCGGTCCTGTGAGCATTTCTTCTCTGAAGGCGTCACGCGAGCAATACCTTGGCCAGGCATGGGTACAGACGCGAGGAGCTCAAGTCTGCAGTGTAGCTCCTCCCAAGCTACCTCTCGGATGAGAGATTCAGAACGTTTTTCTCTGGGTAGTTGGTTCTCTATAGATGGCCCGTGCAGGGGATCCGCAACATGGCCGGAGGAGAAGCTTCCTAATGGGGAATTGGAAGAGGAACATTATATCTCATTCCAAGACCTTCAACAGCGGCAGCAGCAGCAGCAGGCTGGCAAAGATAATTACACGTCGGCTCCACCGGAAACATGGGGCCTTGTGATTGTGACGGCGGGATGGGATGGAACAATCAGGACGTTCCACAACTATGGCTTGCCTGTCAGGCTCTGTTGAATTAATTCATATCAGCACACTGATTGATGTAAATGTCTCCATCTCAAGTATATGTCTATATATTAGTTCTTTGTCACCATACTGAAATGTGAAGCTCTGTATAAGGGTTTTAGATTTCAATTTTGTGCCTTCTATTTTTCATTCTTATTTAGAATGCCATTGTGAATAATACTTGCAATTGTATAGGGAAAATAGAAAGGAAATATATATTCTTTTTTTGGTTGATTTTTATTTATGTGATGGAAATGAAACAAACGACCCTATGTTTCTTCGAGATCCGACCACGCCTCTGCCGATTGCATCTCCGATCTACTTTGTTCCGATCTATTTTGTTCTAGTTTGATTTTTTTTATCTATTCTGATGCATTTTGTATTTTTGGTAAAAAGAATTTTGAATAAAAAATATGTATTCAGATTGTGTGGTTTTTAGTTTCAGTGGGTTTGATTTTCTTTCTTTGCAAGAGAAATTCATTTGTAATCAATAAAATATTTAAATTTATTGTTTGCCAAAAATACGACAAAATGGCAACATCGTTGAAGATGCTCTTAGGTAGTATTTGTATTGTATGATATGTGGAAGTCCTCAGCTCAGAAAATAGAATATATGGTTATTACGGGGCATTTTATTGACCAAAGTTGGAAGCTACAGAAGCGTGTATTGAGTTTTGTGCACATTCCTCCTCCACGTCGTGGGATTGACGTTGCTGATGGTATCTACAGGTGTTTGAAAGAATGGGGGATTGAAAACAAGGTTTACACTATATCGGTAGATAATGCAGCATATAATGATGTGGCCTTGAGAACATTAAAAGATACTTTTTCCAGAGTGTAAAAGCTTCCTTGTGGAGGCAAGTTGTTTCATGTGCGATGTTGCGCTCATATATTGAATTTTCTTGTTCAAGATGGGATTTATGAGATAGCACATATTATCGAGAATGTGCGTGAAAGTGTTAAGTTTGTTAATCAATCGGAGGGAAGACTTATCGTATTTTCTGAGATTGTTCATCAATTGCAACTGCCTCATAGGAAGTTGATTCTTGATTGTCCAACACGTTGGAACTCAACTTTTGAAATGTTATCTACTGCCATAAAATTCAAAGATGTGTTCTCCAGGTTTAAGGACCGAGAAACTCTTTATAATTATTTGCCCAGCGAGGAAGATTGGCAAAAAGTGCTGTATGTATGATAGGTCTTAGAGGTCTTCAATACGGTAACCAATATTGTATCTGGCAGTGAATATCCTACCTCTAATTTATATCTTTCAGAAGTGTTTAGAATTAAAGACCTTAAACAGAAAAGCATTATCTGAAAATGATTTTATTAGAGAGATGGTGAAAAAGATGAAAGTGAAGTTTGACAAGTATTGGGGAGAATGCAATTTATTGATGTCACTGGCTTCAGTTTTAGACCCAAGATGCAAGATGAGATTAATTGAATTCTGTTTTCCAATTATATATCCTGAGAATGAGGTTCGAAGAAATATCGATAAAGTTAGAGATGCTTTGTATGAAATTTATAATGAATACTTAGATATTCATAATGCTTCAGCTAGTAATGCAAGTGGAAGAATGAATGCAGCACAAAATTCTACTGATTCTAGTCAGAGTTCAAGTTCGTCTCAACAATCAGGATGGTCTATGTTTGGTCAATTTATAAGAAGTGTTGAAACTATGCAACCTCTGAAATCAGATTTAGATATTTATCTAGATGAGGGTGTGTACATTCCCAGCCAAGAAGCAATGAGTTCGTTTGACGCTCTAGAATGGTGGAAAGTGAATAATTTAAAATATCGGATCTTATCCAACATGGCTGCAGATATTCTTGCAATACCAATATCTACTGTAGCTTCTGAGGCAACATTTAGCGCTGGAAGTAGAATCATTGAATCATATCGAGCTTCATTGAGTCCGGAAACAGTTCAGACATTAATATGTGGAGGAGATTGGATTAGACATCTTCATGGAGTTAAAAACAAACTCAAAGTAAGTTAAATTTTATTATTTAAATTTTTATGTTCATAAATATTAGTATATCACTTATACTTATGTAATACTGATGGTAGTTTTAATATCGGGAACAGAAAGAGAAAAATGCTATCATCATTGATTTGCCTAAGCTATGAGAAATATAGTAAGTTATTGATTTTGTAACTTTTACTAAGTTAATTCATACATTTTATACTATACCACTGATATTAATTTTTCTCTCATGATTTACAGGGACATTATATGCTGAGTTGCTTGTCTGGAATTTTACAGTTACATCAATTTTTGTTACTTTTATTTACACAGATTATAACTGTTTGGATCATTTGAATTGTGATTGTTGATTTAGTTTGACTTGAAATTTAGATTACTTTTCTTTTTTTTACTGTTTCCTTTAAAATGAAATTTATAAAATATTTATAAATGTTTGTATTAATGTTATTAGATAAATGATTATATAGTTAATAATTATTAATGCAATTTGAACATAGTTTGTGGATTGGTTGTGATTTTTAAGAAATTTATATTTATAAGATAATTTAAGCGAGCCGAGCTCGAGCTTGGTCATCTTTTACCGAGCCGAGCTTGAGCCCAAAATTTAAAATTTATTCGAGCTCGAGCCGAATTCGAGCCTGATGTGAAACGAGCGAACCGAGCCGAGCCTTCATAATTTTGGGCTCGGCTCGACTCGTTTACAGCCCTAATTGTATCCATGTGATTCAATGCCACCCATTGTAGCTGTAAAGTCATGCATCATCATTCTTTAAGTTTCGAAATCAAATTTCGTAAACACAAGAGTTCAATTGAAATATGTTTCTCCTGTTATTTGTGACTTTTCATTACAAGTTATTATGTCAAAACGTACTTACAAATTCAAGATTTTGACTTTGGAAATTGGTTTACGTGAAATTTTGTTTAAAAATGTTTGAAAATTGCATGTGTCCCTCCATGAACTTCAATGTATAGTGTAAGAATTACAAGATGGTTTTTTAGTTTAGTGGTCATGAAGTTGTTTTATCTAATTTTGTTGGATTATAATTTTTTTTTCTAAACTAATTTAAATACATATTAATTACGAGAATAAATCAAATACAAACCATACAAATTTAAGGAGAGTCGAGAATAGGAGGACGAGCACATCTAGGACTACACGTGGCACGGCTGAGCTGGATGTATGCGTGTTGACATGGACGTAGGTGGTTATTAATATATTTAATACTATAATTACATATCATCAATTCAATAATTAATATAATTAGCAATTCATTAAATACCATAATTACTTATTATCAATTTAATAATTACCATAATTACTTACCGGGAAGAGATCGGCTACAAACCACCTACCTGCTACAAACTTTAGAACGCCTAATGTCCATTGAATTAGTCATTAACAGTTATGATTAAGGGATGCACTCCATGACAAATGCCCCCTTAGATACAAATATAGGAATAACTAACATCTGTAGGATGTAATAAACGTGTGATTGAGATTAGACACCATTTGGAAATTGAAAAATCTGAAAATATATGTTGAAGGGTAATTTAGTCACGTTTGAAGATTGAGGAAATCAATTTAGGGCGACGAAATAGGAAATACGCGTTATATATGTGTAACATTGATTTGAATCTGGAATGTCAATTGCGTTCTCTCTACTTTGAATTGGAATTGAATTGTATTCTCATCGTGGTCAACGAATGGCTTCTCTAGTTGAACTGCTCAACCCAATTGTCGATGACGCAGGTAATCATGGTTCCATGGATAGGTTGATGTTGATCTACTTGAAATCAATATCACAGATCTAAAAACGGGTTTGATGAAATTATTTGTGTGAAAGTAGATGAAGAAGATGCGGATGCATACAATCATGATTCAGAAGAGAAAAGCAATGGAGAACATGTAGGACTATCGGAAGAAAAGATTGAAGGTTTGTGAAATTCCAACGTTCCATTGGTGATGTTTTAGTTTCCATCGTTCCAACATCCAATACTGATGAGTCATGGTTCATTAGTACGTACAATGTTCCATTGTTCCATTAGGAACTAGTTGTTTGAATGATTTGGTGACCACTAATCATGTGTCCATTATTCTAATCGTTGGTATTGAATTACTGTGGACGTGGTTCCATTATTACATTCTTGATGTTTTCACTTCCAATGTTCCATCTGGTTTCTAATTTGAACAACTTCCTTAGTACTGACTTAAATTATTTTAATGTCGATGAATTACATAATGCGTCGTGCCAGTAGTTGGTGGGTGGGAAAGAGATGACTCTGGTGGCTACTTACCCCGCTGCCCAGACAGGTTGAAACCAATCATTGGAATGAGGTTCGAGTCACTTGGTGATGGTATCCGACAGTACAGAGATTATAGCAAAGCGTGTGGTTTTGTTGCCCGTCTAGGAACTCAAAGAAATGTCCGTTCGAGTGTTATTGCTTTGAAGTACGTGGTGTGCGCTAAGGAGGGTGACAAGTATTTGAGAGATGTGAACGAAGATGGGGGGTTCAGACAGTACAACAAGCGTCAGTGCGTGACTACAAGAACTGGTTGCAAAGCAATGATCTCGTTCAAACTTGTCACTGGAAACGGGTATGTTGTAGCAAAGTTTACTGAGTCACATAATCACCCTTTCTTCACAATTGAGGATTTCCAATATTTGCGGCCGAATAGAAATTTAATAGAAGCCCACAAGCAGTTCTTAATCAACTGTTAGAAAGCAAGCATAGGTCCCACTATGACCCACAACCTGTGTAGTGCTCTAGCTAGGGGACTGGATTACGTAGGAGCAACGGTAACTGACTTCAGAAATTTCCAAAGGGATTTGAAAGTTTACATCACCGAATCTGACGTCCAAATGGTTATAAATGAGTTCCTGAAGGAACAATCTTTCGACTCTGATTTCTATTTCGAATATTCTCACGACGAATGTTATCGCCTTACAATGTTGTTCTGGGCTGATGGTGTATCTCGTCGAAACTAGGGAAAGTATGGTGACTGTTTATCATTCGATTCGACGTATGGAACAAACTGGTAAGATCCACCAATGTACTGATGGTGTTTGTTCATGTTTGTCTGTTATTAACATTAAAATTGGTCTTGCAGTTACTTCATGGTTTTCTGTCCATTCACTGGCGTGGATAATTATGATCGGAGGGTGACATTTGGAGCTGATCTTGTTAGCAAGGAAGACATAGACTCATACGTGTGGTTGTTCGAGTGTTTCATGAGGGCAATGCATCAAAAACAACTGTTGTGTATAATAACATATCAAGATGCTGCCATGAAGAATGCGATAGGACAGATATTACCCGATTCGGGGCACAGATTGTGTATGTGGCACATAATGCGGAAACTCCCGGAGAAGGTACCTTATGCTATATGTTTAATCTAAAGAGATATGTAGAGTAATTGTTGGTTTAACTATGATATGCTTGTCATTGTTCTGTGAAATTTGTCTACATTTGATCACATAAGGACCAGTAACTGGTCATTGACTACGGAGTTTGCATTACCCTTTGAAGTAAGAATATAATAATTTGACTTGGTTTGAAATGATATAATTAAAAATTTATTCCACTGTTCCTTTTTGAAGGAAGGGAATTAATATTCTTCACAGTGCAGGTTGCGTCATCAGTATCATATAACTCGAATTTCTGGAAGAGGTTCCGTGCAATCGTTTGGTTTGGGTCCATTGAGATTGAAGAATTTGAGAGCAGATGGAGGGAAATTGTACGAGAATATGAGCTACAAAGTACTAAGTTTTTGACGACAATGTATGAACTTCGTGCTTCTTGGATCCCTGCCTACTTCAGGGGTAAGCCAATGGCGATGGTGTTGAGGACCACATCCCGTTCAGAAAGTGAAAACAACACTTTTGGATTCAATACAAACAAGATACTGACTCTCATGGAGTTCATGTGGCGTTTAAATGTGGTGGTGAAAAACCAGCGGAGGCAACAAAGGAAACTTCGAACACAATACACTGCGGATGCAAGACCAACTATAGGTTTTGCAACTGAATTGGAGAAGCATGCGTGAAGTATGTACACACGGGAGTTGTTCTATAAGGTGTGATCTGATTTAATGGACGGGGTGCTGGTGTGCGGGGTAGATGACATAATAAAGGAAGTTGAGGAAACAACATACTTGGCAAATGACCATGTTGATAAGATATTTGATGTAAAGATGAATAAGGAGACCAAGCATTGTGTTTGTGTCTGCAAGAAAGATGAAGGTGAGGGACTGTTGTGCATGCACATTTTTTGTGCTTTAAAGGCTGCCAATATTCGGGAAATTCCAATGGCGGTGCATTAATTTCAATGGTGTTCACGCCATTGTCATTGGTCGATGCATTCCCGAGTTGTTGAGCGGTTGACGTATTAATCTCACCATCAGAAAACACAGTGCAATTGTTGATGGGGTCCGTTGGTTGACAACCCAACCTGTCATCGGTGGAAACCATGTCCCCAGTGATCTCTGTTATGGATGGATCAACAGTGGATGTGTTGATCTGATTTGGCTTGGCAGTGCTACTGTGCTCAACGTTGTCGACAAACTCCGGAATTGTATCTGGTGGTGGTGGAACAGTCGAGCTATTACTGTCAACAACCATTCGACGGAATGGAATTTTGGGAGGCCTTATGACTGGATCATCTGCAGAATGACTCTGGACGGATTAATTTTGAGCTTGACAGACCCCAGTATACTGAGTTTTGGACATCATTGATTTTGACCTTGTTTTTTTGGGAAAACGCATTTTGACACCGTAATTGTTTGTTGTAGATTGTAATGCAGAGTTCTTGTTTGACGACGAACATGTCTGTTATCCACCTATTTCGATAGGTTTCTCTCTAGCAATGCGCTTGGTCGGTCTGTTACGCATCGCATTCTGTAATAAATTGTTATCTTTCGCATCTGCTACACTAGTTTCTAACATATTTGGCGTAGGTTCAGTGACTGCATTTAATCCAAAGGACAATGCGTATGAGTATAATTCAAAAAAGTAAGCATGACTGGAAATATTGCAAAAATGATCTTATGTTCATATGTAATAAGTCTGAGAAGGGAGCATCTAATTCTGGAGTCATTTACTCACAATCTGATTTGGGAGTAATTGTTTAAAATGAAGATGTTAGATTGAAAACAATGAGCTCAACTAGTAAGAATATAACAATAAACATAATCATTGCTGGAATAGAGTGAAGATTGAATTATATAATTAAGGACATAATGATGGGGATGCAACAATAGGTTCTCTCTACAATATAGTGAAATCTTGTTGACATTATGTGAAAAAACACAAGAATTTAGCAATGGAATCATGTAATATGATGTAATTATGGAATCATGTTGACAATATGTGTTAAAGGCAAGAATATATCAATGTAATAATGTGAACAATATGTAGTGGAATAATGTACATAAAACGTGTAAAAAAGCTTAAATAAATCAATGGAATCATGTACAAGAATATACTAATGGAATCATATAGGAACCCAATGATGGAATGATGGAATAATTTTGACTAGTGTAAGCATGGAGTGAAATTTGAATATGTCACTCCACGCACAGAACAACACATGAGAGATACTAGGTTCATGAGCCCCTTCAAATTTTTTAGAAACATCTTCAATGGTGTAAGAAACCATAGTTACCCTTGATACTATAAACTAAAGATTGGGTACACTTCTGAAGTGGAAAAAAACACCATTAACACTCCACTGATTTGTGCATGCAAGATACTAGTCATAAGAATTGGGCAAAAAAAACATCCGTTTGAGAAAACAAGCATTGAATCAGACGAGTTGTTGGGCGGAACAATCAATCAATCAATAAATCAAATACTTAAATCGAACATGCAATTTACCCAATAGATGATTTAATCGCCTACCTTGCTTCTTATTCTTGGGCATGTTTACTATCCTCTGAGATTTGCGCTTTAACGGGACCATCGTCGAAAATTGCAGGAGTGTGCGGTGATCGGAGTGGCCTGAATGTGTGCAGAAGATCAACTACCGATTCTCTCTACTTTGACAAGGGTTTGAGCAATTGGGAAAAAGGAAATAAAGAATATGCCACGAATCAAGCTAATGAATGAAGATTTGATTTCATCATAATACAATATTACCCCCACATCAGTCAAAAGGTCACGCCTCTGCACCTTCATTTCTTTAATTATTACCACGCGTGCCACTGAAACATAAGATTAATACATGCCGTAGATTTAATGACCAGAAGGTCAGGGCTTATTCGTATATTTGTACTTGAGTATTGCATTTGTACACGATTTGGTCCCTATGATTAATAGCATTATTTATTATTTGAAACAAATTAAAAAAATTATAAAAGGGTAACGTGGTAATTCAACCAATATATATAACGATTGTATAAACCCTACAACCAAATCAATAGCTTTCTAAATCGATAGAAACGCGTCCCGCGTCCCGCCGCCTGCTCTTACAACAATGGCAGCGAATCAGACGATGACGTCGATCTCCACGGCAGTGACTATTCACAGCGATTCGTTTCCTTCCCCACGACGGCGGTACGGATCCTTCCCCACAACGACGACGACGACGCGAGAGAGATTCACACGATAGTGATTCAAACAACGGCGACGACTATTCAAAAGCTCATGTTCACGATCTCAAGTTCGAATCGTCCTCGCCATGGAGGGTCCGAGGCGTCGTCAATGGCGATTCAAGCGCATGACGACCCAAAACAACCAACAGCGAGGCGGCGGCGATTGGCGGTATCGATTCGGCGATTCACGATGTCGCTGTCGAGGGGATGAGATTGTGGCTTCAGACCCTCTACGTCGGGGTCAGAGAAGTGGAGGTCGGATCCGATGTCGGAGCAGACGGTGTGCCAGAAATTGGCGACTGCGAGTTTGAGGATGAGAAGGTAAAAAAGAGAGAGACTTTGATTGTTTTAGGGTTTTATAGTTGCTCTTAATATTTTGATTAAAAAATGAGGTGATCTTCGTATTTCGAACTTCTATATTCGTTAATTTCATGTTATTGAACTTTTGATTTGGTTTTGCTTGACATATTTGAGTTTGAGCGATCGATTTTGTATTCATTATCTTATTCGTTTATGATTCATTTTTTTGATGTTTTGATTCAATTGTGTTTGGTTACATATTCGATATTCGATGAAACATATTTGATGAAACATATTTAATGAAACATATTTAATGAAACATATTTGATAAAATATATTTGTTGAAACATATTCAATAAAACATATGTGATGAAACATATTCGATGAAACAACATCAATTGAACTGTTAAGACCGAATGGATTTGGGGGACGGATTTGATAACACATCGAATTTGAAACATATTAGATAGGACATAATAGTTTAAACATATCAAATGAAACATATTAGATGGAACATAACATATGAAACATATTAAGAGAATTGATAAAACAATTTGCAAGTGAATCGATCATCCGATTGCAATGAACAGATAATAAAAGATATTCAACTAATGAAACAAATTCAAAATAAGATATTCAAGTAAGAAAATAATATTCAAAATAAATAGGGGTATAAAAATACGTTTATACCCTTCTAATAGTATAAAATGACTAAAAGAAATTTACAATTAATTCATATTTACGTTAGTATGCCACTAATGACTCAACATTAAATCTCACCATGAATTGTTTCATTCAACGGCCTAGATGCGTTCTAAGATTTGTAACAAATCAATGTGTTTGGCCCCGATCAGGACCCTTACTTATTATCGATTCTATAATTGCCATAATTATATGTATGAGTTTTGAAATTTTTTTGGTCATTTGTTATGGTAACCAAGTTGGGGTATAATGTCATACTCCAAATGGTATAAAGTAACAAGCATATGGTGTAAGATGACTATTTTGATATGTGATGTTGGTGACGGGTGATATCAACTAAAATATTTTATGGTATAAGTTATAATTCAGTAATGAATTTGTTAAATAATATGATATTTACCGGTATAATGTACTAACAATGATATCAAAATCCTTCAATCTAACTGAGGAGGGGAATTTCAAAATATCTCCACATTTCTTTAAAATTGTGGGGGGTTGTTCATCATCTTTCTTTGACCCCACACTCAATAACAAAATGGTGCAGTTGAATGTAGAAATTGTATCATCGTTGAAAAGTGTCTCACTCTCTGATAAAAATAATGAGAGATTTATTATTGATGTGTGTTACTCTGATGGATAAGAGACCTCTATTTATAGAGGAATAGAAAACCCTAATACATGTGAGAAAAGGAAACATAAATATAGGAACTAAATATAATAAACCTAATATAATTTAACAGCCCCCCTCAAACTCAATGCAGTGAAACAAGAATTGAGTTTGAAGCTTGATAGTATTGAGTTGTGGCGAGGGTTGCGGCTGCCGAGAATGTTGTTGAGGTGATGCGGCGAGGATTGAGGATGGAGGATGCATGCTGCTCACGGCCGATGGCGGATGCCTGATGCCCGTGTGTGCTGAATGATGCATGATGCATGATGATGCCCGATGATGCTTGATACTTGATGCATGATGGCAGATCGCGAGATAGCAGCTGCCCGATGATGCCAGATGCCTGATGTCTGATGGCTAATGGCGAGATAGCAGATGCCCAATGATGCCAGATGCCTGGTGGCTGATGGCGAGATAGCAGCTGCCCAATGATGTCAGATGCCTGATGGTTGATGGCGAGATATCAAATGCCCATTGGCTGATGGTTGAATTCAGTCGATGCGCGTTGCTGAAGTTTGATGGAGTTGAGGTTTGCTGTGAATTGATGATTGATGCCGAGATTGATTGAATTGTCTCGCCCACCCATCATAATCACGAATCATTTACGAGTGGGAAAAGAGAAAAATTTGTAGAGATTGATTGTTCATTTGGTAGGTTGATTGAATTGTGATGGTGGTGGTAACGTGAGGTTGTTGATGATGATGAAGAGATAGAAGGATGTTGGGTGATTAAGAAGAGTTGATTGGTTGATTATGTGTTGGTTTTGGCGGAAGCTAGAGGAGGTATTGGTGGGTGGTTGATTGGAGCAAGAGGGATTAGGTTATGAGATTGATTACGAGATTGTGAGATTGGTTATTTGCGGAAGCGAGAGATTAGAGATTGAGATTGAATTGCCTTGCGCACTCGTCAGAATCACGAATCATCGACGAGTGGGCAAAGGGATAAATTCATAGAGATTTAACCAATGATCGGTGATGACTCTGATATCATGATAGAAATAATGGGAGATTTATTATTGATGTGTGTTATTATGATGGACAAGAGACCTCTATTTATAAAGTGATAGAAAACCCTAATACATGTGAGAAAAAGAAACATAAATATAGGAAACTAAATATAAGAAACCTAATATTATTTAACACTCTCCTACCCCAATCTTCTATAGTAGAAACATTTTGTGAACACACCTTTAAAACCGATATACATCTCCATAATCGAACCATCACTTCATTATCAATCTCTCTACTAAGAACTTTACAACAAAATTTCATATTACAATTTTCTCAAAACCTTGGGAAGGCCTTGTTACCCATTTCTTAGGACGGACAATACTCACAAAATAGATTTTCGATAACCTTCTTGTGCGTTTATTGGTTATAGATCATATCATAAAGGTTATCTTTGTTTTCACAAGCCCGCGTCTTGCATTTGTGTCTCCCGCCATGTTATTCTTAATGAAGATGCATTAACGTATGCTACTCCCTGGTCTATAACAATTGGTCATCTTCATGTTACTCATTCACCCATTATTTCTCCAAATCTCATTCACTATGCCACTATCATTCCTCCATTGTGCTCATTAGCATCACTTTATTCCACTATGTCCTTACCCAACCTACCTTCCCCCACATCTCGTCTCTCCTACACAGCTGAACAACCCACATTCTCAACAACCAAGATGGACCATACAAGCTCATCAGCCCTTAAACATTTGTGTTGGTAAAATGTGATGAAAGTAAATATGACGCTCTCATCTCATGAGAAATAACATTTGTTCTCTCATTATTCTCATCCTAAAGTTAATCTTCTTGATTTTAAGTTGATTAACGAGATCAAGCGGCACTTAAATGTACCTATCGAACGTCACAAAATGTTATCAGTGACACAAAAATTCATTCAAGAAAAGGGTGTTGATTTCTTTCAGACATTCAGCTCTATCATCAAACCGACTACAATTCGGCTGGTTGTCTCTAAGAATTGGTGTATCTGAAAACTTGATATTAACAATTCTTTTCTCAGTGGTGACTAGTTAGGGGAGGTATACATAGAACAACCAAAAGGCTTTGATAATTCTACTTTCTTTGATAATGTTTGCCAGTTACACATTTGTGAATCCGAAAAGATGTCATTTCCACACATTTTGCCCACAACTTTTGGGTTTAAGTCATCGATTTGTGCTTATAATTGGAGATAAAACATTGTTTTGATGCTGTGAGAAGTTTTGATTTGCTTGTTGTAGATGCGTGGAATTATAGAGCTTAAAATGGGAGGGTGCTGGGAGAGCGTCACGAAGACCAGACAATCGGGACTCATAGAGAGCCAAGATCGTGACGCTTCTAGTCATGATCGTGACCTATTTGCGAAGAAGGTGATCATGGCGTTGATAGATCTTGAAAGGAAAATAAATTCTTTATTCAAAGTCTAAATGTAGTAAAATTATACATTACGATGAAGAGCTTTGAAAACTCTACAACTTTGAAAAAGGAAGCGAGGGCATCAGAGTTATATATTACAAGATATTAGTCGGTCAAAGAGGTTGACCAGTGACCCATTTCAGCTCGGCCATGTTGACTTGTGAGGGCCATATCTAGAGCATAAAAAGTCCAAATCAAGAAACTTCAAAGTCTAAATTTCAGAGGACATAAAGAGCTTCGTTTTTCATGAAGAAACTTTTCCCATTGGAGACCTCAAAGAGGGTCAAAACAGCGTCAGAATGAGCTGGCAGAGAGGCAATCCGCCAGGAGGTCCAATCCGGACCACCTAGCGGATTGGAAGCGGGCAGGTAGGCCAATCCGCTAGGCAGTCCGGTCCGGACCACCTAGCGGACCACTTTTTTTGGATTTTTCTATTAAGGAACACCCTAACTGATATTTGGATCTTACACACCATCTCTTCACCTACTACAACCTGGAGAGGCTCCACCTTCATCCTAGCTTGGATCTGGAGCGTGGAAGCTTGGTTTTTGTAGTGAAAAACATCATTCCACCGTCAATTTTGTGAAGCATTAAGAATGCAATCATAAAAACTTGGAGTTTAGAAAACACATGAGTATTTCTTCTTCCCTTCGACCTAGCCTTGCTTTTCATTGTTTTTGAAGGAAATCCTCATGTTTCATACAATTAATTTTATGCAAGAGGAAGCGTAAATTAACCAAGGAATTCATGAGCTAAGATAGAGATCATCATGTTATGAAAATTCCAGCACGTAAGAGATGGAGAACAATATAAAAATTATACTTTTTCGTTGATCGAAATCACCAAAACACAATAGGAATTGTGTTCTCTATTATGTCCACACAAGCAACCTTTGATTTTCAATCAATTCTTCTACACATTTTACCAAGAAAATGAAGAAGAAGAAGCAAGAGAGAGAGAGAGAGAGAGAGAGAGAGAGAGAGAGAGAGAGAGAGAGAGAGAGAGAGAGAGAGAGAGAGAGAGAGAGAGAGAGAGAGGAGGAGGAGGAGGAGGTTCACCCACACTTGGAGAATAACGGGGAAGAAAAGTTCATGCATGAACTGAATATAACTTCCCTTTATCTATTTGTTTTATTATTATTATTTTCAAAATAATAAACCAAATGGGCTTAAGGCCCAATCATGCAAATCCATTTAATTAAACCATTCAAGTCCATTAAGACTTTGGTTCTAATTAAATGGTTTAGCTAGACCGGCTAAAATCCACTTAGATCAATTTTCTCAACCATCTGGTTTATAACCTAGGCCGGAAATTGTCTAATCCGCTCCGATTTAACTAAACCGGAGAGTGAACTTTCCCAATTCTCAAACTTCTCGTATATTGACTTTACAAGTCCTTTTTCTATATATAACTTCCTTAAAATGTGTGACCCTCTAGGCTCATGACCCATTGGCATATTGGTGCAAAATTACCATTTTGCCCTTTCCATCATAAGTGACATCTAGCAAGACATTATGATTACCCAACGTCCATGATTATCGATATTTCGATTTAACCTTTTATCGTCATGTCACTATCCTTTTATCACCCGATATCTTGATTGATCATAAGACATAGAACCGTCATCCTTATTTAATCAATCACTGTTTCTCGATATCTGAGATGACTAAAAACTAAAAATAAGTATCTCCCGCATGGCCATGCAATTTCCTTTAGTCATACTAATCAAATGGCCTAAACATATATCATTCTCATACTAGAGTATGAGGGATAAATCCATTAGCCGTCTTTCCAGTTCACTCATGTAACTCATAACTAAACCAATCAAAACCCTTATGGCTACCCTTTTACAGGTAACGTTAGACTAGGTCAAACTTATAAATTTATCACATGGTGATCACAAAGACTCCTTGGTCTAAGGATACAATGACAAGTTACGATATGTAAGTATGCTCATGACAACATCTATGCCGCATACTCACCATCGGGTCGTCCAATATCATTCCCCTGATGATATCCATTATCTAACTTTGGCACTACCTTGCCACGATTAGTAGAGCGTGATCATAATGAGTTAGCCTCATACTGATCGCTTCTTAATGAAGCTCAACTGAAACTGATCAGGGACGCATTAAATGTAATTCTTTCTGATCTACAGTTCTACTATTAGTGATGACACGCATAATGATATAAATCAAACTACATCTAATATAATACTACAACACATTAGTAATACAATGCCATTTTATTAGTTCAAAATGATGATAAAACATTACAACTGTAGATCACTTCTACATTGGACTGGGGCACAACTCTAACAGTTTTAAATACTTCTTTTCTTGTTTTGTAAGCATGACTTGTTATTTGAGCACCATGGTTAAGGGCTAAAACCCTTAGCCATGGGTGCTAGAATTTTATATGATTTTAAAGTGATTTATTGAGGTATTTGTTCTAGAGTTTATGAATGTGTCGTGTGTTTGCCTTAATTTGAATGCTTGCATTGCATCTTGAATTAGCTACTTAGAATGCATGTTTAGGAAACTAAGCCGATTTCAAGAGGGACGGATAGTTTCGGATCTAGGCATCACAAGGTGTTAGGGGCTCGAAACTGGGTTTTGACACCCCGAAGTAACACTTAGCCCATAATTGTCGACCATTGCGGTCCCAAAATTGATATAAACTCGAGAGAGCAAGTATCATTTCGGGATTAGGCCGTTTTCAAAGCCGGGAGGCGAATTCGGTAATTAAGACATAGGTTAAACGCATGATTTTTCGAATATATTAATAATTCAGGACCGAGACCATGCATATCTAGCACCCTCGGCTTATTCACCATATTGTTTACATTTCCCGCTCGCGTAATTGAATTAACATACTTGCTAAATACCACATAGTTTACTTAGGATTTTAAATTGCTCAATACTCTCATTCAGTTAATCGACACCCTCATTAGTCCTCGTGGAAATCGACCCGGGAATTACTTACCTGTTTATTACTTGTACCGTGTATGCTTGCACAGGGTGTTCGGGGCGTGACATTTTTTTGTCACGTTTTGGCCCAACACACATGGTGATTTACCAAGCTCAAACATTATCTTGACACTATTGGTTTCGTCCTCGCCAATCCGACACATATTTGTTTGTTCATAGTTCTTCCTGTTATATCATCTACATACTTGTGTATGTGGATGATATAATTATTACATGAAAGAATGATGTCTTTCTTATACGATTCATCACACAATTGAATAGAGTATTTGCTCTCAAACACCTTGGTGTTATGCACTTATTTTTTCTGGAGTTGCAACTCAAGAGAACTCCCACCCCTACCTCGATATCTACTCCAGGTGCCCCTCCTTCTCGGCTCATTTGCTAGGGTGACCCATTTTATGATCCAAACTTGTTTCAACATGTCGTTAGCTCCCTCTAATAAGCTAATATTAACCTTCCTGATATTACTTATTTTGTCAATAGAGTTTTCTAATTTATGCATACTTTAATTACTCTTCATTGACAAGCAGTCTAAAGGATTTACAGTGCATGAATGATACGTTAAATCACTGCATGCATTTCACGCTAACAACAACTTCACTTCTTGCATTTTCAAATACATGATAGGTCTCAGACAGTGATGGCATTCACTTTCAATATGATTATTCCATCTTTCATGACTCAAATCTAAAAGGTTGGACTTCTCGTAAACAAAGAGTCGTAGTTCGCTTTAATACTAAAGCGAAATATCGGTCTCTTGCCTATACTGTTGCTAAATTGTTATGACTCAAATAATTTGTTTCTTATCTTCACATTCCTATAAGTCATACTCCTTCACCGCTATTTGACAATGTTGGTGGTATTTTCATGAGAAAAAATTCACATTAGCACACGACCTAAATATATTTATCTGAATTTTCATTTTATATGAGACCAAAGTCGAATTTGATAAACTCATGATTTGTCATGTTACTTCTGTTGATCAGCTTGTTAATATCTTTACTAAATCTCTCTTTAAAGATCACATTACTCTTCTTCGCTACAAGGTGCAAGTTAGCACTGTCCTTAATCTTCTCAGTCGTATTATCGATATTTGTTCTTCATTATAGATGCATGCACAAAATTTTGACTTAAGCAAAAACTTCTCCTTATCTCGAGGAATAAGTTAAGTAATGTCATGTATTTAAGAATTATTGTTAGCTTAACCATATTGTTCAGTATATATATTATTTGTAATTCAATGTTTGAAGAAAAATGAATTAATATCAAAACACCACTTCGTTTATAGTCAACAAGAGAGTCTAAACCAAAAATAAGTTATTTTCGGTAAGATGATTCAAAAAAATAGTGATCCGAAATAGGTATTTGTCTACTGACTATAGTTAGGTCTAATACAATATCACTTTTCATATTTTAAATTATTTAACTTCTTACTTATCACAAACGCATTCACAGTTAAAATTGATAGATAGTTAAGAAAACACACATTCAAAATGTTATTTGTAGATATTATGATCTCTATTTTCTGAAAAACAATAGAAGTACCCCTAAATAATTAAAAATAATAATCTTTTTAAATATTTAAATTATATAAATTGAGGCATTTTTTCTCACCTTGCCGATCAATGACTGGTCGACCAATCACATGCATATTAGAGTGAACTAACTAACTTAAGACTGGTTCATCAATGTCGTCGCCGAAAATCGCTAACCAACCTAACACGTATGTGCTATAAATCTTGAATTAGAGCGGATATGATGTGTCGGACAAATACCAATTTCAGATTATTATTTTTTTTTGAATTATCTTACCTAAAATAACTTATTCCAGCCAATTTATTTTTTTTAAACCAAAACCGGTTTTAGTTTAACTGAGAAAACTGACCGAAATTTACCATTAAACAAAATTCAATCTTAGTCTAATTACAGCCAATTTCGGCTCTGAAACTTAGGAATACACAAGAGGATAGAATGAATATTTTGTATGCAAATTAACATAATTTAAACGAAAAAATGTAGGTAATTCATTTGGGTAGTTTTTGCAATTAACCTTAAGGAAAAATAACAAACCATCGTTTTTTCAAAAAAATATGTCACTTAAAAAAGTTAAAATCCAAAATATTAATCCAATCGAATCGAGTGCAATAAACCAACCCCTTTTTCTTCCAAGTATAGAAGTATAAAACTCCCCACCACATATGTATTGCAGAGCAAAGAGCAGAAGAACAGAACGATTGAACTCAAGTTGCAGTATTTGTTGGGTCAATCAATTACAGTTTCTGTTTCAGATGTTCATCTTCTTCTCTCAAATCAAAATCCCCACTTTCCTTCAGGATTTGGTGACTGGCCATCGGAGTTCTCGTGGAAGATTTTTCATCAACTGTGCTTCTTCTTCTGAGGAAATGGGTCCTTCCCCATTTGACACCAGTTCAAGGTATATATACATATATGTTTGTTAATTTCATTATTTACCTTCTATTTTTATGAATTTATGATGAGTATATATGTATACTGTGAAAGATTGGTATTGGGCTAGGCTTTGTACTGTTGCTGATTATGAGTTTTTGCTGAGATTTTGTGTGTGTGTGAGAGAGAGAGATATGCATCATTTGATATAAATTTAGTTGGTTTGAACTTCTGCTCTATGGTACAACATAAATTTACAACCAACTAATGTATGACTTTTCCCATTGTCTTGATCCTTGTCCTGCTGATGCATTTGTTATTGTTGGAACTGATTTTATTTCCCACTGCGATTCTTCTCAGTGTGACCTTCTATACTATATATACCTTATTCTTTACTTGCAAGTTGCAAGCTCCATCAAACGAATAATCTCATTGAACCTGCTTTCATATTACTACCTCAATCCCAAATTAAGTAGTTTCCACTATACTACATTTGGTTGGCCCATTGTAAATGTTCACTCTCCTTTTGATGATGGAACTGAGCTTGGATTACCATTAATCCCTTTGGTAATAAAAGGCACATGGGACTCGTGTGAGAAAGTCGAAAGCCAAGCACTAAAAAAAGAATCCTTTCCAAAAATGCGAAGAGCATTTCTACCGTGGAATCGAGAGAGTAATCAGGATTTATTGTTTATAGCTCCTACTATTGGCACAGTTAAATTGTAGGTTAATAATTGAATGATGAAGCAAAACATATAATTGCTTAGCAAAAAGCTTACTGTAATTTTTTACTGTTCCTTAGATTAGTTATAGTTTTATACTAACTTAAGTCATAAATGTTTATTCATGTCTGGGTTATATGAGTTTGTGATTGTTGTCAGGAAACTGCTAGAGTTAGAAATGCAAACTGGCTAACCTTGTTTCCGTCAGTCTGTGTATGATTATTCAAAAGTCAGTTTATGAAATAGTTGACACGGTTTGATGATTGCGTTATAAACACTAGCAATTAAGAATTAATATCTAAATAGGCACCATCGAATGTCTTCTATGGGCCACTTCGGAATGACAATGAATGACACTAGTAATGTTGCTTAAAGTGAGCGGGTAAGAACTTGCAGGAGACCGAGAGCAAAATATTGACCCCAAGGTTTAGAGCTAATACTTTCATTTGTATATTTCTGTCTTTGCCTTTCCATTTATATGGAAGATGACTTAGACGTTATACTTTTTTACAGTTAAGTAGGTTACAATGTGCAATGCAAGGGGGGTTGCACCTGTGACTCGTCTTGGCATTGAGGTTATTTCAAGACTGTTATAGATTACAGATATTTTGCATGTTGCATACAGTTAAGGTGTTTTAATTGTTTATAAATGGATTATTAAATATAGTTTCATGCAGTCACATTTGGGGTTAAGGGAAAGGGTTTTTTTCTTACTAAATTTGTAATCCTACATATAATAGGCCCTCTTTAGTAAAAAAGAATATTGTTCTCTTATCATCAATTTTTTATTGAACAATCTTTGGGTGTGTATGTGAATAATTTAAATTTCAGTCAAGTCTTGAACTAAAAATTGATTTAGTTCTTACCATATTTGACTTTAAATTCTATAATTATTCAACAAATTTAAATCCTGAACCCCACTACTGCTAGTTGAATTGATTCTATGGCTTGTGAAATACCCCTTTGCATTTTTATGTCATATTTGTTACTTCATATACATGTTAAATGTTGTTTGAAGGGGTATATTTGAGAGTTGTGGAATTCTATAACGTTAGGCGGCTGTATAATTTCGCTGGAAGAGAATGTCACTGGTAAAAAGTAATGTGGTTGGTGGGGGGAACATCTTTCGTGGATCCTGATGGGCAGGAAGTATTGGCGTTGACCGTTGATCAACTGACTACATCGGTATTCTTTTATCTGGATTTGTTTAATGCATGCATATTTCACTAGAGCTCAGTAATGTGCTCGGAGTCTCTTCTCTTATTCAAGTATGTATACACGCTCTTTCTGTCAAAGTTGTGGTTCATTTGACTGGTGATAATGTGTGTGTTACTCGCATGGTATCCATGTATAATTAAATAAGGGCATTGTCAAAATATTTTGTGAAGCTAGTGGTGGGACATGTAGATTTGTATTTCTTTTCCATCAAACAGGTTAAGCTATGCTCGGCTCTTAATTTGCTACTGCTATAGTTCTTCAAACAACAATGGAGAGTCTGGGCATCTCAACTCGGATTGAGACTGCTTGCCGCGTGTCTCTGAGGTTGCAGAGCCATATATAGGCCAGAGGGCTGTTATGCATTTAGAGAAAGTATTTTGGCGACTTGTACTGGAAATCAATTCTTCACCATGGATACCGCTGCAGCTGTTCGATGTGCAGAAAGTAAGTCCTATATCTGTATTTGAATGTTACACTTTGTATGTATGGAGAATAAAGCTATCAAGTATGGTGTGGGCAACCTTTTATTTTCCAAACCGTGTTCAACTATTCATCTTTGCATCATTTAACTCTTATTTCAGTTCTGTTACCTAAGCTTGAGTAATTGGGGAATGCATGTACTTTCTCTGTTCTGAGCTAAGTGCTATTGTCGAATTGTTGATACAGTTAATGTGGAGGCTGTTCTGACAGCTACAAATGTTGATGGCTTTTACGATGACGATCCCAGGCATAACCCACTTGCAAAGATCTTTGAGTCATGGACATGACTCTGCCATTACTTTGTGCCAAGAAAACAACATTCCTGGTAAGTATAGATAATCTTAGCCTCACTAGAAACCTAATACTGGAATGGACATTTATTTTATGCAGTTGTGATTTTCAAGAAGCACTTTGAATTTTGAAGGTGAACAAGTTTGGAATGATCATTGTTTGCATTAGAGCAAATACACACATCATCATTATTATTATGTAATATACCTGGAAGATTGTAATTGGTTTACATAAATGGGGTCTTTATGTTATTGTGACTTGCTTGAAAGAAGAAGAATCTATTATGAATTACTGTTTTTGTTTTACATACATATTGAAATTTTACAGATAAAATAAGAAACAGTTGAAAGCACTATTCACCAATGTTAGTACTAAAGTGCAAATAATAAAAAGTAGCCTCCAATTCCATTTCACAAAAATACTTTACAGTTACAACCTCATCATCACTAATTCATTATGTATCTACTTCTCAGCTCACCAACCAGTCTCAGCCTAGGAATCAAAGAGACTAAACAGATCTAAAGACGGAGTTGGAGAAGAAGCAAATGCAGGAGAGAAGAGAACAGACTGAGAAGGACTGGGCACAAACAAGCCACCACCCCCATTCCAGTTCGGGCTCATCACACCCATCTCATGCATAAACATTAGGCTGCTCTGGTCCAGCACCGGCGAGAACATCCCCGCCGGAATCGCCGCCAGGCCCGCCGGCGCCGGCGACAGAATCCCCGGCGCCCCAACACCCATCTCCAGCCCCTCCATCAAGTCCTCTTCCCTAATCCTCTCCGGCCTCTCGGAGGGGCTGGTCTTCTCGATGGAGGCCAGCCTCGCCGCCGGGGACACGTCGCCGTCGCCGGAGGAGGAGGGGCCGGTGAGGCGCTGGACGATGGACATGAAGTTCCTCTCGTCGGCGTGAATGACCTTGGGGGAGACGGAGTAGATGATGACCGGCTGGCGATTCACCGGCGGGGGAGCGAGTGGCGGCTTCCTGATCTTGTGGGAGTCCTTGGCGACGCGGAGGGGGGATGGGCGGGGACCTTGGAGCTGGAGCTCCCTCCTCGGAGTCAAGGGAAGCTCCGGCGGGTCCATGACAGATTTAGAGGGAAGAGTGAGAGAGATCTGGATTTCGGGGAAGGAGATTGGATTTGAGGGCACAACATTTGTGACTTTCTCAGAAAATTCTTACCCTTCTTTATTTAATTAATTGATTAATGGTTTATACCAACATCAGAAAAGTCAAACACACGAGGGCACTGTGCCAGTGGGGACAACGATATAAAGCTAACCACGATTTTTATTATTTGCTTCGTCTAATATGTATGTATTTATCATTCAAATTATGAATTAAAATTTTCGTAATTACATAGTCCGGTGGTAATTTCACTTAGGTCACCATAATTATAATTTAATTTTTGAGTTCATCATAATGAACTTTTGTCTCACTGTTGTTGTCCTATTTTTATTTTGAAAAGACCAAAATGCCCCTTACCTCTTTTTCTTCTTTTGTTTTTTCTTCACGACTCCTCTCTCACATTCTTTATCGGCCACGACCCTCCCTCCGCCACCTCCTCTCCAGCCTCGACTTCGCCAGCGCCGACCACCTCTCCTGCCTCGACCTCGCCAGTGCCGACCACCTCTCCACCTCACCCGCGTCGGCACCTTAGACGACGATTTCTTCTCCGCCGACGACAACGATGATCGCTCCGTCTTTGGATCGAGTTGAAAAAAACCACCCAGTAGCACTTTCCCCTCCATCTTCCTCCTTCTCGCCAGTGATGTGGGTCGAGTTTCTGAAAATTACCTCGACTAGAGACGGACATGCTCACCACGCCGAAGCGAGAAAAAGAGAGGGTAGCTAGGGGGAGCACGTGGGTGAAGAGAACGACGTCGAAGGTGGTGGTCGGGGGAGGAGTGGAAGGTGGTGGTCGGCGGTAGAGTAAAGGGAAATGACATTTTTGAAGAGAAATAGCATATTTTGAAAATTTGAAAACAAATGAGGGTCATTTTGGTCTTTTCAAAATAAAATTGACCAATAGTGAGACAAAAATTTATTGTGGTGACCTCAGAAATTAAATTTGAATTACGGTGACCTAAGTGAAACTACAAACTTATGTGGTGAGCTCAAAAATTAAATTGAAATTATAGTGACTAAGTGACACTACAAAATTTTGTGGTGATCTAATTGAAATTACCGCTATATTTTAAGTCAATTTTGTTTAACTTCTTAGTTTAATTCTTACGCAAGTTCAAATTGCTTTTTGAAAATAGAACTATTTGTTTTAAAATAATAAACATTTGAATTTTAATCGAATGTAAAGAATAGGCATACATTAATATATGAATTGAAGGAAATATTATATTTATGATTTTTAGTTAAAATTGTTTACCATTTTTATCCTTTTTTTACATGTTAAAATTGTGTTTTTAAAGTACAACTATATTTATAAAAAAATTAAATGAATAAATTTTAGTCAAAAATAAAATGGGCAACACATAATATAAATTAATTAAAGAAAATGTACTTTTTTTTTACAATTAGCAAAATTAATTGTACAAATTTAAATTTTTTTTGGTTGAAAATTTTAAAAAAGTCTATTTTTACGGAAAATAAAGTTCTCAATTTTTCATCATTAATGAACTACATAATGTCATGGTACATAACACCATCTTTCCCCTTTTTATTTATAATTTACTAACCAAATTATCTATTAATTACACCATTTTTAATAGGGAAAAATGCACTTTTGTGCACCTAAATATACACTTTTGACATTTTCATACCCTAACTTTTTTTCCTCTTTTTTTCATACCTGAATTTCATTTTGGGACAACTGAACATTTATTTACCAAAAATGCCCCTGAATTTTGATTCAATTCATGGGTATTTTGGTTCAATTCATTGGTATTTTAGATAAATGGTCCAGAAGTACCCTGAATTTTGGTTCAATTCATGAGTATTTTGGGTATTTTAGAATTATTGTCCCAAAATGAAATTCATGTATGGAAAAAAAAAGTTAGAGTATGAAAGTGTCAAAAATGTATATTTAGGTGCACAAAAGTGTCATTTTTATTTTTTAATATCTAAATGTTGAAAACAATAGCTAAATTTGAATTTGCAGTAAGAGTACTAAAGAGAAGTTAGAAAGTAAGAAGAATGACTTTTGTAAGAACCGAACACTTGAAACACATAACAGGTTGGAATTAAATGCTTCGGTGGTATTTGTAATTACTTTTTTTGGCTTCAATCTATTAACAAATTAAATGGTACGATGGACGAAGAGAATCATTCGCGGTCTCACATTTAACACGAGATTTGATGTTAACCATAATCTCTATGTTCGTCCTAGTCGTTCAGTCGTTCTGCGGTGTCGACATTCGGTCAATTTGGTGAAGGTGACCACCGATGGGGCACTTGATTTCTCGATGACACATGCTGGGCTCGAGGAGATGCAAATGATTGATGTTTGGGCGCTAGGAGTGTTCGACAGACAGATACTTTAACAGTGAAAGTGTTGGCGTTTCGCGAGGGATTAGTTTGGGTTATAAAATGTGGCTCTCCTCGAATCGAGATTGAGTCGGGCTGTTGCTCTCTTGTACAACTTCTCGGGTTGGCTGGCCCTTTATTCTCACCTCTCAATTTGATTGCTTTGGATTATCATTCTTTCGAACCATGATCATGCATGTATGTATTAAATTTATGTATTGATAAGCTAATGGGGTGACACATTATTTGGCTATTTCTACCATTTCAAGTCCTGATTGAGAGATTGGATTGGCGTCAATTTCTCTTTCTTTCTTCCTTGTACTCATGCAGACTTACTAAAATAAATAAAATTGTCTACTTTTCAAAAAGAAATCACAATTTTAATTTTCGAACTTTTAGTTTCTTTTATATTCATTCCAATTCTAGCAAGAAGTATTATACATACAAGAACAAAAAAAGTAAAAAAGTGAGTGAGAGGCAAATATCCTTGCCGTAAGTGATTTTGATCCAAATTATTCTTATAATTTTTGTTCTAATTTTTTGAATTTTTACTTTTTGTTAATTATTTGCAAAGCTGAAAAAAATTAATTGAAATTACCTACATGTGACATTAGATATACGACTACACATTTACATCTAAGCTATGTTGAATGTTTTTTTTTTATCTGAGCATGTTGAAAGTGTTTGAGGAATATTAGTGAACAACTAATTATTGAGAGAAGAAATCAATCGGACTCTCTGTTGCTACGAGACATTTACTTCACTATATTTATACATGCACGATTTTCAGTTTAATATCTTAATTTTTTTATATATACTTTGACTTTAGTTTCAATTAAAATAACATTAGTTAAATATAATAAAAATGTCCTCACTATTTGTTTTTCTGTATATTTTGTAAATATAATTCTTAATTAAATTAATTGTAACACTAGTAAATTAATTTTATTAAAAAAATGTAATTGTTTTCGTCATTTACCACTACCCTCAATAACTTTTTAAAACTATTTTGAACAATCTCATGTGTTATGATTAAAAAGGGCAAATGCAATTCTCAAAAGGCCCAAAAACATTTCACCGTTAGATTTAAGAAAACTTTAGTTACCAATTTTGATCATTTACATACATTATGATATATAGGAGGCACATCAAGTCGAACCACCTCAGTAAACAACGACATGGCAAACCTCTCACCATGGTTACAATCATTTTGATCTAAAGAAAATTTGCCTACCTCACGTGTTGTCCAGTTGCACAACTTAAAAACAAACTAATCAAAACATAAAAAGCTAAACTATCAATAAGTACTAAGACAAAATATTTCAAAATACCCCAGATTGGTTAAACAATATGTTACTCGAGATACCCTTCTCCACTACTCAGAGACAGTCGGTCTCCGCCACTACTTGACACATTTACTTACTGTTTAGAGACCAAATGCAATCTAAATCTAAATAATTAATGACAAATTTGTTTGTTTATATTCTTTTACACTAGTGTGGGACCTGCGCGATGCGCGTGCTGCCCGTAAAATTTTGGTAAAATATAATTATGAACAAATTTCTCATTTTTATTTTAAATGTTTGTAATTCAAACTATTATTATTCACAATTGTGTGTACGACATTGTATAGTCTACACTATTTAATTTTTCTGTACGACATTGATTAGTGTGATTTTTATATATTGTTTTCGTTCTAAAAGTAGAAATAATTTTATTGATTTAATAGTTTATCAACACCATATAAATATTGTTGAACTTATCGGGATGAAACACAAACAATTTTCGTACCAATACAAATGACACACATATCTTTGCCTCGACCATTCTGCAATACAACAAATATACTCCACACATATGGAACATTTTTTTGTTGAAATTAAATTAACCCTCTAACTGATTTTTCTGATAGTGACACCATCTAAAAATTTCAATTATAATTTTAAATTAAAGATTATTAAAAATTAACATTATACTTTAATCTTCATACTTCATATAATTTAATCACACTGTTAGATATCAATAAAGTAAACATTAAATGTATAAGTAGTGTTGCATAATAAGATTCAATATTATGTATGTTAAAAACCATGTGGGATGAGCTACAAGGGATTGATCCCCTCCCAATGTGCACTTGTGGAGAGTGCAAGTGCGACATCAATTATCGCATTCGAGCCAAGTGTCAGGATTATAAAATCGTATACTGGAGAAATTGGACAATTCACAGCTTAATCCTGACTTTACTCGCTTTACTCCATGAATTTACAAATAATTTAGTGGTAGAAACTAAAGAACTACAAGATGAAGCCATAACGCCTCATAGACTCACAAACCCTCAAGAACCTCTATACCTAAAGCTAACAACCACACTCAACAATATTCAACAACCCACGAGCCTTCTCTTCCTCTATTTATAGCCTCCAGAGTTTTCTCGATCAACAGCTTGGCTTGGCCAATCAACTCTCTCCGTGTGGCGATGCTCTTTGTCATTATGCTCTTCCCACGTGTCGTCCAGTGTCCTCTTCCTCATGCTCTTACACAGTGTACAGTAATACTCTTCTTTACCTTTTATGTTCCTGACACCAAGCAAGATAAAGAACATGTATGTAAGACGAAGAATTTGCAAAAATAAGGTCACAAGTGCTGGGAAATAACATAAACAACACAAAGCTTATTTCACCCGACTCTTCGTCTTTAATGTACTTGTGAACCAATTAAGATACCACTGAAAAATACACTGATTAATCAACGTTTTCAAACTCTATGCAACAGCCGCAGTTCCGGTAACACCCTTTGGATCAAGCGTACAATGAATGAAATCATGAAAACTAATTAGGTCTAAACCAATGAGATATGATATATTTAGATTTTGTTGTGGAGAAAAATAGCGCAAGTACACAACAGTGAAACATATTTGCAACTTATTAACCACAATTTTGATTTTCCCAAGAAAATTAGAACCAGCTCACCTAGAAAATAATTAGTAAGATCAAATCAACACTCCACTCAGAAATCGATTCAAGTTTCTGGCACTGGCCCAGTTTATAAACTACCATCGATCTTGACAAATGTTATGCAAAAACATGGAACACTTGTAAATCTAATTTATTCCATTCTAAAAGGATGGTATAACACATGCTAACCTTCTTGTACATGTTTGGACGGTATGTGTCATCAAATGGAAGATACAAAACCATCAGAACAAAAAGTATAGCTCCACATGACCACAAGTCAGAAACTGCTCCACAATACCCTTGCCAATGGAACATGACAGCTGCAAAAGCACAAAAATACAAAACCAGATAAACATTAGCCTCAAAATTACATACCTATTCAAACAATGCAATGTTTTGGCATCCATAAAAGCAAAGGGTCATAATGAAAATTGGAAGTCGAGCAAATGGTCGGAATAAAAATTGGAAGTCTCAAGTAAAGAGCCCCTTTAAGTTCAAGGTTGAACCACGCCATTACTTTTCAAGTACATTGATAATCCACATACACAAGCATACTTACAAACAATGCAAGACAATGAAGATATCCTAAAATATATTTTTGGGTCTCTACATATTACCATCTACCCATAAAACGCTCCCCATCTATTAAAATAAATAATTTTAGGCGCCCCTTGTACCATTATTTAAGATGGACTATTAAGCATTTTTATTTTAAATCGGAATTATAAAAACACCTAAATTCGTCTTGACTCGCCTATAACTGCATAGTCGACTTGAAATGTTATATGAAATTGAGTCAAAAAAAACAAACAATAACACACAACACACAAATTGGAACACACAAGTCAAAAGAAACAATCTTAACAATTCCCCAACTTCAATCATCAACATCAACAACAAAAATTTACCAAAACAGAGCATGTCCATAAACATACAAAGAGCTAATATTGTAATAATTAATTTCCATTCAGGATTAGAGAGAATAAACGCTGAAAGTACAATCTCAAGAACAAACTAAGACCACTTTCAAACAGAAAAAAAAGGAACAAACTTTATGTTTTTTTTGCCGAATTTAAACCCAAAATGTTTTCCATTTAATGCACAAACAAAATATAAAATCTAAGTCTTTCCCCATTTTACTTTCAAGATCAACAACAAATTTGGCAAAGTATCGAATTTCATTTCCTCGCATCTAGAAATCAAAATGAAGAGCTTGCATCAAGTAGCTATATGATTCAAACAAACCTAATCAACATATAAAATCTAAGAGTGCAAGAAATTAAATGCCACAAGTTTTATACTACATTTCACACGATTGAAGAGCACAAAATCTTGTTCAAATAGCAATTTCTCACCTCTGGATCGCAACCATCAGAGTTGAAGATTCTGATGGCGAATATCACTCCATCGGCACCAACCCTAAAATTCCTATCACACAACTTCACCACTTGCTCCGGACTGATCTTAGGCTTCAAAGCGTTGTATTCTCAATCTATCCTCAAATACAATCACCACAAGAACAATCAACAACTCAATTCAAACAAACATGAAGAATGCACATCAACTTCTTCGGGAACCAAACAGAAAACGATAAGAGAAGTGTAGTGTAGCGTAGAGAAAAACATTCTCCAATTTTGATTAGTTTCAGGAACAAACATATGAGTAACAAAAACAATACACTTCAACATTTCAGGTACATATGTAATTGTAGTATTCATGAATGCCTTGAGAAGTTCATAACTTTATAGAGCAATTTAACATTCATATGTTTGGTTAAAAAATGGTAATAAATTAGACAAATCTAACTAAATTACCATAAACAACATATATCCTAATTCTTCAAATATGGCTGGCACAATATGCATACATCCTCTTTATTGCAAGATGACTAAGTGCAAGAGAATACATATGCATATGCCATAACTTAAAATCATGCCAAAACCCAAGATGAACATATGCCAACTTGAACCTAAATTAACATATAAATAAACTCCTACGTAGCAGTACCAGAAATGTCGAATTCAAAACCTTACACATGTTTATAGCCGCCAAGATTATCTTATCCATGCTCCTCCTGAAAAACATTTTATGATAACCTAATCACTATTTTTGAGTTCAACTGAGGAAAATAGCATATGAAAACAAAATTACATATCTATGATGTTTGCACACAAAAATCTCTCAAATGAACAATACACGAGGCCATGACACTTGGCGAAATAGAGGGTTTCCTCTTTCTCGTCGAGAGAAATATGAGGATAAAAATAATAGTTCTTGAGTATCTCAGTGGAGTTGACTCCAAGTTCAAGCAAGCAAGTAAGCAATAATCTAATAATTAATGGTTCTTGGGATTTGAAAAATCAATCAAACCCAACTCAATTTCCTCATATCTTCATCTACATGACAACATATGAACTGAATTTGAGGATAAAAATGAAACTATCGCCTATCCTGCTATGAGGTTTGGCGAGATGAGCGTAAAAAAAGACCATCACAGATAAGAACAAAACCTTAAAAAAATCAAAATATAAAAATTGACCCAATTGAAAATTGATTCTCAGTAAACTATTATATCAACAATTTAGAAAATCAAACTAAATTCAATTGAATTTCCAAGATGTTCACTCAACTTTAAACAATTCTAAAAATTGTTCGAATTGAGAATTGACTCCAAGTTCAAGCAAGCAATAGGTTACTAATTAATTGCAATTGGATATTTGAAAAACATTCAAACCTAATTTGTTGAACATCACCAGACCGATGACCAAGAATCCCGATGTGGTATATGAACTCACTGATGGCAATTTATAGTGCTCCACCGGAACCCATCTCCCATCGTCCCCGAATCCTACGTGAGAATCAAAACCACGTCAATTCACACTTCTTCTCCATGAATTACAGATGAGGAAAAAAGGATAAGAACCTAAATTCGTGCTCCATTGTGTACCTATTGCAATTATACTCACATCCAGTTAGGGGGAGACACGATGACCACATGTGAAAGGTTTTTCGAGGTCTTGCCTCCCTTCCCTACCAAATCCTTCGACTCCATAGATGTCGGAACCACATGATTAAGCTCTCTGGAACTCGACAGATTCCGAGAATGGCGTAATAACAAACCCAAAACACATATAGTTATGGATTTGTAAGATTCAAAAATTACCTGAGCGTCGGAAACAGATGGCCAGCGGCGCAGAGATTGACGAAGGTGTTGTCGTCGATGTTGACTCTATCTCTACCGTGACAAATCTGAAACGAGATGTCTCGGCCAAACATTTATACCATAAATTTAGTTACAAATTGAAAATTCATTGGACAAAAAATGTGCGCTGAACATATAGTTAATAAAATTGTTTTCAAACAAAGGATGATATGCACCCATTCGCACCAGCACCCTCACCCCGTTTGCGCCACAACAGGACCCCAGGTGTCAACCTCACAAAAACATATCACAACAATAAATAAAAACTTATGCATAACTAACTTGAGACGATAAACATGTCCGTTAGTAAAAATCCAATATATGTAACATTTTCTTGTTACTTTTTATCCGTTTCTTTCATCTTCTTGTCTGCTCATACGATAAACCTACACACGACACAATCTTACGTATTTCTATTTACATCATGTTATTGTTTGCACAAAAACAACATAACACAATTTTCTCCTTTTAAGTTTGAACCTTTGAGGTACTATGTATCCTTGTTGCGGCCGAGAATCTCCACCTGAACTCATTCTTGGATCAATTATATATGCAACTTGCATCGTCAATGTAGAATAAACTATTATGTGCATCAATATTTTTGCTGAAACATGTACACAATACAATGTATATACATTAGTTTTAATTTCTTACACGGAATCACATCACTTTCGCTTTCCACCATTATACATATATGCATAAGTACTGCACTACTTTGATTCATTTATTATAATTTTCATTGAAAGGTAATATATCAATAAGTGGGAAAATGCTGCATTAGGTCTTGATTTTTCTTATAAGGTTGCTTCTAAAAGTGTACTTATCTAATAAGTAATAACTCTCTAATTCATACATTTGACTTCAATGAAGTAGGTGACCAAACATGAAATCTATATCACAATTAGTTATTTAGTTTATAATATATTAGTATAATTTTAGAAGATTGGTTAATAGAAGATTCATCTCAGGTACCATGTAATGGACAATTCTGCAATCAACAGAAGAGGTAGTCTACTCTATTCTCCAATCTTTCATCATAATACAAAAGAAGGCACTCTCAATTTTAGTTTATCTATGTTCTCCTTATGCCACCTCCAAACTGTACATGAGCACTCCTTCTTCCTATAATTTTCTAAATTTTTCTTTTGAAAACTAATCTAATCCATAAAATTCAAACATATGTGTTCATCCAAAATCAAAATTTCCTCGTACAAACATTGCCCATCATCGATTGAAATTAGAGCATTTAACAAATTCCCACCTCCAATAACCCCATACATAGAATCATAAACATACAAAAACGAGTGCCAAATTATAATCAATGAAGAACGTTGAAAAATTGAAACACGAAAAAAAAAGTCACAAGAAATCAGGATCGAATACGTACACAGACACAGTAGTAGAGATGGGTGAATCGCAATTTCCTCGAATTCAATAGCAGCAGAAGGAGAAGCAGAAGTGCGCCCTCGATCGCCATTGTTGCTGTCATGCTTCTGCGGGGAAGAGAAGAGCTGGCCGAACCCGAAAACGGGTAGAGAGCAGACCGGGACGTTGAGGACCAGAGTGACCCTAACGTTGGTAGAGTAGGACCGCTTCATGCCTCGATGCTTGAATCTGGGTCCGCCATTGAAGCTGCTCGGGCTGGTCGAGCTTCCATCCAAGCTCTGGAACACGATTTTGCCTAACGAGTTCATTCCCGGGTTGTCCATTGAAACTCCCCTGCTCGCCGTCATGCCGGACTCCACCGCCGGTCGGCGTAATGGGCTCCTCCCGGCGCGTGAACCGGCAGCAGTTGGGGTGGTGGCTGCGGGTCTGACGAATCTCATTCTCGGTGGGTTCTAGTTTTGGTTTGCGGATTTTAAGAGGTTGGGAAGGCAAAAGATTTGGGATATTTTATTTATGTTTTTATAAAAACCAAACATATAAGCTCACAGGGAGAGAAAGGTGACAGGCACCAATCTCAGGTCAGTTATTTTCAAAAGAACTAACGCACAACCGCAATTAAATAAATTACTTCATACCCATTCCCATAACCAGAACACAAACGAAATTATATACTAAATTTTATATAATTCCTAACTAGATGTCAATTTTTTAAGAAACAAGATGCCCTCGCAACAATGCTTCTAACTCGTTTCATAATTTTCATTATATATAAGATAGATTGACTAGGCAAAACCTATAGTCTGTAACCGATCTAACGGTTTTATATTTTATTTTCTCTGAAACCCAAATCCACTGCCGCCGAATTACGCATTGTTTCATTCAGTGCGTGGGTGGGTCCCTCTTCTATTCTCTCCAAACAACGTACGCAACACTTCTTGATTCTGGTAACACTTCTCGATTCCATCACCTGATTTTTTGTTGTTTATATGATGCTGATCCTTTGATTTTTTTGTGTGTGCGCTTCTCTTTTTTCTTTCCCAATGTCTCGTCTGGATATGAAGTAAAATTTTATGTCTTCCTTGTTCTGCAACAGTTTAGGGTTCTCACTTTGCTCTTCACCCTTTTCTCGGCAACCAAACATGATTTGTTAATATTCTAAACACTTGTTTATGGGAGTTTATTAACTTTAAAATGTCCCAGTTGACTATTTCAATCAGAGAAATTTAATAAAATTTATTTAATTTCGTAGTAATTACTTTTATGTTTACCAATTAGGTTAGATATATATGATTATGGGAACAATGCCCTTTTTTGAAAGGTAATTAAATCATCCTCAAAACAAAATCTGGTCTTCTTCTTCAAACAATTTATTCTCTGTGATTGATTATCAGTTGTAATCACACATGGCGGGTGTTCAGCTCCTTGTGAACCAGTTTATCAAAGAAGTAAGAAGAAGGTGAGTGACAGTGACCACATATTGTTGTTCTTAATTAGCATTCAATTATGTTACATTGATTATGAGGATTGTGGTATTAATTTGCAGGAAGAATGAGGCCTCTGACTCTACTGCTTGCCTCACTGTTGAGTTGCTTCGATCCGTGATTTCTCAACTGAAGCTACCCCAAACAAACCAGGCTCAAGCTCTCGTCGACGCTGTCAAGTCTGTTGGAGAACAACTCACTGCCTCTAACCCTTCCGGTTGATTACTTTTCATAGCCTACTTGTTGGTTGATTTTGATTTGTAATGTAGAAAAGGGGAGAGAGGGTTTTTGTAGAAATATATGCCATTGATCCTCTGAAGGTTTATTTTTAGAGTAACAATGTGATATCCTTGAAATTGCAGTTCTTGTTGTTGGGAACATTGTGAAGCGGGTTTTGCATATTATTAGGGAGGAGGATCAGTTTCTCCTGGCAGGTGCTGTTGGAGAGTTGAAGTTATCGGATGGGAGTGATGATGTTGATACTGTTGTACTAGATGACAATAATAAACTAGTTCCGTCCCCAGCAGCCATGGAGGCTAGAAGCTCACTGCGTCCTCCTACGCTGCGTGCCCTTCTTGAGGGTGTGCCTAACCAAAGTCAAGCTTTAGAGAGTGGTTCTGAACGGAAAGGTAAATGTATGCTACTGTGTTGTGATGCTGATATATATTCCTTGCAATGGATTTATAGCCTGTTTTATTTTCTCATTGTCTGTTTTGACCCGGAAAAACTGGGGTTATGTGTTTGGATTCTAAACTCTAAAGTATAGAGTTTAATCTTAACTTCAGGTGATCAAAATCCGAAAGGCAGCTGGAAACTCAAGGGCCATGTCATCGAGTCACTTAATAATCTCATTGAGGATATTAACATATGCCACGAACAGATTGCTGAACAGGCTGTGGAACTCATTCATCAAAAGTATTTTCTTCCTACTCTGAAGATGTTTAAATTGTTTGTTTGTGTGTGTGTGGTTATGTCTTTTGTTGTTATATATCATCACAAGTACCAGGTCTGTATTGCTATGAATTGATACACCTCATCACTTGTTCTTAAGCATGCCATTAACATGTATAGTTATTTTAATAATGCCAGCTAATTGTGATAAACAATTCAAAAATGGCCAGATGATTAGGATCATATTCAGCTGTGACTATTGATCATGATCAATAATTTAATTTTCATTAAAATTATTTGTGGTTGCCACTTAAGAGCGGAGAATGGATAAAAATTGTTAGAAGTGTGTCATACCAATGACTATAGACTTGTAGTGTTTGTGATTGACAGATTGTTGGATCCTGTATCTTCATGTGTTCAGAACTTGGCTTAATTAATCACATATGTAGAAGCTTTTGATCAACCATAGATTTTCCATGCAAGAACTACAACAGAATGCAAACAAAAATGTATATGGAGTTTGGTTGTCATTTAGTAATATTCCAAGAGATGGTATTAGTCTTTGGTCTTTACTTTGTGAAACAAATATGTTCTTTGTGTTTCGACTCCCGAGAGATTCTCCAATAATGCTGCAATAAATTTCTCAACATGACAGACAAGTGAGTCGAACTACACTCATACGTTCATCGGTATTGTATAGCTTCTGTCTTGAATAATTTTATTTGTAACTATCCCTGCAGATTTGGCTATTGACTTACATGACTATATTCAAGACATTCATTTCACTCTTATTTCTTCAATAACTGCTGTATTTTATAGAACGTGTCAGCTGCACTCATTACAACCGTTTTTTGCTGTGTATTTTAGTGAAATAATATTAACTTTGGGTCATTCAAAAACTGTATTGGAATTCCTCTGTGCTGCAAAGGAGAAGAAAAGATCTTTTAAGGTTTTTGTTGCAGAGGGTGCTCCAAGGTTTGTACACTACGTGAACCATTTGTTAAAATTACCATTGTTACAGTAGATTAGTTGTTTGAGTTTATCTGGCTCCCTTCTGTTCTTGATTTCCTAGCTACCAAGGGCACGTTCTTGCAAAAGAATTGGTCGCAAGAAAGTTGTCAACCACGGTGATCACTGATTCTGCAGTTTTTGCAATTATATCAAGAGTGAACATGGTAATTCTTGAAAGTAAGATGCTTTACATTTTTCCTGAATAAAAAACTAATTGTAGAGGTTCGCGACTTGTTGTAAAGGTAGTTGTAGGGGTTCATGCGGTGATGGCCAATGGAGGAGTTATGGGACCTGTTGGGTTGAACATGGTTGCGCTTGCAGCACAAAAGCATTCTGTTCCGCTAGTTGTTGTTGCTGGTACTCACAAGGTATGTTGAGTTCGTTGTCACAGCTTGTGTTCTGAAAAATGAGGATGCTTATGAGTCGTGAGCGTATTAATCATTAAATGTAATAGTTAAAATTTAACATGACTACTGATCTTTTGCTTTATGTTTTTCATATGATAGTTGTGTCCGTTGTATCCGCACAACCCTGAGGTTTTGTTGAATGAAATGATGTCTCCAGCCGAACTGCTCTCTTTTGAGGATTTTTCAGATAACATGGATTTTCAAATTGGAAATGGCGCTCCTCTCCTTCATGTTGTTAATCCCGGGTGTGATTATGTGCCGCCCAAGTTTGTCAGTCTTTTCATAACCGATGAGTAAGGCCACTGACTATATCAATAATTTTCTTGTTGTAGTTTTGAAGATATTTGCATGACATTTTTTTCTCTTACAGGGGAGGGCACAACCCTTCGTTTATGCACCGTCTTGTTTCTGATTATTACTCTGCTGATGATATCGTCGGGCAGCAAAATCCTACCTCTTAAAGTGAGTTCCCATACGTTGATAGTTCCAACTATTGTGGAACGACTAAGATGAAAGCAATATATCAAAGGTTGTGGGTGAAGTGGCAGAGGTCTCATGTAATAAGCATGAGGTCGCTGATTTCAATCCCCATGTTGGCAATATGGTATTTAATTCTTGCTGATAAAAAACAACTAAGACGAAAGCAATATATTCTCGAATATCAAAGTTTTAATTTGTACTAATCTTTCAATTCACATTCACTCCGTTGGTGCCTTTATCTTATCGAGTGGTCATATGGCCAACATGTTTGAAACATTAACGACTGAATTTATTTTGCAGCTTGTTTTTCACATTTTCCTTGTTTCTTTCCAGGTCTTGGGGGAAGAAACAGTCCCAATTTTAGCTTGAGATTGCATCAGATTGACATAACATAACATCCGGAGAAGTGGCTATAGGAAAATATTTGAATAAGCTTTTACCTCAGCATTGTTCAAATTTTTTTATTGAAGCATAGGAAGTATGCAGAATATTTTGCAGCAGTTGTGTGTTGCTGCTACGCAACTATATTATACTGTTGCTTAACTCAAAGAGTTTGGCATATAGAAGGATCATCCAACCCACTATTGGCACTGCCGAGGTTTTGTTACTGTTTATTTTATGACAAATACAGCCTGAAAATCACATTTTGGTTGGTAAATATTCACTCCAGTCCAGAGTATGATTGATGCTAGAGTTTCGGTTCACATACTTGACATTCTCAATCTCATTCCATTTTATCTCATGTAAACATGTTAAGTCTCTTTACATGATAAGTTGTAACAGTCTCTCCTACACAGAGCGGCTTCACACAAGCAACAAGGTTATCATAAACTTTCCAAACACTGTTGAGCGCTGAAAATTCAGTTCTCTATGTGCTTTGGCATTTCAAAAGTAGGAGACAGCTCTAGCCTGCGAGTTTCGGCATTTCAGATTCGTCGCCTAAGAATGCATGAAAAAAGTCCATGTCCTGCTGAGTCATGAATGTATATATTAATCAAGTATACGAACGAGAGACTTTCACTGTTATGAGATTTAAGTGATTTATATATACAGTCTAATGCATCCCATGATCAAATTAGAGAAGGTGTGTTTTCTCCACTTGAACCCACAATCTTATTTCTTCACGGGCAGTCATATTTTAAGACAGTGACCTTACTTGAAACCTGTTTATAAAATGCAGAAGCCATTGCGCATGCAAATTGTGTCGGCAACAAGTAGTGGTGTAAGAAGATAAGAGCGCTGTGAAGGAAGTGGGTGCTTATAAAATTCTTGTGCGGCATATAATGAAAGTACCACTATATATCAGTTTTAGGAAGAGATATAGTGGAGTCACTCTCCCAATTCTTCACATCTATTTTAGGATATAAATTTTTATCCAAACTACAAGTCAAGAGACTCAAAATCCCACAACACAAAACTCACTTTCTCTCTGAAAAAAGAAGACCCACTCACCATTATAGACTTGCGCATGGCATGTGATAGCTCCACATTTTTCTCTTGGTTGCCAACCCACCCATACCCTACAATCTGCATCATGTGAACTCCTTCAGACAAAACAAGAAAAATAAAATCATGCAGAGCTGAAAACAAATGACAGAAAAGTTAAAACTAATCTTACCCGAAGAGCAGGCAATTTATCATCACCATTCATGTGCATTGTTTCAGTTGCCCACAAGTTAAGTAAACTGTGATCTCAATCCCATCAAAATAAGCAATTTTCATTCCTTGTTATTGCTCCTCTCAGCTTGTCGTCTTTCCCACTAAAACAGCTTCAAGACGATGTTATGGGCAATGTTAATGAGTCACAATCATATCTATAACACCTATGGACAAGTCTTTTGGGTGAGTGAGGTATGCTTGTGACTTTCTTTCCATCAGATGGTTATGCCCATTGTCTTTTTCTTCCAAGAAAAGTATGTGCCTCACAACTTGGCAATACATTGTTACAGTAACATGTAGTATGGGTTGTGAAGACTTCTCGAGTAACTTATTGTAAGGAAATTCGATGCTTCACTAACTCGAAAAGTTGTAAATTTTCTTCTCTATTAGATTTGAATATATATCTCCATCGTAATTGGAGTTCTACATCCAATAGAGGGTAAAGACTAATCAAACTCTAAAGCCTGCACATAAGCTTTTTATGGAATCTGTAATTACACTAGGAAACTCTTAAGTTGTACCTCATCCTAGAATAATTGAAAATCCTCACTTCCGGGTGAGAAAGCTCTAACGAGCTCGTGATGGAATCCACTCATCACCTTGGATGAAATTCTTGACAGAATACGAGGCAACACGATCAGATGGGATAGTGTTGCTCCATCCCACTCTTGCAGCCGTGCTTGATCCGGGTCCAGAGTTGTCAAATTCCCCATAGTAAAGTGTCTTCAATGCAAAGTCCCCAGCCCAAGGCATCCATCCTTGTGGTGTGATTATAGCTTCTAATTGACAGCGAATAAAAACAGTTCTTGAGTACTCCTTCCACGGCCTCCCCAAGTAATTCTTGTGTACCTTTGGTTTGCTCTTGTATAGTTTCATATATTCCTCTGTGCCGTTGATTATGCAATTGTGGAAGACAAAGCCTGCTGATTGGGAAGGATCAATTCTCCCATGTGCTGTCACTGCATTGGTCTCGCCCTTTTCGGGTTTAACTTGCCTAGGACTGACAACAATGAGGCAGTTCTGGAAAACAGCAGCTGCGTTCCCGAAAATGAAGTCTACATTTCCTTGGATCCTGCATGACTTGTAGAATTGGCGGAGGGTGTGAGGATAGAGAGTATCCTGGTTACTAATGAATTCACATTCCTGGATCAGAGACCGATCACTATCAGATCTGAAGGCTACAGCTTGGTGGGTCTTAGGGTCTGGTTTTGCCGTATTTTGGAAGGTGATACCTCTGGCCATGAATCCATCCCCCTGGACTCCTGTACCAAAATCCAATCCAACAAATCAATTAACAACATTACACAATTCTGCTGTTCATATCAGTGATTCACTAATCAATACGTGCTCAACGCCCTTTGACCAAATTTCACAACTGACTTTTGTAAGCATATCGTACAATTAAAAGCCTGTCATCTCATTGCAGTAAACCATTTAAGCATCATATAATCAGGACACACAAGCACAAATTTTCACATATCTAAAGTCAAATTTTAATTTCAGAATATCTTAATTAAAAACTGGATTATTTGATGGTAAGTTCCCAGAATAAAACAGGCAACAAAATTGCCAATCAATCCACCCATATCATGCCAATTCACAAACATCATATTCATGCCCAAAACATAGCAATGATGAAAATAGCGATGCAATGATTATTAGTTACGAAAGTAGCATAGATCATTAATGATATATCTGGCATGCTCAACAAAGATACAATAGACATGATATCACAGGGCCAAGAATTAAACAAGTTTGTAAATTACAGCAGCATATATGTAATGCAATGATGGTATAGTGCAGCAACTCACCAACTGTGGCAGTATTGTAAGTGGTAATGCCAGGCATGCCCGAGTACAGAGACCCCGTAATTACCGTTTTGCCCATCCCCTCTCCCCAGAACACCACATTCTGCTTCTGCAACGGAACTCTCACGATCTCCTCGTAGACCCCTTCCTTGATCAGTATCACGAACCGACCCGCCGCCCGATTCTCCGGCGCCGCGTCCACGGCGTCCTGAATCCTGGCGTAGTCGCAGCCTCCGCCGCCGCACACCGTCGCGTCGGCCTTCATCTGGTCCTCCATCCCGCCGCCGAACTCCTCGGCGGCTCCGGTGGCCTCGAACGAGCCCTGCCTCTCCGTCGCCGGCGGGGCCCAGGATTTGACATCGGCCCCGCGGAGGTCGTAGGAGAGGAGCATGGCGAGGGCGTTGCTGGTGTGCGCCATGAGGCGGTCGTTGATGAAGGCCATGGCTCGGCCGACCTCGGCGGTGTCGTTGACGTACTTGAGCGCCGACCAGCAGTCGTACTGGAAGGCGAGGGCGGCGGAGGTCCAGGCGCGGGCGTCCTTGACGCGGCCGCGCGCGAGGAGGTCGTCACGGGAGGAGAGGAGGCGGTACTCGGAGAGGCGGAGGAGCTCGACGCAGATCTTGGCGGCGGAGGAGCGGTTGAGGTCCGCGGAGGAGGCGCCGAGGAGGTCGTAGAGCATGGACTCGGCGGAGGAGAGGTCGTCGGCGGAGACGGAGATGGCGGAGTGGATGATCTGGAGGGGGGTGGCGTCGGAGGGGTACTTGTTGGCGAGAGAGGACTGGCAGGAGTCGGGGTAGCGGGTGGCCCTGCAGGCCAGCTGGATCTGGACGGCGGAGGCTCGCGGCGGGGGACGGCGGGGAATGCGGTGCTTGGCGGCGGAGGTGAGGGAGAGGTAGAGGAAGATGGAGAGGAGGGAAAGAGAGAGGAGAGAGGCCATTGAAAAGAGAGTGAGGAATTTGGATTTGGGTCTAAAAACAGATTTTCTGGAATCGGCCATAAATAACTAGTGATGGGAATGGGACAAATGGAGTTAGTGGAAATGGAGAAATGATGGGTTCGCTCACGAGAGTGACTCACGGGTTGGAGACGGAGATGGAGACGACACAACCCATAAGCACGTGCCAATCGCCTCATCTCATTGGGAGATTTGCTGTATATATATAGACGTGTATTCAACTTTCTTCTCTCCTTACTTAACACTACTAATTTTTAAAATGTTTATTATTATGTGAATTCGTTGACTTTTCATATTGTAAACCTATATTTATCATTTTTAAGGGATGTTTTATCAAAAAAAGAAAACTCTATTAATGTTTTATCATTTTTATTTTATTTGATTATATGACAAGACAAATTATTATTTTTTCAATTTTCAAGCTCTCTCTCGGTAGCCATGCTCGGCCGAAATAGACAACCACGCACCATCCCTTTTGCAAAACCATACTCTATCCCCAAACCGGCTAAGTTCAGGTTCTTCTTAATTCATAGAGGTTATAGAGAGAATATGTTATTGATTTTATTGTTTGTTGATGTTGTGATTACAATAAGAGAAATCATTTATGTAGAGTGTAGACATAATCTAAAAATAAAAACCTATTATAATAAATAATAGATAAGAAAACTAATTATTTTAATTTAATGTGCACGTTCAAACTCAATAGCATACAACTCAAATTCAGTTGAAATATAGAGTATATAAGGTCAACAAGCTTACAATTCTCCTCCTCTTCCTTAAGGGATGATTTCTTTAGGATAAATTTTACATGACCCTCCTTAACTATACGCGTGTCTCACATGCCCCCCTTAACTACAAAATCAATATGTGAGGTGCCTTAACTATCCAAAAATCCCACTTTACCTTGTTTGTTGACTTTTTTCAAAATTCTGTTAAGTTTTTGTGAAATGACGAAAATACCATTATATCTGAAAAATTAAAATAAATAAATAAAAATGATTTTGAACTTTTTTTTCTAATTTTCTCGTTGTACAAAATTAAGAATAAAATTTTGTTAATGGTAAAAAAAATTTAAAAATAAAAAATTACTTTTAAACATCTTTTTTTATTTTTATTAATTTTTATAAATAATTGTTTTTAAATAAAAAAATTAATACTAAAATATTATTTTTATTCTTTATTTTGTACAACGAGAAAATAGAAAAAAATAGTTCAAAATCATTTTTATTTATTTATTTTCATTTTTCAAATATAAGGGTAATTTCGTCATTTCACAAAAAACTTAACAAAATTTTGAAAAGAGTCAACAAAAAAGGTAAAGTGGGATTTTTGGATAATTAAGGCACCTCACAGATTGATTTTGTAGTTAAGGGGGGGCATGTGAGACACGCGTATAGTTAAGGGGGGTCATGTGGAATTTACCCATCTCTTTAAAAGGATTTCATTAGTACTTCATAATCTCTTCACATGCCATTTTTTAAATTACGAGTCTCTTTTTGGATTACATGGATGTAAACATGGACCATGTTTGCATATTCTGTTCTCATATGTTATTATTTGGGCTCTGCGCCTATGGTCCACTTGTACATCCCTATAATTCTGAAATATGTATCTCGTAATTGAGAGACCGACACGTAAAGGAGAAGTATACCATTAAACTCTTACTGAATGACTCAGTATCAATTCGTTCATATGTTATGATAAGTTTTCTTATTCACACATTGTCTTAACTTCTAGACTCGTTTTATATTTTCGTTTCTATCTTACCTTATTTCTCTCTATTCGACATATATTTTGGTCGACAACCATAGTCTAAGAGTACATCCTGTAATATGAAAATCAACCTACAATTCGAAAATCAACGAATTCTTTTTGAAGATCTTATCTCACGAGAGGAAGAAGAGACGATTGTGAGTTTTCTGACAATTTAATACATTCTCTCTCCTCTTTCAGTCTACTCAAGCAGTCACATGAGACTACTATGGTGAGGGTTGTCACTAAGAGCTCGATAGCTTGTTGAACGCGTTTATTTACCAACGCGTTCATATAAAACATTGGCTAAATATGAACCTAATAAAAAAATTTTGATTATGAGTTGGTTGGCCGACATTCATACTAGATATGGTGATTCGTTCTCTTTTTGAAGAGTGAAATGAAGGATATACTCGTCTTAACCTGTTACATTATTTAAAAAATTTAAAAGTCAATGAATGATATTTCAACAGTTTACATAGTAACCTACCTCCATCAGTGACGGAACGAAAAAATTGTTAATTCAGTCGTGAGGAAATGGTACGTTTAAATTTGGACGTATGAAATGCATCATTTGTATCCCTAAATTAAATATGGAATTATGCAGATGACAGTGGAAAGGAAGTCCAAATAAATAAAAGGCCATGACAAGCAAACTGTTAGAGTCCAAATCGAAGCCCAAGACTAATAAGGGCTGAACCGTTAATCAAAATTGTGTAATAAAAAGGAAGAACCACCAAATTAAAAATCTCGTTTTTATCTTTTTACCGGAAACGAATTCTCAGACTCAGTACACAGGAGAGGTAGGGATTTTGATATGGCAGACAAGTCGTCACTTTCACACTCTCTCTAGGGTTTTCGCTCTCCTCCTTCTCCTTCACGCTCTGCTCTTCTCTGGCATGCCCTCGCTCATTCCATGTGAGTCCTTCTCTCTCTCTCTCTCATTCGATCTATTGTTCAATACTTGTTGCGCCGCTCTTTACGTTGTCTCTTCAAGATGCTTCTCCAGTTTGGTTGATCCCCAAACTTCAAGCCTTTACTTGTTTTGGTGTTTCGCTTCCAAAATTAGGGCTTCTTAGGGTTACCCCTTGTTTCTTCTCTGTCTTCTAGTTTTGTTTGGAGGAGTTGACTGTGTATGTTTAGTTTTGATTTGCTGGCTGGAGATGCAAAATTAGCCCTTTGGCCCTGACTGTGGCAAGAAGGTTTAGGGAACTTAGTGTGGGTTAATACAAGTGATAGGTAATTAAAGACTGTTACTTTCTGTTAGCTATCCAAAAATGTCATCTATAGTCTATTAATGATTTTAAAACTGATGGTTAATGTCAATTAGTGGAATAGTTGTTTTGATTGTGTGGACATTTGTTGTTTTGTACTTGCCCTATTCCTATTCCAACTTAACCATCTTGTTCTGCTGCCAAGTTAATATAGACGTGTTTCCCTTTTTCATCAACGGCGGTATCCATAAGCGAGGGGATTGAAACCTTTGACCTAATGCCTAGTATACGAGGTCTTTCCGACTTCTTCCACAGTGTTGTTTTGACATTGTCTATTTGCTGAGTGTAAGGAAGTTATAAGACAATAGATCTGTCTGAGGTTTGAAATAGCAGGAGTGTCTCCTTTCAGCTTCCGCGTTCACTGGTATGAGTATAGCTGTGGTCTAATAATAGGATATGGGAATACCTAGTGCACTTAATTTCATAAAGATAAAGGTTTGACTCACTGTGGTTTCGTCCTCTTTGAATCAACCTCTACCAAGTAAGATGCCAACATGAAATTGGATATTTTTATATTAATTAAAAAGAAGAGTACTATTTTCTTGAATTTGAAGGAAAGTGCAATGCCCCTTTGGATGTTATTTTCCCCTTATGGAATTTATGTGCTATACTCTCTATATAACTTGTGCATAATCATTCTAATCCAGTATTTTTAATATAAATTTTTAAGCACTCAGAATAATAGAGATTGGTTAGCTATTGCGCTGAAAAAATAAATGACCAAAAGCCATGGTTTTCAGTTCATGTTTGCTAATTTTGTTTAGATGCTTGTTATATAGATGTACAATCTTAAGATGAAGTATAATGTATTACGCACACTTCTGTTTTTATGTGTATTCACATTTAATTGGGAATGTGTTGTGCTTTAGAAAAGCTAATTAGGTTAGTTATATCTCTGCCGTTTTTGCCTCTTACCAAATTTATACGCCATGGACTGCTTTCATTCATAAGAGACCAGGTTCTAGGGTAGGTAGTCCCATGTCTGCTTTAGCTCTATGTATCTCAGTAAGAGTACATTTACCTAAGTGCTAATATGAGATGTAATTTTTCTGCAGTATTTTTCTTGGGTCAGTGCCTGGGGGGATTTTGCCGTGCATACAAAAGTATATGATGCAATTGTCTTTGCAATGGAATTTTATCCTTCCACAAGAGCGACATTGGATCATACTAACACACATTAATGGATATAAACATATTTCTAGGGTGAAGATTGTATAGTAACACCAAAAACCTGCTTCACGAATTAGGTCAAGAATGCAGAAGGTTTTGCATCTACCTGTGGTTGTCCTTGGATCATATTCTATGATGCTCAGTCAGTGTAGTGATCAAGAGAAGGATGAACTGGGAAATTGTATTTCTTTCTTCCTGTTTGACCAGATGAGTATTAGTGACTAACTGTTCATCCCATACAAGTGGTGCAATGGATTGCCTTGTAGCAAGTCAATAAGAGATCTCCAAGACATGCTTTATAAAGCTTCAAGCTGTAACATGATGCAACAATACAAGAAACTTAACTTCAAAAAATAGGGTCAAGGCTTTTGCACAAAATATTGCAGACACTTTATCTACTTGACAGAAAATCTTATATGCACAGCATCAGTGATGAAACTTGAGATTAGCACTGTTCTTTAGCTGATGCAGTTGATATGGAATCACGTCCTGGATTACAACCCTGGTGGATGCTACCTCGAAGAAGTTATTTAATTATAGGTTGGAAATGTAAAGAGAAATTTGTGAATAGTTGTCTTTCTAGAACGGCCAGTTAAATGATGTTGTTCCACAGCTCACTGTGCTAAATAGCTTTTGATGCAAACCCCCCATGTAACAAAAAAATTGTTTGATTGTTCACTTGTAATAGACATTTCAGCGTTTAGCAAAAGTGTCCTAGTAATAATTTGATACCAATTCAAGTGTTGTTTTGATGTAGTGTTTCTGTGTGTTCCTCTTTCCGAGGACATCTTGCCTCTCATGTACAATTATCTAAGTTATTAATAAAAAGAATTATTTTCATTGTTTACTGTGATGTTTGTTGGCAAGATCTGCTATCTAGAAGGTCAGAAGCTGTGTATTATATGACAAGCTCTGGGATAAAAGTTTGGTTTTAAACATATGATTATGAGATTTTCATTTGATGCAAGCATGTGAAATAAGTTTCTTTCTTTGCTAAGTTGCATGCATGAGAAGTCTTTATTTTTTGGATAAAGAATTTGTACCGCTGTATGTTCATCTATATCTTTCAGATCAAAGCCATAATATGGAAATATTTTCTTCCTCAAATCTCACATAATATTAAAGCGATGATATAACAACCCGGACATTGATATATTGATACTCTTCTTTTCTTACTTTCAGATAATACCGTGCTTGATTAAGAGAAGGTAGTAAAGAAATGAGCAGAAGTGACAGAAAACGCAGTTCTAAATGGGATTTGACAGAAGAGTCTCGAGTTCCACTTGAAAATATTGAAGGTAATGGTCCAAGACGGTCTGCTGTTGAAGACAATGATATGAGTTCTAGAAAGGATTTAGGATATGCATCTAGGGAGCCTTTACATGGAAGCAGAGGTTCACATAAATATGACAGCATCAATGAAGGCCGTGGCAGACATTCGAAAGCAACAGTCGCATGGGAAAGAGATGAGAGTTACAACATGAGAATGTCACCTGGTCTTGATGAATGGAGACAACGAAGTCGGTCCCCTAAAATCAATTCAAGCAGACCAATCAGGTATGATTCTTTACTTACAATACTCATTGATCTGCTTTATCTTCCAGTCCTTTGAGATTGTCCTAGATTCATTTTCAAATTCTTAGGACTTGTGTATTTTAATATAATACAAAACATGTGCCATTGTTGGTGTCTATATACAAATTTTGTAGGTTAATTCCTCTTCCGATGAGGATATTGAACTTATGACCAATCTCACAACTAAATTTTAATACAGTGTGATGCACTTCGGTTGCTGAAAATGTTCATAATGATGCAGTTATTTATAAACCAATGATCATAATGAGTGGAGTGAATGGTCATTAAGAGTGTTCCATGAAAAGAACCATTTATTAGTTTATACAATGACCTTCTGAACAACTATCACTGAAGGGAGAGGTAGTCACTTCATCTGCAGGTTTATTAGAATGCTGTGCTTGTGCTTCCTTTCCTACTAGCTCTGTGCAATGGCTTTGCTCCTTCTGCAGATTTATTTTGTTAAGATATTTAGCACTTAATTGGCAAACAATTTAGGAATTCTGCATTTTCATATAATTAGAAATACACTTCAATTACAGTGCATACCTGACTTGTGATGCATTTGAATTAATGATATGATCAATGTTTAATACCTCTCTTCTTTGGATGTATATGCAGGAGCAAAAGTAGAAGCAGAAGCAGGAGCCCGGTGCGTGGGTATAGACGGGAATCAGTAAACTTTGACAGGGATAGGAGCAGATCTGCGGTACCAAGTCAATTTTGCAAAGATTTTGCCTCTGGGAGATGCAGGAGGGGCAATCACTGTCCTTTTAGTCACCAGATTAATGAAAACTATGAAGATATCGGGGAAAGTAAACCTCGGAAAGATGGAGTTTCCAAGTACTCTAGTGCCCATGAGGTTAGGGATTATCCTACTAGGGGTGGCAGATCCACAAGTCCCCGTGAAGTTAGGGATTATCCTACTAGGGGTGGCAGATCCCCTAGTCCACGTGGATCTAGAGATTACCCTCCTAGGGGCGTCAGATCCCCTAGTCCACGTGGTGCTAGGGATTACCCTCCTAGGGGAGGCAGATCCCCTAGTCCGCGTGGTGCTAGGGATTACCCTACTAGGGGTGGCAGGTCTACTAGTCCCCGTGAAGCTAGGGATTACCCAGCAAGGAGTGGCAGGTCTGGCGAGATTTGTAATAATTTTTTGAAAGGTAAATGTTTTAGGGGAGCATCATGCAGGTATGTTCATGACGGTGCTTCTGATGGATTTGATAAGGTTACTGCAACTGAGAGTGTTAGAGAAAGGGACAATGATAGATATAACAGAGATGCATCTTTTGATCGTGGCGTTGAACGTCAAACGCAGAGAGGTGGTGACATTCCTTGCAAGTTCTTTGCTGCTGGTAACTGTCGTAATAGTAGCCGTTGCCGATTTTCTCATAATGGTCAGGTTCATGTAAGTCCTGATAGAAGGCCACGGGATGATAGGGGTGGTCTACACCCAGGTTCAGATGCTGGGAACCAAATATGGGATGGTTCAAAATGGAGTGATACAAATGCTGTTTCGGATGCTGGAAAGTTGAATGAGGATATAAATGATAAAATGTTCCTACGCAACAGTTCAGGTGATGTGAACCAAGTATGGGATGGTCCAAGATGGAGTGATACAAATACTACTTCAGATGCTGCAAAGTTGGGAGAGGATAAAAATGTTAAAATGGGGCTTTATGAACCAAATGCCACTGCTTGGTCCAGTGATGATAGATGGGGACAGAGCTTGGTCAACGAGAACAAAGTACCTGGTGATCCAACATCTATTCAGAAATCAGCAGGGCACGCCGAGAAAGACACCACTCAGTGGAATGAACAAGGTGCTGGTGATATGGAAATGTCCCCTGATTGGAAATATGCAGTGCCGTCTGCCAACCAGTTTAGGAAAAAAGAGCATGATTATGCTGTCCATAGTTCACAGTCTCTAGTTCATAGTATTCCTTCATCCACTCATGATCAGAGTATTACGAAAGAAGCTTCAGTTCCGAGTTTTGCCGGTGATGCAAGTATGCTACCAACATCTGACGAAAAATACTATTTTCAGCATAATCCAAAATTTATGGGGGCTGGAGCTATTTTATTGCCATGTGATGGTAAGGAGGCTTTTGAGAGAACTGCTAGTTCAAGCACGAATCTTAATCACACAACCACAACCTTAGAAGGACAAAGTTTTGAGCAGAATGGCCAGGGTTTAAGTGCTTTACCTCATTTAAATGTAAATGTAGTTGGAAGTCAAGTTGTATTTACTGAGCGTCCAGGAGGATTAAGTACAATAAGTTCCCAAGACCCAGATATTGCTAATGCAAACGCATCACAATTAAATCCTGTAATTCCGCAGACTCAGAATGTGGTGACTAGTGAACAGCTAACTCAACTTACCAACATTTCTGCCTCTCTGGCTATGTTGCTTGAAAATGGGCAGGAGCTACCAAAACTATATGCTGCTCTGAACCCGCATAGTCCCTTGGGGGCACCTTCAATTACTAATCTAGGAGGGCCATTTCAACCAGCTTCGTCTACCTCCATACAACTAGGCACTGCCTCTGCATTACAGAAACAATATGATCCCATGCATGATAGCATTGATTTGGAGAAGCCTGATGCTAATACCACGGCCCCTGGATTCTCTGCAGATCCCAGCAAACAGAACACAGCTGCTATTTGTGCGGATGGGAAGCCAACAATACAAGCAGATGCGGGTGGACGAAGTGGTGGTGACTTCAATAGTGGCAATTCCAGAGAAGAACTTAATAATGAGATACAGCCATCCAAACAGCCAGATACTGGTGCTAGTTCCATGGTTGTTTCTGTAAACAATGGAGATGGTGTTGACAAAACCAAGAAAGCACCGAGATATGCAAACACACAAGAGAATGGTCCATCTCAGAATGCAGAAAAAGATGGTGGAGCTGATGAGGGCAGGAAAAGCAAGGATGGGAAGGGAATTCGAGCATTTAAATTTGCACTTGTGGATCTTGTCAAGGAGCTTCTAAAACCCAATTGGAAGGAAGGTCAAATTGACAAGGAGGCCTATAAAACCATAGTGAAGAAAGTGGTTGACAAAGTGACTGGTACTATACAGGCAGCCAATGTCCCCCAAACACAAGAAAAAATTGAGCAGTATCTGTCATTTTCTAAGCCCAAACTTACCAAGCTTATACAGGTTAGTGCTGTTCACCCATTTGCACCTTCATTTGATTATCTATACATTCGGTGCATCATTCTAGATATTTTGCTTCACTGTGATGCTACATATGTTCTTTTTAATTATCCTGAAAAAGATACTGACCAAGAGAGTATCAGTTATTCTTTAACATACTTCAAAGCAACAATAGAAATACCATGAGATCTCTATTCCGGAAGGGTTACTGCAAATTTTTTGAAGGAATATCTGTTATTTTGGAGCTTCCTAATTTTCTATCAGGGTTCTTTTGTTTTATTATTATGCAAGTGAGATGCGTATATTTTAGTGCATATTTTTCATCTTTGTTAGAGTATCATACTATTCCTTATTTGGTGCAAAATATTTCATTTTTCTGCTTCTAATTTTAAGTGCATTCTCTCTGTTTGCTTCTGCTGCCTTCGGTTAGTCACGAGTACGAGATTCCCTACCCATACATGTTATAAAGATTTTCATTATGGATATTTTTTTGAAATATTATTTGTTTATCATTGTTCTGCAATGCTGGTTTTGATGGATCGATACTTTACTTTTCAAATTGACGAACTCAACTGTTGAAAAAACAAGTTTGCTTCAGATATATATATAAATCCGCTGATTGGTCTTCCCTTGTTGCAGGCTTATGTGGACAAGTTTCAGAAAGGCAAAGAGTAAGCATGTAGGCGAAGCTGGGTGTTGATTTATTTTCCATTCCCATGTGCCATAAGACAAAGTTGGACTGATGTTTGTTCATGTATTATAGTATTGCAACTTCAGGGAAGCATGTTTGTGCATCATATAGTAGTTGCTAGGGTTTGCTAACCTTCTGATTCCTACTTGTAGTGAATAGTTCTTCATTTTGCCATGTTTTGTTGAATGTGTGTCCCTTATAAACGTTACTCGCGGACTGGTGATTCCCAGTTTCTATAATTAGGTCTTGAAAATGTTCAGTTTTTGCAAATGATAATGAACAATGGTGTCATTAAAGTCGGTCATTTTATTTTGTAGATTTAATTATATAAGTTGTTTTGTGTTGTTTCGGTAAGCAAATCATCAAATCAACCGTGTCAGTAAATGTATGTTTGAAACTCTTTCAAATCTGAAGAGTGAACGTACTATTCCTACGCATAATCTCAGAAGTTTAATAAAGTTAAAAGAGAACATACGCGACATTCATACTTAGAGCCAGAGGGCTTAAATTTGCAAATTCTGCGTTTTGGGTTTTAACCTTTAACCGTTTTTCTTCTCATATCCTTGTTTTTCATGTAAACGCATACAACCTAATTATTTTATTTGTCTCGAAAGATTAATTGTATTATGTTATATTTTCAGGGGTAAATCAAGAAAATTCCAAGAAGGGGAACATTTATTTTATAATAATTTGAAAATTTTAACAAGTTTTTTTATCTCTATTTTTAAATGGTTGACTAAAATAATCTAAGAAATAATGACACTTTGTTACACCTAACTATATCGAAATGATACTTTTATACCGTAATTATTTTTTCTTTTTTTAGTACCGGACCATATTTTGGTGACAATCTACCTCTAAAATGTTTAATATACCTAAAATACATCTGATTCAATTGAAAAAAATAAAATTGAACTAATGGTGAAATCAAACTGGTTCAAATTGGGTTGGTTCAAATAAGATTCATTGATCCGACCAGTTCAAAACCTTAATTAATATAATAATATTACAAATAATTAATAAAATTAGAAATTAAAAAGAAAACTTCGGAACCTCCTCCTCTGACCAGACCTAGCTCCAGCGCTGCCTCCGGCCTCGTCTCCGACCTCGACACCCGCATCGTTGTGGTTGATCGCCTCTCCAAAACCTTCCTCAACGACCAGTCCTTCACCCTTCATTTGCCAAGTCCGATGACTAGTCCATTTTCCCCTCCTCTTCCACAAATTGAAACAAATCGTCAAAATCAAAATCTACAAATCCATCTTCGATTTCGAGCTTGATTCCAATCCAGATCTGTTTTCATGGCCGATCCATTGGCGTTTTCGTCATCTTCGTGGCCCGAATCGAGCACCAATATCCACCCTAACCCTAATTTCCTCTCCCCGCACAACTACGAGCACCCCCGATTCGGCGCCTCTGTTTGAGGGGTCTCCGGCGGCTCCGTCGTCTCCGGCAGCGACGCCATGATCGTCGTCTCCGACGATTGCGAATCCGAAGGGGCTGTGCGCGGTTTCACAACTCACTGGATCTTTGGTTCTGGTTTGTCTTGAGGTTGCAGAAGGGTCAGGCGACGACGCTGTCACCGACAAGGGAGACTTTAGCGAAAACGCGCTGTCACCGACAAGGAAACAAATGAAGCAATGACATATGTTGAAAATTTGAATGGCCCGTAAAGGTATTTTAGTCATTACAAATTAAAATTGAACCAATTCAATTCTGGTTTGATAAAACAAATTGAACCGGTTTAGTAAGTGACTCCTCATCGGAACTGTTATAGTCGGAATGTTCATAAGTCCAGTACCAATAGCTTTGATATTTTACCCTATCTTCCCATTTTTCAATACTTACACCATAATTTCTACCTTTACATCATGACTTAGTTGTTTAGCGAGTGTGGGTTGAAACATCTTGGTTTATTAGACCATGTATAGGAAAAACTTAAAAAACAAATAATGTTTGAATTTTCAAAAATATTTTTCAGCTATTCTTAACATATTGATGGTAGGTGCTTAAGGCGCTTTCTATAAAGTAACTTTTTGGAATAATCGAGACATAACCCTTCTACATTACAGAAAGAACGAGTCAAGTAATAACTTAAACCTTCAAAAAAAAATTGAAATTTTTGGAAAAAGCTAAAATAAAAAGCTTTCACACTACAAAATGGGTGAATTATGATAGTGAGGTGTTAATTATTATATACATAATTGGGTGGAGTGCGAATAAAATTGTACTTGGGAAATGTGAGGAGAAGCAAGCAGGTTTGTATGCACCTTAGCCTCTTTTGATTATCCTTTCACATTATTAACCTGAATCAACGTTACAAAAAGTCCTACTAATAGATTCACTCGAAGTATTAAGTCTACGATTAGTGGAGAGCGAATTTTTTTACTTAGCATATGAACCATAACATCTCTATAAAGTGGTCGTAGTGAAGCAATAGAGGACTTTAGCAGAATAAGACATGTTTGAATTTTGATTTATTATTACCTTACTAATTCTCGGCAATCAATCGCTAGAATCTGAATCAAGGACGTGGCGTAGAATAGAACGAGAACGCCTGTTTATGCAAAAGTTATGTGGGCTCCTCTATTTTGACGTACTAACTAGTTACGTTACGAAGTAGCACTGACACGTGTTTGAGCTCATGTGAGAGCTTGCTTCGCCTCGATTGTTTGCCCTTTCCCTTCAGCTTTCACTTTTCTCGAGGCATCTTCTGCTATTTGAAGAGTTTGCTGAGCTTCTTGTGGATCAATGTCACTACCCTTTTCCGCATCATGTGCGAAAACAATTATCTCATTATTGGTGATTCTAGCAAAACCACCCATCAGAGCCATCGATTGTTGGGATTTTGTGCCCTAACACAATGTATTTTCAATCTAATCGTGTAATAAGATTATTAGTTGAAATAAAATTAGCATTCATATTACTAAGTGTTGTAGTAATATCTTAAGTATAATTTGATTTGTATCATTAATATGTCAACACATAATAGTAGATCTACAGATCAGATAAAATCTTACTTAAGCAGTTCCCGATCAGAATAGCTTCATAAGAAGCGATCAGTATGAGGCTAACTCTAAATGATCACGCTCTACTGATCATGGCCAGAAGGGAGCTAGAGTTAGGTCATAGTATCACTAGACATGGGTGATATAGGCAGGGTCGGCTCAACGATTATTGAGGCCTAAAGCAAAAATTATAAATAGGGCCTTTTGTTTCATATAAACAAGATGGTATTCCAACAATTTTATTAAGATATCATGAGCCATACCTATTAAATCTAAGTGCACCATACACAAAATATACATTATAAAGCGACTAACTTTATAAAATCAATATATTCAAAATGAAGAAAAATTCACAATCACAGAAACGACTATAACATAAGGCACATAAGATTCAAAACATATAGCACTGTATCTCAAAATTACTACAAATCCAGATATGACATTCCAACGCTGACAGTAGCTTCAAAACTACCAGAATATACCAGGCATTAAACACAGAAAACTATATACATGATGAGCTCATCATGTATGCATAATTAAAGAACACATTAACTTATAACATCAAACAAAAAAAAACAAAATAATTACTGACATACCGAGATAAAGAGTGCAACAAATATTCAAAACAAATAGTATTAATTTACCTAGAAATTAAGTACATGATCTGATATAATTAAATTAATAAGCATTTAAGCACAGGTTTGGTGTTGATATTTATATCATTTTTCTGATAAATTTAAGAATGTAGCAAGTAAATTAATTATAACTTAAGCTACAACAATATCTATGTGACTGATTCTTTGACTTACACCAGATTTATTTTAGAAAAACTAAGACATAATGTTAGTTAATGTTATTATATAATCTGATTCCAAATACTATTGATATATCAATAACTTCACCAACAATACCAAATCATCTCAAATAAACTGACCAAACCTAGAATTAGATGAGCAAGACAAGAATTTACCTCAAATACCAAATAATTTCGATTCTTAATTGTGAATTCGATTCATACAAGATGACTCGACACAACTCAATAGTGGATTCAATTCATAGTCACAGATCTTTATATAAGAACGACAAGAACTTGAGTTTCTCTAGTCTTTTCTGAATTTAAAGCTCCATGGATTACTCACCCTTTGAAGAAGGAATCGAGGCGTCTCCTTGAAAATTAGAAAGAAATCTAGCTGAAACTAGGAACTAGATCCACCACAAAGATGAAAAGGCCGGAAAAAAAAATTATATTCGGCAGATTAAGAATCGGAATCGACGGCCTGGGAAGTTGGGAACTGCTCGTGCTTGGCTACGAAGAAGAGTGTATCAAATTTTGGGCTTTTTCTTATTAAAAAAAATGGGCCTTATATATCTACATCTAAAGCACATGAAAAGCCTGAAATTCTGTGGGCCTAAAGCGGCTGCTTTAGCAGCCTTACTGACGGGCCGGGCCTGGATATAGGACGACCCGATCATGAGTATGTTACGTAGACACGGTCATGAACATACTCATATGTCGACACATGAAATCACATCCTCAGACGGAAGGATCATTGAGGTCACTATGTAATGAGTGACGAGTTTGACTCAGTCTAACGTCTCCTGTAAAAGGGTTACAATAACGACTGTAATTGGCTCGATCACGAGCTACATGAATTGACTCAATAGATCGCTGAAGGATTTATCCCTCATACGGACGTATGAGCAGATATCTGTTTAGGCCACTTGATGAGTACAACTGAAATACAATAGCATGGTCATGCAGTTGATACAGAGTATTAGTTACAATTCAGTTAACTCAAATCAAGAAACAGGACAATTGAACGAGGATGTCTTGTCTATGCCTCGTGGTTGTCAAAGATATCAAGAGGATAAAATGATAGATTCATGTACGACATGGTTAAGTTAAAATCTCGATAATCACAAGCGTTAGGTAATCATAATGTCTTGCTAGAGGCCACTCATGATGAAAAGGGTAAAATGATAATTTTACCAGTCCGCCAACGTGTCGTGAGCCTAGAGGGTCACACACTAAAGGCTGAGTAAAACGGATGGAATCATATAGAGGAATCATGAGAGAGAAAAAATCTGGTTTTGGATTAAACCGATTTCGGTTTTGGATTAAACCGGAAATCAAGAACGGTTTAGCTGGACCAATTAATTATAATCTAAATAAATAGATTTAATTATTTTAGCTTAACAGAGCCTAACCAGATTTGGGCTTCTCTACATTAAGTAATTAAAAGATTTGGGCTTTAAGCTCATTAAGGCCTTTAATTAATTATTGTCTAAAAAAGTTATAAAATGGAAAATTTCAGATTTGAAAAATAAGAAATTGTTTTCCAAAACCCCAATCTCTCTCTCTCTCTCTCTCTCTCTCTCTCTCTCTTGGCCGACCGGCCCCTCTTCCTCTCTCCTCCCCATTTTGCTTGCTTCGATCTTCTAGTAAGGATCGTTGTGAGTATCTCCGGATTGCTCTTCCTGTGTGAACGTTCTTTAGAGGTCACTAAATTTTGTTTAGTGACAAAGAGATTTAAAATTAAGGTAATCTATAATTTTATTCTAGCCTAGATCTCATGATCATGTAAGATCTTTATTGAACATGGAACTTTGAGGTTAATTTCTTGTATGGGCATGGAATTAATTAATTGGAACCCTCAAAAATTCCTTCCCCGATACCCTAGTAGTTCTAGCCGTAAACGATGGATACTAGGTGATGCGCGTATCGACCCGTACGGTGCTGTAGCTAACGCGTTAAGTATCCCGCCTAGGGAGTACGTACCATAGATTCTAGAGTTTTTTAACGCCTCAATTGTAAATTATTGGTCGTTGAGATTTATGGGTAAGCTGGATTAATATTTAGAGATCTATATTACCTCTCTTTTTTCCCCTTCAGCGAAATGGAAAAATTTTTCTATTTGGAATCGTTTTGGGTCTAATTCCTATTACTTTGGTTGGATTATTTGTAACTGCATATTTACAATACAAACGTGGCGATCAATCGGGCCTTTGATTAATTAGCATTTTTTTTACTGACCTCTTCCTTTTATCCATGGGAGGTCAAGTTCGGATTTATATATGATATAAATCTAACATATCAATTTATGATCTCATAAATCAAAATGGAATAACCCGGTTGAGGCGTAATGATCAACCGTATGTAATGTATTCTATGTCTCATACCAGGTCTCATTCCCCCCCCCCCCCCTTTTTGGAGGAGTCGATGACTATTCATACCTAGTACTTTGACACCAAATTAAGTGTTTGACCCACTACATACTTTCTTGATTTGACCAATTCTAAATTGTGTGCAATAATTTCAAAAAAATTTGCAAGTCAACACGCATATAAGATCAATATAAGTTTTAAATTGTTGGAGCACTTCTCTTTAGTTGCATCGCATATATAACTGCATCCGTAGAGTGAATTTGTGGCTATTCTATTTGTAAGCTCTCATGAGATGTCAAATTCCTCATAGAGGGTGACTCACAGGGTATAGTCTAAACTTGTGAGTGTATTGTTTACCCTTCATACACCCACACGTCCATACTATACATTTACAAGTATAGACTATATATCTACAAGTTTAGACTATACACTCACAAGTTTGAACACTAGAATTATAAGTTTAGATAATACACTCATAAGTTTGACTATACACTCACACGTCTAGACTATACACTCACAAGTTTAGACTATACACTCGTAAGTTTGGTTTCTCTCACACTTGGAATCCCACATCACTTAGATGTGAAACTTTTTTGTTGTTTATATTGGTTTGTCTCCCTCATCTATCAGTTGTGTGTGGGCCTTTTAGGGGTAACCCGCGGCTACGGCCAAACCCACACGCGCGTCGTCGTCTGTCCGTCCGGCCGTCACGGCCCGGCCGGGCTCCGGTAGAGCACATGCGGTGCGAGCAAACCAATCTTTTGAAAAAATAAAAAGGTCGACATTATACTCATAATCGCGACATTACACCCAATATTTATGTTTCATGTGAGTGTAGTATTATGGTGGATAGAAGAAATTGTCCTCACTGAAACATATGACAATTTAACGTGGAATGTTTCTCCGTATTTCCACGTGTCAACAATCCTAACACCACGCGCAAATTTGACGACTGGATCAACAGTTCGGACATGTCTTACATATGGGCTTGGAACCCATAACCTCACAAAAGGGAGCTTATTTTTGTACCACTAAATTATGTTATTGAAAATTTAAAAGTTTTGAATCATATTTTAGAATGTTAGCGTACATTTAAATTTAAATGACATTGACATTGTCACTATTTAGATAAATAAATTGAAGAGAGTACATATTAGTATGAGTAATCATTTAAATAATAATAATAATAATAATAACAACAATAATAATAATAATAAAACTCAATTCTTAATAAGTGTTTCAGTTTACATTTAAATGACGTAGATTTTATCACTATTAAAATAAATAAATCGGAGAGTCTACATATTAGTATGGATAATAAAGTAGGAAAACTGCATCTCAATATAGGAAGAAAATAATATAATAATAGTTATAACGCTTCAATTATCAATAAGATAAATTTTACTAATCTGTAAATCTCACTGAGATTCAATAAATTTTATGGGTAAGATGAATTTTACAATAATAGAAAATTAATAATTTTTAGTGAGCGTTTTTTTATTTTATATCATGTTAACAGTTTTGAATCATATTTATAAGTGTTTCAATTTACATTTAAATGACGTAGATGTTTTCACTATTCAAATAAATAAATTTAGAGATTTTATCTTAGAATGTGATGATCTGGTAAGACTTTCAAAAAATATAACGTTTCAATATAAAAAACTGAATCCATTACATATTTATATACTCATGCTTGGGTTAAGCTCGAAATAATATTGTTAGGTTCGAAATCAATTCAAGCCCGCGTCAAACTCGACTTTTTCATGATACTTAATTTATATTTTTAAATGCATGTTGCTTACAATTAACTTTTCTATCTGATTCCATTCATAAAGACCGACTCAAAAAGTATTTAATCGACTCAAGTTCAAAATATTTTGTACAGTTGAAGTTAAGTTGAGTTATAAAAACAATCACATTTAAATTTAGCTTGACTCTGTTTGACTTGTCTAATTTTCATTATGAAAATATTAGTTAACATTTTTTTGAATCAAAAGTAAAAAGTTACGTATTAACTGCATTAGATATATATAAAACATACAATAATCATAGGGAAAAGTATTCTAAACCAGTTTTCAGATATTAGTTTTAGGAATGACATGCAACATGCTGATTTTGTGGCGGTTTTATAAGTCCACAGACATTATTCATAGTGCCCTTCCCCAACGAGAACAGGGATTTCCTATGTACCGAATATAAATGCTATTAAAAAAAAAGTTGAAGTAAAATTCAATTTTATTTAAGAAGTGTCAAAAGTTTTATTTTAAAATATTATTTTTACTAGTGAAATATTAGTATATGTATTTAAAAATATTATTTCATTACATATATGTATTCAAAAATAATATTTTTATTAAATATATGTTATTTACTAGTGAAATATGAAAAAAATATATTACTAGAAAATCATAACTAATAGGCAATAAGACAAGGGATAATGACATTTTGTTACACCTAACTATAGCGAAATGACACTTTCATACCCTAACTATTTCTCTCTTTTTTAATACCCTAACAATTTTTTTGTGCCAACCTATCTCTAAAATGCCTAAAATACCTTTGGTTCAATTAAAAAAAATAGATTTGAACCAATAGTGAAATCAAACTGGTTCAAATTGGGCCGGTCCAAATCAGATTCGTTTACCCGACCAGGGGTATTTTAGAGGTATGTTGTCACAAAAAAATTGTTAGAGTACTAAAAAAGAAAGAAAAATAATTAAGGTATTAAAGTGTCATTTCGCTATAGTTAGGTGTAACAAAATGTCATTATCCCACAAGACAATAATATGAATCATATAATATTCTTATTATCCTAACATTCCTAATATAATTGACTTGTATGATGAAAGTTTTCGAATAATTAAATTTTAGTGAACGGTTTTAGCCTATATTATATTAAAAAATTTAAATCATATTCATAATTGTTTCAGTTTATATTTAAATGACGTAAATTTGTTCACTATATAAATAAATAAACTTAGATGATCTATTTATTAGTATAGGATGATCTAAGTGTAAACAAAATGAATCGAGCCTCATTTTGACAAGGTTCGACTCGTGAAGTAAATATTCGACTTGAGCTCGACTTGGGCCCGAACGAGTTATCGCAACTAAGCTCGCATTCAACTCGAAATAAAATAGACAAGCTCGAGCTCGGCTCAATTTGGTTCGCTCATATTTCAATACAAATATTCATTAAAAATTAAATAAATAATAAATAATTCAACTAATAAATGAACCAACTTGAGATTGACTCGACTTGATTCGGCTTGTCTGATTTTATCATACAAATTTAATAATATACAATTAATTAAATATTAAACGAGCCGGCTCGCGAACCTACCGAGCCGGCTCGCGAACCTGCCGAGCCTTAAAAGGTTAGGCTCGAGCTTGACTCGTTTGTTAAACGAGCCCAATCTTGAACTCAAATTCAGCTCGAGCTCGATTATAACGAGATCTAATCGAATATTGAACGAATCGAGCTCGAGCGGCATGTTAAGAGATCAGCTCGTTTACAGCACTCCTAGCAGGACTTTCAGGAGAATAATATAAAAATATAACGCTTCAATATTTTCTTTGGCTTATACTAATGTATAGGAGTGTAAACAAACCGAATCAAGTCTACATTTATCAACACAAGCTTAGGTCAAGCTCGAAATAATATTTTTCGGTTGGAGATCAACTCAAGCTCGATTTCAGCTCTTAAAATTGACAATTTTGAATTCAATCGACTTGATTTGGCTCACATAACTTTTATCGTACATTTTCATTAAAAATATTTTATTTTTATTATATAAAAATAATATAGCTAATTAAGTACTAAAGGAGTTGGCTCGTGAGTTTTAGTGGTTTACCTCAAGTTATTTGTTCGTTTATAATAAGCTTAACTTTGAACTTGAATTATGCTCGAGCTCTATTGAAATATTTAATTAATCGTGTTCAAGTTGATTGTTAAAGACACTACTCCCTTACAACCCTACCAATATGACTTCAATTATGTAAATACTGAATAAATTATTTTTTCGTCTCAAAATATATTCATTTGGACGTTTTTTAAGGATATTAATTTGTAGTTTAAATACATTATACTTACAATTTATTTTTGTATGTGTTTTTATTCTTGAAACGTGGACACAAAAAGTACTTACTCGACTTGAGTTTAAAATAGTTTATATAGATAAATATAAGTTTTACTGAAAAAAAACATCAACCCCAATGTTGGTTCGACTCAATTTGAATCGTCTAGAATTTTTTTGATCGGCAAAATTTTAAGATTATTGTATCAATAATAGGTTCAAAACACATCATTTATGTTAAAGGAGCCTCAATATTACCACTTGACTCCCACCGAGAGGGGGCTAACCGAGGTTGGGAGAGAGGTACAATGAAGTTTGAAGAGAATAAATATGGGATGTGTAAATACCACAACGTGACTCGAATACAAATCCCTTGGACCTAAGTGCAAGTGTTAAACCAATTGATCAAGCAAACGTTGGTCGAATCGTCTAGTTTTCACTATAAAAATATTAGTGAAAAATTTTTTTCAACTTAAATTTAACAATTATATATTAAATGTATTAGATATAGAATATACAATCAACTATATTCTAAACGAGTTCAAACTTTAGAATTGACAAATATTTCTGATAAAAAAATTATATTCTAAACCAGTTTAGAGATGCTTCTTCCTCTCAAGAACATATGGATCTATCACTATCTATTAGTTTTAAGAACGGTGACATAATGATTTTGTGGGTCATTCTTTCTCGATGGGTCCTGGGATTCCCATCTCCCAACCTATGTTATTAAAAAAATAATAATAAGATTATTAATTTAAATTATTATTTTTGATAAAAATATCTATTTTTTATTAAATATGTATTTAAAATATTATTTTTCATTAAATAATATATATAATTTAAATATTAAGGAGGGGAAGGGTTACCGTCCTCGGCCTGCCCCTAATTAGTTCAACTTTTAGATTTATTATATCTTAACATGATAATAGAGTACATGTCACGTACATTCACGTCATGGTATTTTAATACACAAGAGGAGAATTCGAGTCTAACATATTTCTCACGTCACTATTCAATGCATGTATTCGAATTTCATCTATTCTTTTCAGATTTTAAATGGATCATATTTTAACACAATATGATAATTTGATAAATATCCACATGGTAGATGCAAAGTAATATATTTTATTTCCGAGCTAAATTATCAAATGTTACCAGAAAAATAGATGCAAAGTAAACAATAAAGATCTGTATGAGATTTTAACACCTCATGTAAGTATAGAAAAATTAAAATTAATTGTGTAGGTAAAGTGTATAACAGTAACAAATATGTGACACGTTTACATTATCAAATGTTCATCTCGTATAGAAATGTAAAATAAATTATTTTAATCATCGTGATATACGTAAAATTTTCTTATACCCAAGTGGCCTCTTTCAATCAAAAGAATAAGTTTACAAAGTTAAGCTCGAGCTCATGTTCAAACTTTTTACTCAAGTTTGAATCAAGCTTGACTCGATTTAGTTCTTTTATTTTCAGTTACATATTTATTAAATATTATATTAATTATATTTTCTAATTAATTACTAATTAAACCATTTTACGAGTTTATCGAGTCTTAATAGTTTGGCCTCAAATTTGAATTGTTTATTATATGAGCAAAACCTTGAGCTCTATTATAATGAGTATGAGATAAATATTTAGTGAATCGAGATCGAGCGAGTCGGCTCATTTACACCCGTGTCTTCATTGTCGGTGGAAGATGAACCCAAATTTTTTAAATATTAAATCCTCAAATAATAAACAATCCTTGTATATATAAGAAAGAGGTCACTTGGGTATAAAAAAAAATCTTAAGTATATCATGCAGTAACACATGAGTGATGATTAGAATAATTTAATTTACATTTATTTGTAAAACGAATATTTGACAATGTAGACGTGTGATTGAAACAGTTTACCACATATTTATCAAGTAAAATAAAACAACCTACTATGTGTTTATTTACTGTTATATACTTTAAACCTACACAATTATTTGTAATTCTCAATTTATGATCTCATAAATCAATATGGAATAACCCGGTTGAGGCGGAATGATCAACCGTCTGTAATGCATTCTATGTTCCATACTAGGTCTCATTCCCCCCCCCCCCCCCCTCCCTTTTGGAGGCGTTTGACCCAATACATACTTTCTTGATTTGAACGATTCTAAATTGTGTGCAATAATTTCAAGAAAATTTGCAAATCAACACGCATATAACATCAATATAAGTTTTAAATTGTTGGAGCACTTCTCTTTAGTTGCATCGCATATATAACTGCATCCGTAGAGTGAATTTGTGGCTATTCTATTCATACACCCACACGTCCATACTATACACTTACAAGTATAGACTATATATTTACAAGTTTAGACTATACACTCACAAGTTTGAACACTAGAATCATAAGTTTAGACAATACACTCATAAGTTTGACTATACACTCATAGGCTATACACTCACACGTCTAGACTATACACTCACAAGTTTAGACTATACACTCATAAGTTTGGTTTCTCTCACACTTGGAATCCCACATCACTTAGATGTGAAACTTTTGTTGTTGTTTATATTGGTTTGTCTCCCTCCTCTATCAGTTGTGTGTGGGCCTTTTAAGAGTAACCCGCGGCTACGGCCAAACCCACACGTGCGTCGTCGTCCGTCCGTCCGGCCGTCACGGCCCGGCCGGGCCGGGCTCCAGTAGAGCACATGCAGTGCGAGCAAACCAATATTTTGAGAAAAATAAAAGGGTCGACATTATACTCATAATCATGACATTACACCCAATATTTATGTTTCATGTGAGTGTGGTGTTATGGTGGATAGAAGAAATTGTCCTCACGGAACCATACGACAATTTAAAGTGGAATGTTTCTCCGTATTTCCACGTGTAAACAATCCGGACACCACGTGCAAATTTGATGACTGGATCAACAATTCGGACATGTCTTACATATGGGTCTGGAACCCATAACCTCACAAAAAGGAGCTTATTTTTGTACCACTAAATTATGTTATTGAAAATTTAAAAGTTTTGAATCGTATTTTAGAATGTTAGCATACATTTAAATTTAAATGACATTGACATTGTCACTATTTAGATAAATAAATTGAAGAGAGTACATATTAGTATGGACAATCTAATAGAACAGCTTCCCCTCATTTAAATAATAATAATAAAACTCAATTCTCAATAAGTGTTTCAATTTACATTTAAAGGACGTAGATTTTATCACTATTAAAATAAATATACCGGAGAGTCTACATATTAGTATGGACAATAAAGTAGGGAAACTGCCTCTCAATATAAAAAGAAAATAATATAATAATAGTTATAACGCTTTAATTATCAATAAGATAAATTATACTAATCTGTAAATCTCACTGAGATTCGATAAATTTTATGGGTAAGATAAATTTTGCAATAATAGAAAATTAATAATTTTTAGTGAGCGTTTTTTATTTTATATCATGTTAACAGTTTTGAAACATATTTATAAGTGTTTCAATTTACATTTAAATGACGTAGATGTTTTCACTATTCAAATAAATAAACTTAGAGGTTTTACCTTAGTATGTGATGATCTGGTAAAACTTTCAAGAAATATAACGTTTCAATATAAAACACTGAATCCATTACATATTTATATACTCATGCTTGGGTTAAACTCGAAATAATATTGTTAGGTTCGAAATCAATTCAAGCATGCGTCAAACTCGATTTTATAATGATACTTAATTTATATTTTTAAATGCATGTTGCTTATAATTTACTTTTGTATCTGATTCTATCCATAAAGGCTGACTCAGAAAATATTTAATCGACTCAAGTTCGAAATAGTTTATATAGTTGAAGTTAAGTTGAGTTATAAAAACAATCACATTTAAATTTAGCTTGACTCGTTCGACTTGTCTAATTTTCATTATTAAAATATTAGTTAACTTTTTTTTTGAATTAAAAGTAAAAAGTTACATATTAAATGCATTAGATATAAAACATACAATAGGGAAAATTATTCTAAACTAATTTTCAGATATTTCCCTTCTCTCAAAACATCTGAATCTATTATAACCGGTTAGTTTTAGGAATAAAACAACATGCTAATTTTGTGGCGGTTTTATAAATGCACACCAATCATAGTGCCCTTCCCCAATGAGAACAAGGGATTTCCTATCTACCTAACCCAAATGCTATTAAAAAAATTTTAAAATAAAATTCAATTTTATTTAAGAAGTGACAAAAGTTTTATTTTAAAATATTATTTTTAATAGTATATATATTAAATATATTATTTCATTAAATATATGTATTAAAAATAATATTTTTATTAAATACATATTATTTACTAGTGAAATATGAAAAAAATATAATAATAGAAAATCATAACTAATAGGGTTTAAGACAATAATATGAATCATAGAATACTTTTATTATTCTAGCATTCTTAATATAATTGACTTGTATGATGAAAAGTTGTCGAATATATAATTTTTAGTGAACGTTTTTAGCCTATATTATATTAAAAATTTTAAATCATATTTATAATTGTTTCAGTTTATATTTAAATGACGTCAATTTATTCATTATATAAATAAATAAACTTAGATGATCTATTTATTAGTATGGGATGATCCAGCAGGGAGAGTGTAAACAAGATGAATCGAGACTCATCTTGACAAGGTTCAACTCGTGAAAAAAGTATTCGACTTGAGCTCGACTTGGGCAAGAAACGAGTTTTTGCAACTAAGCTCGCATTCAACTCGAAATAAAATAGATAATCTCGAGCTCGGCTCGATTCGGCTCGCTCATATTTCAATACAAATATTCATTAAAATTTAAATAAATAATAAATAATTCAACTAATAAATGAACCAACTTGAGATTGACTCGACTTGATTCGGCTTGTCTGATTTTATCATACAAATTTAATAATATATAATTAATGAAATATTAAACGAGCCGGCTCGCGAACCTACTGAGCCTTAAAAGGTTAGGCTCGAGCTTGACTCATTTGTTAAAAGAGCCCAATCTTAAACTCGAATTCAGCTTGAACTCGATTATAACGAGCTCTAATCGAATATTGAACGAGTCGAGCTCGACCAGCTTGTTAAGAGATCAGCCCGTTTACAACACTCCTAACAGGACTTTCAGGAGAATAATATAACAAATATAACGCTTCAATATTTTCTTTGGCTTATACTAATGTATAGGAGTGTAAACAAACCGAATCAAGTCTACATTTATTAACACAAGCTTAGGTCAAGCTCGAAATAATATTTTTCGGTTGGAGATAAACTCAAGCGCAATTTCAGCTCATAAAATTGACAATTTTGAATTCAATCGACTTGATTTGGCTCACAAAACTTTTATCGTTCATTTTCATTAAAAATATTTTATTTTTATTATATAAAAATAATATAGCTAATTAAGTATTAAAGGAGTTGGCTCGTGAGTTTTAATGGTTTATCTCAAGTTATTTGTTTGTTTATAATAAGCTTAACTTTAAGCTTGAATTATGCTCGAACTCTATCCAAATATTTAATTAATCGTGTTCAAGCGGATTGTTAAAGACACTACTCCCTTACATCCCTACCAATATGACTTAAATTATGTAAATTCTGAGTAAATTATTTTTTCGTCTCAAAATATATTCATTTGTAGGTTTTTTTAAGGATATTAATTTTTAGTTTAAATACATTATACTTACAATTTATTTTTGTACGTGATTCTATCCATGAAACGTGGACGCAAAAAGTACTTACTCGACTTGAGTTTAAAATAGTTCATATAGATAAATTTAAGTTTTACTAAAAAAATAATCAACTCTGATGTTGGTTCGACTCAATTTGAATCGTCTAGATTTTTTTTTATCGGCAAATTTTTAAGATTATTTTATTAATAATGAGCTCAAAACACATCATTTATGTTAAAGGAGCCCCAATATTACCACTTGACTCCCACCGAGAGGGGGCTAACCGAGGTTGGGAGAGAGGTACAATGAATATTGAAGAGAATAAAAGTGGGATGTGTACCACAACGTGACTCGAATACAAATCCCTTGAACCTAAATGCAAATGTTAAACCAATTGATCAAGCAAACGTTGGTCGAATCGTCTAATTTTCACTATAAAAATATTAGTGGAAAGTTTTTTTTCAACATAAAATTAACAATTATATATTAAATGTATTAGATATAGAATATACAATCAACTATATTCTAAACGAGGTCAAACTTTAGAATTGACAAATATTTCTGATAAAAATTTTTTAAACGGGTTTAGAGATGTTTTTCTCCTCTCAAGAACATATGGATCTATCATTATCTATTAGTTTTAGGAACAGAGACATAGTGATTTTGTGGTAGTTTTATAAACCCACCCTGATCATAGTACCTTATTGTCGTTCTTTCTCATTGGGGGCCTGGGATTTCCCATCTCCCACCCTATGTTATTAAAAAAATTTAATAAGATTTTTAATTTTAAATATTATTTTTGATAAAAAAAATATCTATTTTTCATTAAATATGTATTTAAAATATTATTTTTTATTAAATAATATATATAATTTAAATATTAGGGAGGGAAAAGGTTACCGTCCTCCTCGGCCTTCCCCTAATTATTTCAACTTTTAGATGTATTATATCTTAACATGATAATAGAGTAAATGTCAGGTACATAGTCTCACGTCATGGTTTTTAATACACGAGAGGAGAATTCGAGTCTAACATATTTCTAATGTCACTACTTGATGTATGTATTTGAATTTCATCTATTTTTTTCCAGATTTTAAATGGATCATATTTTAACACAATATGATAATTTGTTAAATATCCACTTGTTACATACGACAAAAATAAATTGTTTTACTCACGTAAATATATTATCAAATATCCACATGGTAGTTGCAAAGTAATATATATTATTCCCGGGCTAAATTATCAAATGTCACCAGAAAAATAGAACAATAAAGATCTATATGGGATTTTAACACCTCATGTAAGTATAGAAAAATTAAAATTAATTTTGTAGGTAAAGCAGTAACAAATATATGGTAAAGTGTTTCAATCACACGTTTACATTATCAAATGTTCATCTCGTATAGAAATGTAAAATAAATTATTTTAATCATCACTCATGTGTTACCGCCTGATATACGTAAAATTTTCTTATACCCAAGTGACCTCTTTCAATCAAAAGAATAAGCTTACAAAGTTAAGCTTGAGCTCCCGTTAAAACTTTTTACTCAAGTTTGAATCAGGCTTGACTCGATTTAGTTCTTTTATTTTCAGCTACATATTTATTAAATATTATATTTATTATATTTTCTAATTAATTACAAATTAAACCATTTTACGAATTTATCGAGTTTTAATAGTTTGGCCTCGAATTTGAATTGTTTATTACATGAGCAAAACCTTGAGCTTTATTATAATGAGTATGAGATAAATATTTAGTGAATCGAGATCGAGCGAGTCGGCTCATTTACACCCGTGTCCTCATTGTCAGTGGAAGATGAACCCAAATTTTATAAATATTAAATCCTCAAATAATAAACAATCCTTGTATATGTAAGAAAGAGGTCACTTGGGTATAAAAAAAATTTTAAGTATATCATGCAGTAACACATGAGTGATGATTAGAATAATTTAATTTACATTTATTTGTAAGACGAATATTTGACAATGTAAACGTGTGATTGAAACAATTTACCACATATATATCAAGTAAAATAAAACAATATACTATATGTTTATTTGCTGTTATACACTTTAAACCTACACAGTTATTTGTAATTCTCCTTGCAGTTATTTGTAATTCTCCTTGTAGGAATTTTAATCTATACTTACATTACATGAGGTGTTAAAATGCCATATGGATCTTTATTGTCCCTTTAATAAAAGTAAGAAAATATTCTTTAAAATTGATAAACTTGGTACGTATGATATTGATGCGAGTGAAAGGGAAGTACCAAAATTTACTGAAGCTGCTTGAAATGAAATGTCAAAGAGAAAATGGAGAGGAAGGTGTTTGAGAGTAATTGGTGAAACAAGTCCCGATAAGTCTTGTTGATGTTAACATGCATAGAAAAAAGTAGGATCTCAACCACAATGAAAAGGGTTTAATCATGCTTTTTAGGCATCACAAGATTTGCTGTACCCTTTCCCTTTTTCACCATTTATAGGATCTCTCAATCCTCACCCTAACCCAACCCAACCCTACCTCCACCTTCACCTTCCCTTTCAAATTAGTTTAATTATATAGCCAGTAAATGTTTCTATACGTGATGCGATCTCAATTAATTAATATGTGCTCACGTCTATTTATTGAGTCGGTTTGTATAGGATGAAATTATTTTAACGTTTATTTTCTTGAACTGAACGAAAGATCGATCAGTTTGTTAATGTGGTTAATAATATTTAGTAGGTGGGTAATGGAGAATGAGAAGAAGATAAAGATGAGTTTAATGGGTTTGCTTCTTCCCAATGCATGGAGAGATGAGCTATCTAGTGTACATATAAAGGCCCAACAGGAGGCATGTTCACTTTTCAACCTCTTTTTCTCTAATTGGAACATTGACATGTCTCTCTCTATGCAAGTCACTCAATTCCACACTCTCATAGAGAGCCTCATGGGTTTGAATTTTTTGACCCAATATTCAAAAACCCCCTTTTAAATTTTCCTCTCATGATGTGAAATTAATTATATGGTGTCATATCACATCCAATATCAATCCATCTCCCCAAAATCTCCTTCCCCCATTTACCAACTCTCGATGGTAAAGCTAAGTTTCTTGTGATCATAAGCCACCCTCATTGCACACATACATGCTTGGATCATTTTGGGTGTCTTTTTGTTCTCTCTCATTTTAGGGTTCCATATTGCATTGGAATCATGATGTTTAATACGAGCGAGCTCACAGTAGTATGCAACCTCGATTACGACTCACAACACCTTATCGAAATAAATACACATAACCCGTAATTATTGACTAATTATTTCTCTCAGATATACTCTTTGCTTTCATGACATCCTGTGTGTTGGTATGCCCCATTAACACAATTCTTGTTGGTGAATTGCAAAGTTTATGTTAAGGGCTTATGTTAACAAATATAGCTATATGTATCTATGCCATTGTTGTCTCCAACAATTTAACTTGGTTGGTTGAATTTGTCATAAAATTCTTTGGATGGTACAAACGTTTATGTGAAAAATTTATTTGGCATGCCCATATTTATTGTGAATGGATATATATGGTATTTGTCCTAGTCTATAAGTAGAAGCTGCAATACACAATACAAATAGTGCATGCATGGCACTATTTGGCTTAAGTAAAACATCAAATAACCATACAAATATATATTTCAACCCAAAGATTTGGAAATATCATCATGAAACATGACCATATTTGATTATGCACATTCGCATCCAACTCTGCAAGAAAGCTTGTTGTGTGAATATATGGTAAATGATAAAAGGCCCACAATTTTTCCCCTTAAATATATGATTAATTATAGCATATAGACACACATGTAAATGAGTATTAATGTGGTTCATGAAATGTTACATCATGAGTTTTTGTGAAACCCTAGCAGCTGGAAATGATTGATATTTTGCATGCGCAAGTGAAGAGCACAATACATAAGAATTATGACATTTCTAGATACAGCTAGCTAAACGAAAGTGACTCAATGTATTGCAATATTTTGAACAATACATGACTTAAGTTCAAGGTTTTATCACCGTCCGATCGAGAATCGAGGGTACTTGCTTCTTGTTCCAACCTCGTGATGTTGTGATGAACTTGTGGTAACTATAAATTCTACGCCTCTTACCTCATGAATCGGAAAAAAAACAAAACAAAGTTGTACAAAATTATTATCCCGTCACTACAATTTTTCAACAAAAATGACACATAAATGAAGAAATTGGGTTGTGTGTACATGATTCATATATTTTTCATAATAATTTTATCTTCTTTTTTTCGGAAGAATTATATATTGCATGTGGGCATAATTATAGAAGTTTGAGGTGCACAACTTGCTGATAGAAAAATGTCTTAAAATGTGTCATTTGCATTAATTAGAAACAAAAAATATTCCCTTTCTAATTATTTTTCTTCCCTTGAAGTATTTTTTATGTAAAATGATCATGACTAAATCATTAATATATATATATATAGTCTCATTCTTAAATTTATTGCAAATTAAAAAAAGGCCTCATTGTTTTGTTAAGTAGACATTGTAACGATTTGAGTTTCACACTATTAATGGAGATATCTGTACTCAAACCCCATTTGAACATGATGAAAAATACATGTTTAACTCATATCTGATGTTTTTCATGATGACTATATATAATTAGAAAGTCCCATTGCATAATAATAAATCTACTTATATGAATATATCCACATTATAAAATAAGTTTGTTTTCCACTTTTACGCGTTCAATATTTTCTCATTTGGAAATTTTAGTTAGTTGTGTTAGATCACTTTGTACTCTCTTTTTTCAAATTTGAGTTGGTTAGATTCAATTGCACGATAGTTCCCTCTCAGTTATTATATGACGAAAGATTAATTTATTGACACGAAAAATCAACCGTCTGTGATAATGACATTTGAAAACGTCAGGTGCATGTTGATATTTCTCGAAGAAAGCGTATTAATCTTTGAGTGATTCAAACTTTTTGCAAGAGGGGATGTCAATTTAGTAAAGGAAATGTGTTGCACCCATGTTCTATATTGCATAATTACTATAGCTGGTTTTTACATGATTGTTAGGTATCTTTTTCAGTTTGGTAGAATTATACAATGTTTATCAAAATATGTTCTAGCTTAAAGGGTAAAAGTCATCATATGTGCATACATATATATTTCAATTGGTGAACTTTCAAGTCATTGGTTCAGTTACTTGAGATGTATAATCATTATTCATTTGTAGTACACATGACATGATGTTTCAATCTTTGACAAAGTTGAGATTAAGATTAGCTAATTATGGATTGGGTTGAGTTTGAATTGACAAAGTCGGAAATAAAGTAATTCAAATGAGATTTTTTTTGAAGTGTATAAATTCTAAGTACCAATTCTTTTTTGTCTCTCCCTTTAATTTTCATTTAGCTTGTAACCTTTAAGGTGTAATACTAGCTTTAATTAATAATTAGAAGCAATTGGCGATTTCTTATACGTATATTAAAGAGAACTATTCATGGGGTGTACATACACAAAATTTATATAACAACGTAAATAAGGGGTCTCTTGACAAAAATGTATGATATATATATTATTTAATTTTATATGTTTTTTAAAATCATTTACTAATAATACAATTTTTTTTGTATAAACAAGGTCTCTAGCTAGCCCAAATTTAGTACACATGACTAGACAAAAAAAATTGTCCAACTAATCATAATAAAATTTTATAATTTGTTACTTTTCAAAATTCAAATTCACATATAATTAAATAAGTGTGTATTTGTTCTCAGAAGATATCAGCAGCTGTTTGAGACACACATTTTTTAAGATGACTCGTGAAATAATTGAAAATTTATATAATTATTTAAAAGTATATTTATGTATTTAATCTCTATATAATAATGCACTTTTTTCTTGTATTTAGGAAGGGGGAAACACTTTAGACAACGATTTTAAATCAGAAAAGAGATTCAAGAAAGAACGGATCTGTTCACTCTATTAATAACCAATTTTTAAAAGAAATTAGAATGCAAATGTGAAATTGATGATTGAAATATTTTAACATCAAAATATAATATAAAAACTTCATTTTATGCCAAAATAAAGATAGAGGTTTCAAGTGTTTGTAACTGACAACTTATTATAAACAATACATAACATTGAAGAGAGTGCTCTACTAATTAGGGTGTAACAAAGAAAAAGCCAGCAATCCTTCATTAGTTATATTTCCATGTGAATAAAAAATACATTTATTTAGAGAATAGTTATAGAAAATATAAAAATATTAGAAGTAAATAACAAAGTTCCATTATATCATCAAGCTGGTTTTGAAGCTACAACTTGCACACCACCCACTATAGACCCATTGAATTCAATTCACCACCATCACTACAATATAAATAGTTATTATATATACAGATATAAAATAAACCTCCCCACACACACACTGGTTTCTCCATATCTCTCTCTTTCTCTCTCTCCATAAACACAAACACAAACCATTTCTCTCTTGTAAGAAATTACATCATTAGTTGATTATTGATATGGATCATATCATCAGCAGTGATAAGTTCCCAAGCACCCACAACCCTTGTTGGAATCTTGAGAATATGGCCATGGAAGCACCAAATAGCCATAGCCATAACAACAACATTGATCATCATCATCCCCATACCATTCAGCACCATCCCTTGGATCAATCCATCATCCCCATGTGGCCTCCCAATTTTCTCCCCCTCCATCCCTCTTCCTCCTCCTCCTCCTCCATGCCTCCGCCGCTCGGTCCTTGGTCTTTATCGTCATCATCATCCACTCCCACTACTCAAGACTACCTTCTCAACCAAGATCAGCTCATGATGCTGAGCAACAACAACAATAGCCAGATATTGGAAGAAGGTCATCATCATCAAGTTCAAGTTCAAGATCATACTAATCATAATGGTAAAGATCATCAAGATAATAATAATAATGATGAGGAGAATGGTGATGATGATGATGATGAGGAGTTGGGGGCGATGAAGGAGATGATGTACAAGATAGCGGCGATGCAGCCGGTGGACATAGACCCGGCGACCATACGGAAGCCGAAGAGGAGGAATGTGAGGATCAGCGACGACCCGCAGAGCGTGGCGGCGCGTCACAGGCGGGAGAGGATCAGCGAGAAGATAAGGATCCTGCAGCGGCTCGTCCCCGGGGGCACCAAGATGGACACCGCCTCCATGCTCGAGGAGGCCATTCGCTACGTCAAGTTCTTGAAGCGCCAAATCCGACACCTCCAGGCCAATCCCACCCCTAATATTGGCCCTCTAGGTCTAGGGCCCTCCCCCGCCGGGCCGGTCATGCTAGGGTTTGGGCCTCCTAATGCTCATGCTCATGCTCACAACAATCACAACTTGTCCTTGTTTAATCACCAGGTAATTAAGGATAATTAGTTCATTTCTTCTTTTTCTTAATTGGAAAGAGAAACACACTATATATATATATATATATATATATATATATATTTTCCATTTCAGAGCCAACCTGCGTTGAACCTAGCTGGTACTTTACTGTTGCTTAATTCCAAGTGATCAAGTATATATATAGTGTAGCTAGGTTTTTTGAGGTCATGGCCAAATTCACAACTTGTCCTTTATAATTAAGCATCAGCTGAATTAATCATATATATATGATGAAATTTTGGTGTTCATATTGCTTGCACTCACGTTCTCTTCGTACAAAATTATATTTCTGGTAATAATTAATTATCATATACTATGTATAATTGGTATATATAATGCAAAGTGTAGAAATCAGACAAGCTTAATGCAAGTGTAGATTTGTTGGTCTTTCTAATGAGACCATTTGTACATTTTTCTTCGATGAAAGAATTATTGGTGTAGAAATAAATCTCGATGAAATTCAAGATATCAACGAGTAAAAAGTATTAGCTCGAAGAGCATGAAACGATTATCAAGCATCGGCTAAATTAATCGTATGTGTTAATTTAATTAGTACGACGTAGTGCGATTTCTTCCATAATACTTTGATGAAGCATATAATTAGTGTGTGTGCGCATAAATTTATATGATAATAAAGTTATGCAAGTAGTGTATACAAGGACAAGAGTAGGCATGTGGAAGAGAAATGGTTTGTTAGGATTGTGTTGACTTATTATTGAGAGGAACTCAAAATAATCATAACGGCTAGCTTGATCACGTATACCATGTATTTTTTGTACATATACAATGATAAACATTTTTGTCGTAACGAGTCGAGTTCGAAAGTGTAAGTTGGGCCGAAAGTTAATTAATTTGTTTGACATATGCATGCTCCTATCTCCTCTTGTCCCGCAAATATTATATATACCATTTAATTTCTGCAATATGTATATGAATACATATAGATTGTGTGCATGTGTTAGCCATCATATATATGGACACGCATGATGTCATGTGTTGATGTAGGCTCAATAAATTATCGGCAATGTTTTCTGTTATATGATATGATGTATGTGGGCTTATGTTTTTGTACTGTGTGTACATGTGAAGCATGTACGTATGTGGGCGATAAATATAATGAAATGTATATAGTACGTGTTAGCTCTATATATGAGTGGTCATGTTTGGAAAAAAACAAGAGGAAGAAGAAAGATTTCTTGAGGGTTCTTGTTTGTGGACAGTGTAGTACTGATGTGATTAGCATGTAGAGCATATAGAACCCAAAATGAAGCCCTAAAGACACTCCTTGCTGAAAATGGAAGCACATATCTAACCCTAGACAAAGGTAGTCTCAAAAACATGATGGAGAAGATGATGAACAAGAAAAAGGGTTTTTCTTGAAATTGATTTTTTTTAAGGGGGAAATTTATTTGGGAGTTTATGGGTTATTTTGTGTTGAGAATTGAGCTTCATTTTACCCTACTTTGTCTGCTTCCATGAATTATTCTGTAGTCTGTACTTTGAGGAATATATGCAACACTGTTCTTTTTTATTTTCCTTGTGTTTTTTTGTTCTTATATATCTCTAATGCGGAATTTACTTCTCCCGGCGCACCAATACCCAACGGGATATTGAGTAATGTCTAATCAAGTACGGTCTCTTATATCTGACGCACGTGGTCCGAGCAAAATTTGTCGGTTATATGACACCGTAATCAAAACGTCGTTGGGTACAATCCATCGTATCCGACGTATTTCGTTAAGGTCAATATGCCTGATGTATAAGACCAAAACTAACACATCTATGTTCATTGGGAATGGTCTTATACACCCGATGCACATGGATTGCACAAGGTATGTTAGGTATGTTAGTGTAGTCGTCGCACGAGTTACTTCATAGGTTTAGAGAAAAAAGTTAAGAAATTGAACAAAAAATCGCTCACGATAAATTTAGAGTGCAGCTAAAATTTCTGAATAGCATAATTCTCCCATACAAGCTCTATGGCCTATGATAGATCAAACAGAAGGGAATTGAAATATCTACAACTTTGAATAAATAAGTTTTTTTCTCTAAAAATAGGATGTTTCTATTTGAGGTCATGCAGTGGGACACGACCCCGTGTAGCGAGTTTTGGATGTTCTTTAAATGTGAAACCCTAGCCTCTTTTTGAGACAACTTTTCACATAACACCTAACACCACCTTCAAAACACTTTTCTCTTGGTTTTTAACCTCTATTGAAGACCTTTAGAAGGTTTTAGGAGCTCACCCCCCTCCATATCATCATTAAAAAAGCTAGGGAGCAAAGGAGTGAAGACATTAAAGCCAACATTTATGATATCTTGTCATCATTAATTTTGAGTTTTGTATTTCTTGACTTCACATTTAGCATTTCCATTGTTTTTCCTATGCTATTGACACTTGAGAACCTGGTGGTTATTGGTTAAACCTCCATAACCATGAGTGCTAGTGTAAAACTTCTAACGGCCCATTCAAATATCGATGTCGAAGAAATCCAGACTCAAATGGTTAATGGCGGTCTCACGAATGTTTTGATTTCTTCATTGGGTAGTCGAGCTCGTCTTGTCTCATTCTCTACCATTGACTCCTCAATCAAGTTAAGCAAGAAAAATGGTATGAGGTTAAGTGATGGTTCACTAATGTGGAAATTAAAACTCTTTTGCTTGAACAGTCTGACTTTTTTCAATGAGTAGCTATCACCAGTTTTCCTCCAATTTGTTGGTCAACGGAATCTATTACGAGTGTGCCTGACTCGTTGGTCAAGTTGTTTCCATTTACCCGCATAGCACCTCTGGTCATCATTTCGATCGTGCTCTAGTCCTCGTTCACTTTGAATCCATGGAGTCAATCAGTCTTTCAGCCAACATCTCGGTGATAAATAAAACTTTCAACATCCGAATTCAAGGAATTGACGTTGCTCAAGTACTCCTATCCCCGTTTGGGCTCCTAACTCTTCGTCGACCTCGGTTGAGAGTAAATCGGTGGATAAATTGATTTCGCTGCCCTTGTCGGAGGATCGACCGATCCTCTCCCGCGACTCTTCGTTGGACCAATCGAATCAAGGTTTGGAGGAGGGGGAGGTTTCGTCGCCAGTGCCAGTTGTTGGATCATTCTTCTCTGGCAGCCCTTCGTCGGATCGTCGTGCTCTTCCAGTTTTCAGTCGAGTCGTTGCTGCGTGTTCCTCGCCCTAGCATGCGTGACGGGCAAAAAGTCGACAAATAAAATGGGTCGTGCCCTTTCGCTCACCCGATAGTATACTAGTCTCAAGTAATATAGGGTAGTAAGTTTACAACCCATATTATCGTACCCAACGTCCAGAAGATCTTGATCACTCTCATGGGGAAAAAATTAGCGTCTAACACACCGTTCTACACTTCCTCTCCCAACACGCGCATTAGTACACGGTCGATTCAAGTAAATTTACATTCCAACTTAAATCCAGGTCGAATCCATAAGGACCAAAAATGAGGTTTCTTAATCGGAAAATTAGTGCTCTTTTCGGGTAAAAAGTGAAAAGTAAAATATATAATCAAATTTTATGTGTTTTTGATTAAAGTCTAAATAATTTAAAAGACGGTTAGTTATAGATTATTCCAAGGGTAATAGGGGTGATGGTGAGATTCAACAATTAAACTACCAACCACGGGTGCTGGACTGACGGCTTACCACCAATCCAAATTCAACATTCAGTTAATCAAGCATGCATAAAATCGACCTATATTGTAAATATGTTACCCGCCTCTCGACATTGAGTAACACCTAATTTTGGATCGACGACCATCTAGGGGTTTATAATCGATCTTCAACATCAATAAGAGCAACAATTTTCAAACTGAGACATCGACACTAGGAGACCAACCTCTCGACCATACTTAAATTTGTTCTCAATCACACCTCTTGGAGTTTATTTTGAACTCAAGCTATAAACATCAAACGACCAATTTAACATCCATATAATAAGCATATAGCATGATCAATTTCACATGCATCCAATAACTAAAAATGAAAATTGTCATAACAATAAATCGTCACAAGGTCTAGCACCCATGGTTAGGGTTTTTAGCCCATAACCATGGTGCTTGAAAAGGAGTTCATCATGCTACAAATTAGTTCAAGAAAAGAAAAAAAAAATCAAACCCTAAACTCCGGATGGAGTTGGAGACTCATGTGATCCTCAATCGATTTGCTTGTGATGATTTCTCGTCTCCTTGTTGAAATCGATGGTGGTGGTATGGTGGTGATTAAAGCTTCCCAAAATTTCCTTGGACCAGAGCTTGGATGGTTAGTCGTCAGTCTCGTGCGTGAGATAGATTGAGAGAGCGTAAAAAAAGTGAGAGTTGTCCCCGAAATTAGGTCTCATTTCGTGTTTTAATCTGCAGATTTTGGGTAAGTGATGTTCGATGTGATGTTCGTCACATGGATCGTCACACATGTTACGAACGTCACATCATTGTCGCAACTCTATGGGAAATTGTGACTTTCTTCATATGAATCCTCACATGCTTGGCTGCTCTATTTTCGCCCTCTTCCGGACCTCCAGTGCAACAAATTACTTCATCAGAATTGCAACTCTTTTTGTCCTTTAAAATTTCTCGATTTGGACACGTTTATGTGGAAGATATCTCACTCGCAAGTCTTCTCAGTGTTGTTGGAGTGGAGTGTTGGGCGGGTTGCTGGTTTTTCGTCCGCTTTGCTCCATTTTCACATGATTTCTGCACATATGCACCAAAAAATACCCGAAAGCGTAAAGTGGCACAAAAGACTCCATAATAACCAAATAACAAAAGAAATTCGACACTAAATCATAGAGGTGACGATATGGACTTCGAATGAAACCACATCAACACCGCACACTTAATGTTTTATCGTCCCTGATAAGAAAATAAAGAGCAAGTGCAAAATTTACCGAGTTAAAAACCCCAGAGTTAACTCTGATATGGGGAGCTCGGCATCTCCGAGGGTTTTGTGGAAAAGAGCTCCCATTTGTTACTTTTACAAAAAAACCCAACTGCATTTCCGACCAAACCCGAGAATACATTGCATGCTACTAGGGCCCGCAATCTCACATGCACTAAATCACAACTCCATGTGAGATCGATAACTTTGGAACGCAATACTCCCGTATTACTTGACGACCGGTGCACTTTTCGTGTCATCAGGAGCGAGTGAGATCTTGCTTATCGAGATTTCCTTCCCTCATGGGTTCATTGTGTAACAAGGGTGGAAGCCATTACAATGAGAGTTTATGTTGATTATCACTCTGAACGCTCGTTACACCCGGTTTCAATAAGTGTAATAAGGATTACAAAAACACTTGTGTTGAGTCACGAAAACACATGTCACTTCATTTGGATAATTTTTATCAACAAATGATGATTAATATATAAAAAGAGAATTGATTTCCCAAATTGAGAAAAGGGAAAATTTAAAATAAAATATATGAAAATTTAAAATTTAAAAAATACAATGAGATTGATGCGATTTGAGTAGGTTAGTGGAGATTTAAATTGGTTAGAATTGATAAGATTAAAAAACTGATTATTCTAGTTGTCATTAATAAATCAACCTAATTTTATATTTCAAATCTCTCATTCAATTAGAAAGAGGTTTGTGTTTTAGAATTTTAAGATGGAGTACTCGCACGCAAACGTGCCTCTGTCAATATATAATACAAATACGGTAGGCATATAAAAGGTGTGATTCATCTACAAGTGATATGTAGATATAAATGTAATGATAAAGAATGTTTATCACATTTACCCATGATAAGTATATGATCTAATAGGACACAATATTGTATAATTTTCATTTTAGAAGAATATAAAAAATGTTGATATGCTGTGGACAGACTGAAATGAAAAAAAGAGCCTTGCATGTAGAGATACATGTTGTTGACTCGGCATACATGGTTGAAGATTAAGGTCTCACATAATGATTTGATCATGTTAAAGTTCATTAATAAGCCATTATCTGATTTATTATGTGGCGTGTTTGATTGATGTTATGAATACTTGAAGTTTCACTTTTGTTGTCCCTCTCTCCACTTTTGGCTGTTCATTTGGTTGATGTAGATTATGTTAATTAATACCAAATTGATATCGGAAACACAGTCTAGTTTCACAACAGAGTAAGGTCTGATGAGAAGCAACAGGTTTTGGGGAAATAAATAAAATTGAGAAGTGTTTTTCAATGCAATCAAGAAAAGGCTTAGCATGAGAGACAAGTAACAAAACCCTTACAAGTATATATCTCCCAACAATATATATTAACTAATAACACTACAAATAGAGATACAAGGACATGCCATAACATAACCTCCATCTCCAACTCCAACTTCAAATATGGCCTCCACTCACAACTATGGCTACTTCCCATATTTTCCTCTCCCACCGCCTTACCACCCTCCATCTCCTCCAAAGGTGACTCCACCACCACCCTCTCCAAAGCTGGCTCCACCTCCTCCAAAGGTGGTACCATCACCACCCCATAACCCTCCAAAGCTAGCTCCACCTCCTCCAAAGGTGGTTCCATCACCGCCCCATAGCCCTCCAAGGAAATCACCGCCTCCACCAAAGGTGACTCCGCCGCCGCCACGTAACCCTCCATCCCCACCGCATAACTTTCCTCCACCGGCACTGCCACCAAGCCACTCAATCCCGCCGCCGCCGCCGCCAGGGAATCACTCCACCGTCATAGTCATTGTGTTTGTGTCACTTGGAGGGCTCTTCTTCTTGGCGTTCCTCTCCGTTGCTCTCTGCTGCTTCATCAAGAAGAAAAGGAAGAGAAGGGTTCAAGAAACAGAGATTATCAGCTTTGATGATCACAGGAAGGTTCAAGAGGAGATAGTAGCTGGTCCACATAGCGAGCAGATGACAATACTAACCATTGAAGAGGATATGCACATTCAAGAAAAGATCAAGAAAGATGAGAAGTTGGGGCATTCACATATTAAATCTGCACTTGATGAGGATCATGATCATCACCTTCAAGCTTCTGACCTGGGAATGGGATCATCATCATCCTCTGGGCAGCACAAAGGCCTCACTCAATAACAATATTCTAAGTACACTTGTTTTTAACAAAAATTAATACCTTGAATAATACAATGTATCATGCTCTCCATGAATATCTCTAAATTCAATTCAAAGTCTATAAGACTACCCACAAAGTATGAATTGCGCTCAAGCAACTAATTTATTTTCAAGTGTTCACATAGGATTATTGGTGTATATAAGTGCATGTAAAATGTATCACTTTATCGCCAAAATTAAAGGAAGGTAAAATTTGTGTGTTGCGGAGTTGACAATAAGGAGAGTATATATTTATGGTGGGTAATGCATTTTTCAATGTTGCCCCAATTCTCACCTTTATGGTTTGTCCCCATCCCGTTTCGCCTTTTATAGCCTATGTCATGATAAATTGTTTGAAATTTAAATCTCCATTGAGTTTAGGTTTATTTTGCCATCCTTGAGCTAACCAACACTATCAACTATCAAGAGAAAATGAACATGTTCAATAGGTACTGATATAATTCATTAGACCAATTTCCCCCTCACAAATAAATTATTGAAATGTCACTCATCCGACAAAAAAAGTGTATCTCTTTGTGAAAATTGAAAGTTGAGCAAGCAAATACGTTCCAACAGATCAACTTGATTGTAACCAGTTCATAGTATTCACCTAATAGCTGGCTAGTACTCCAAATGCAATATCCACACAATCCAATATTTGTCCACAAAACAACAAGTGCCAGCTTTAAGTGTCAAATATCTAGTTACTATCCATAAAGTCGCGGGAAAACATCAGATCACCTCTACCCCTACCCCGAGTCCTGTGAACCATCATCATATGAGACCAAACCCTTCTTTCCATTTGGACTTCCAGAAGACGACCTGGATCTCTCTCTGCTTGTGCGCTTCGGGGACTGTGAGTCCAGTGATGACCTTGATTCTGACTTTACCTTGCTCCTTGAAACTGACCGTCTCTTGACCCGTGGAGATGCGCGAGATCTCGATACCTCATCAGGTGAGCGGCTACGGCTGTGACGTCGACCGCGGTAGCGGGGACTTCGTGATAGAGATGCGCTTCTGCTTCTTCGGCTTCTGTATCTGCAAACACGGCCAGTTATTCTGAGAACATATTTTAAATTTCCAATATGTTACGTACTTGGGAAATATGGCCTATATATTGAGGTCCCGTGTCTGGCAAAAAATGTGAAAAGTACCATCATTCAAGTCAAGAGAACCTCTATTACCTTCATAAAATGGATCAACAAAACTTATGCCCTATTGGTATGAAAAACACACAAGCAAGAGTATTATCAGCACACAAAATCCATGTTATTCCAATCAAATTTCATATTGGATTAGGAAACAAAATATATTTGATTTTATGAGCTTGTAGTAGGTGTATGAAAACCTTCCACAAATCAAATACTTCGGTCGGTATCTCCAACAAAAATGTAACCGGTCATTACATTTTCACGGTGATACCCAGATCATACTATCTTCCAAAACATGCAAAAGAAGGCAATGCTTCATGACAAGTTCCTGAAGCAATCCTATACCCCAGCATGATGTACAGCAGGAAGGGGTTGCTACCTTTTGGCTTCAAAGAGGTCATAATTACCAGACAGTGTATCTCATTATCATAGATCATAATCATGTGTTGAGCATGGTTAACGGGATTAAGACAGTAGCATAAACAAATATACACCAAGGGAAGAGAAGATGCACCTTGGAGGAGTTCTCCCTCTGACTGGGCTTCTAAAGCGCCTAGGAGAATATCTTCTGTAATTTGAGTATCTGAAAACCAGAAAAGCAATGAAGACTTGAGTCATTGGCTTCCATAGAATAACATGATTGTTAGAAGACTAAATAATAATAATCAAGTTGGCTATTTACCTGTCCCCTCTGCCACCATAACGGTAAGACCTCACAGGAGAACGATCTGGTGATGGGGTTCTGTATTGTCTTGCATAAGAATATCGTTGGCTAAAGCCTCTCCCCCTCCTGATGCGCTTGGGTGACCTATCTGGAGAGACACTTCGTGAAGCTCTTCCTCTCTCAGAAGATAGCGACCTTGCTCTACGGACAGGACTCGGACTCCTTGAATAGCTGCGACGAGTAGTTCTGCTAGGCAGCTTGATGGGACTTCTGCTTGGGCTTCTCCTTGAAGGGGCCCTGCCTGAGCTTCTGCTTACACTTCTTATGGCAGATCGAACTGGACTTCGGCTTATACTTCTCCTGGCAGATCTAACTGGACTTCGGCTTATGCTTCTGCTTCTTCTGGCAGATCTAACTGGACTCCGGCTTATGCTTCTTCTGGATGATCTAACTGGACTACTGCTTCTGCTAGGACTTCCCGAGAATCGTTTTGCAGGGCTATGACTAACTGATTTTCTTGATGTTCTTCGTGGACTCCTGCGAGATAGAGATAGTACAGGGCTCCGGCTAGAGCTTTTTCGAGCAAGATTTTTCTTTGGGCTCCTACTGACACTTCGGCTGACACTCCTCCCTTTCCCAATCCTAACTGGACTTCTGCTGACACTTCTACTTGGACTCCCACTGCTAGAGCTCCTGCTTCTCGGTGGCACATAAGGGGGACTTCTACTAGCACTCCCTCTTTTGCTCGTACCCTTTTTGGGACTCAAACTTGGACTTCTGCTCGGACTCCTTCTGGGGCTTACACTCATGCTTTTACTGACGGTCCTCTTAGGACTCATGCTGCGGCTCCTGCTCATCAACTTTTAATGTCATACCACATCTGAAAGCATCACTAAGCACAAAGAATAACAGAGAAAATAATTGAAAGTAGACCTAGATTTGCTTGGATAATCATCTACTACATCTTGTTGCCTATCTGCAGTTCTGTCAGATTTATTGTCTGCTTCAAACCCATTCCGCTGCTCTCCATTTTCCTTGTGGAATATGCCCCCATCCTTTAGAAGCACATCAGCCTCCTCCCCTTTCCTGTGATGAACAGATTCTTTCACCCCAGCCAAAGGGGATTGGCTCGCAACTGTAGAATCAAATCCAGAATCAAAAGGAGCAGAACCAAACAAAGATTCTAAAACTATTTAAAGTCAAAAAGGCACCTTCATGATATTTGCTATACAAAATTTAATAAATTGTAGTTTGCAATAAAAAATGCAAGAACATCACAATATAATATAAGCATTCAATGGCAATTCTTCTAAACTACCACCTCAAGTTACATGAATTAGAGCATTTTGAGTTCATGGAGTCCTATTGAAGTAGGTAGCACACAAATAAATACACTGTCATGTGCATCACAGAATATAACAGTCAAAACGAATAAAAATACAAACGCATTAAAAAAATAAAATTATGTGCTGTGCATAATAAACTACATATCAAAAGACATCAGTCAAATATAGACAAAGTTCTTGCTTATAGAAAGCAATAAATATACTGTAATTGATATTCTGAATTAAAGTATTGCTACAAACTTTCTCATCAAATTGTTAGAAGCCCAACCCCCAGAAGCTCTAGCTAATGGGTGGAGACCCAGACTTGTTATCTAAGCTAGTGAATGAATCCACATATTTTTAATACAGTATTCTAACACAAATAACACAAGGACATTAGAAAAAATTGTACATGTTACAAAAATGCAACTCACTACATAAATATGTGAAAGATGTAGAGTGCACATAATATATAAAGTAAAGAGCACAAATTTTAAAAACCAAGATGGAAAATGACATGCTGACTGAAATGGGAGTATAAATAAAATGCAAGACAAACTAAACCAATTTCAGATCTGAAACTACAAAAACACCGCCCTCAAACACCTAGAAAGCATGTGAAACGATTATGAAAATATGAGCATAAACTATATGCAATACAAGTCACGGATAAGCACAGCAATCAGGGGAATTTATGTAGCATGCTTGCCAGCCCATATACCAATAGCAATACTATCTCAGCATACACAGATTCCGAAGCTTAAGAGAATGGGGGGAGCAAAGGATTGTCATAACATAACACTTCAAATCATACCCTTTTTCTTAGAAAGATCCTTAAGCTTCCTATCTGTGCTATCTCCATCATTATCAGAGCTACTTTCACTTTTGCTATCAGCATCTGCCATGCTATCAGATTCCCTAACAAAAGAAAGAAAGAATCAGCATTTTCTCAAGGTTCGTAACCAAATATCTTCAATAACACCAAGAAATATGTTGATAATTGCATTTATATTAATTGATGTCATATCAATGAATTTTAACTAATTAGTATGTGAACAAAGTGCGGCAAAGATGAATTAAAACAAACTCTGAAAGACAAATGAAAATTTCATAGATCTGTACAAGTGGAGTAGCATAATAGGATGCAGATAGGCATATTGTCTAATAAGTATATAAATTAAAAGGGCCAAGTTTTAACACATCCTACCTTTTTGATTTGCGCTTGGATCTTCTGTGCTTCCTGCGCTTTTTGTCACGGCGTCTATCCCTTCTCTTTGCACGCCGATATTTGTCTCTCTTAGAGGATCTTTTCCTCTTCTTCCGCCTGTCATCACTTGAAGAACTAGTGTCAGATGATGACGAATAGGAATCAGTATCGCTATCTGATTCAGATGATTCTGTATCGGTATCAGAGGAACTGTCAGAGTCGGATGAATAATATCTTCTTCTCTTCTTTCTTCTATCTCTTGTTTTCTTGTGCTTAGACCTATGCCGCGCTTCATGACTGTTGGCATCAGAAGAAGCATCTTTTCCTGATTTCAGTTGAGTTGACTTCTTTTTCTCTGCACATGAAATAAAAAGCATAATAAATAATAAAACTCCTCACAACTATGACAAGAAGGCATTTAAAATGTTAAGGGGAAAGACTGCGGTTTTAAAAAAACAATTTTTGAAGGACATTAGAAATAACTACCCTCCAATGGCAACCTGGTTCTTACCCTCACAAAATTCACCACAATTGATGATTTTAACTGTTACAGTTGGTAGACCCTCTTCATCACCGACATTTTCAATCTTCTTGAGTAACTCATGCCCCTGCACAAGCTTCCCAAACACTACATATTTCCTGTCAATACAATGCCAAAAAAATTATTGAGATATGGTGTTTAAATTTTCTTTTTGTTCTTTTTTATTCTTTTCTCGTTAGCAATTCAAAGAAATTGGTGTAACAAAGTTTTGAAATTAAGCTAAAAAATATAGAAGAAAGGAACCAATAGTCAGACCTGTCTAAATGGTGATTAGCCTTCAAGGTGATAACAAATTGAGAACCTAAACTGTCTCGATCAGCAACCGACATTGATAGAAGACCAGGACCATCATGCTTTAGGTTTGGTGACTCATCTGGAATATGGTCAGAACATGTGTTCTCAGTACATATAAAGATGCAACAAGGTTTTGAACATTCCATAATACCCAAAAACCAGCATTAGAGTGTGTAAATGATTAACTGGTGTGAGCATGCAGCAAAAAATAGATCATTGATGAGATCCCAACCAAAAGTACTCCATAGTGCATTAATAATCAGGCAGCATCAAATGCCATCGTGCATACACCTTGCTTTCATTACAAGAAGATAGAATTATAGTCACTACTCCCGATTTCCCAAAGTGCCCCAAAGTGAATTAATTATGCTTGGATAATCAATAATCTACTGTGCTGTAACAAACAACTCCAGTTTCCTTTTGGTAAGTCAGTCGTGCTTGGATTTTTAATGATCTCTCACATAAAGTTCTCATGACCACTTATGTTAAAGCAAAAACTTATGTGGGCAAATAGGACAAAGTCAAGCCCTAAAATTCAAGGTTCTAAAATTCGGGATTGGGGAGAACTCGGTGAGGCAAAAAATAAGGAGTTATGAGAACTTGGTGTGAAATCGGCAAGTCGTGTTTATATTTATATACATATGATTCACAAGAAAAAAATAGCAATATTTTCGAAAAATAAGATACTTTCAAACAACTTAACAAGTTAAAACAAAAACCTAGTTATACAATAGTTTCAAAGCATATGTAAAAAATAAAAATAAAAATTGACCAAATTTGACCTAGTGAGAACAAGCTCTAAAACTCAGATTCAACGAGTTCTCGGGGAGTATCAGGGAGTTTATAACACTGCTAAAATTAGTAATCATTGTATGCTGCACAAGGAGGTGAAATGGGACACCCCTATATTATAGGACAGCATAAACAACCAATTCCATACTGTAATTGGCATATTCAGAATAATAGTTCACTCAATCAAAGCCCATAATTTACAAACACACCACTGAATGCAGTGGGTGCACTCCATAAAAATTGCATAATAGTCTCAAAAATGGATAATGGAGCATTACAATAATAGAGTGCAATTACAACAAGTCTTCATTCAGAGTTCCACTCAGTGATGGAACTAAGCTTGGAATGACTGTCTAGTGTCTACTCCATGATATAGAACCTAAAACAAATAGTGGGTAAACTGATTGACAAGATACAACTAATACATGTGGAAAAGAGACGGAAGGCATGCTTAGGTTCAGCCCATGACAAAAGACTTGAACAGAAAGAGGGTAAAAGCATTGGACAAGAACAACCAATATATATGAAGAAAAGCTAGAAGGTAGTATAACAAGAACTTGGAAGTACTCTCACCTGGAAACTTCACATATATGCTTTCCCCACCAGTTCCTACAATATAGAAAAAAGAGGGAAAAGCCACATGTATTAGTGTAACCTAACGCATTATGACACCCAATAATACTGCAGCCACAAGTAACTAGAAATTTTATGGGAAGAAAACCTGCGCTTGAACTAAATTGCCATATAGCTTCCATAATATGCTACAAGAACTTAAACAATCTACATTAATAGCATAAATGAGGCCAAACTCAACATGTGTGAAGAATCTTGCTTATATTTAAAACATAAAAGGATAGTAATAATGTGCCATGATGTTTAATCGAACCTCATGTCAATGATTTTTAGAGAAGAAATACTTGACATATTGAATGAGTTTGATTTTCTTAACCATTGTAGTTTTCAGGTTGTAAGATGGCAATTAAAGCTTTGACTTGACATGTTTATACTAAATTTCACAGTAATATAATAAAAAACCAATAAATTCATATTTGTTATTGCATATAAATGTATAGTCCTTTGTTTTCTAATATGACTGTTACCATGTCCGGATCTGATTGGTGCTTCACAGGATGGCACCCAAACAATTAACTAAATATGAAGTTTAGCTCTCAAACAATAGAAGTGCGTGGCAAACTATACCTAAACATAAACTCAATGCTATAGATGCTCAATGCAATTCAATTTGAGTCAAAACTAACATATTAATGATTAACTCCAAGAACGCGTTAGTATGCTTTCTTTTCATCCTGGTTGAGAAAGTACAAGATATGAAAGATTGTTCAGGCTATTCCTAGTTTTTGTAATCATTTCATTTCATAATACAATTTCCAGATGCTTCATCCTATATATTCATTCTCTCCACCAAAGCATACACTATTGTTCGTGAATAAATCAGAACTTCAGCCTTATGGTTGAATATAGACATGATCAGGAATATATGAGAGAGAAACTCAGAAAGTAGACAATTTGTATGAGGATTATGGTAAGGTGAAAACAAAGGCAATAAAAGAAAAATACCATGCATTTAAATAATAGTTATCTAGTAAAGCTAACCTAACAAAGAAAGAATCCAACTTGCTCTCCAGCTCAGCACATGCACTACATATTAGCATGATTTCTAAAGCAAAACAATTTAAATTTAGAGAGAGAAGGGCGAGAGAGATCAAATGTAAAAAATCAAATTTAGCCAAACAAAGGTTGGCAATTTTTTTTGCTCTCAGGCTCAAAATTCAGACTATTCTTGAATAGTTGAGCAATTCTTGTGCTCCTCGTGCCTACAGCTGAAATCAGCTAATTCATATCTATACACAGTCCACTAAAGTTTCAGAATAGTTCAATCGACAAGAAATTTCATCTATCATGCACATCACCAACAATAGTACATAAGAGCACTGAACATCCAGAGAACAATCATCAAGACATAGAAAGTAAGAGAATGAAGGTAAATGACCAAGTAAGAAGTAGAAATATACCATCTCGTTTGGAAAAGTCACCACCCTGCAGAATACATGGCAGCATCAATAAAATGGTCAGTATTTGGCAAATCAATATATTCAAAAGTGGGATGGGCATCACAAAGACTAGTAAAGTTTGAGGACATTCACTTGGTAAATACAACCTTAAAACTATATCACAAGAAAAGCAGTCGTGATCATCAGCCCTGTACCCTACAGCATAAACAAGGGTAACTGACTAAAAGACAGACCACTTGTAGGTCGTTCTCAACCAGAAAACTAACGTACAAGAAAAGTTCCAATGCATCCAAAAAAATTAGGTCCTGGTAAAAGTAAAATAATAAGAAACACATACCTGAATCATGGAACCCCTAATAATACGATGGAAGAATGACCCTTTGTAATGCAGTGGCCTTCCAGTTCTAGGACCAATTCCCTTCTCGCCTGAAAATATGATATGATTGAAGAATTCAGAAATCAATTTGATAATGATTTATTCAAATCCTGATTAAGAACCCTCTCAGAAAATCTGAAGTATGATAATAATCTGACATGAAAATAAATGGTTAGTATGGATATATGTAGGTAGCTAACTAAACTAAGTGGGCTAGCATCACACAAGTCACACTGATACGGTCCCACCTTTCGATAAGGCTATGGGTCGAATATAGATAGATGGTTAGATCGATTATCGAGAGAGCTATAATCTCGATTGGGCATTTGTTCGCGGAAACACGATCTCAAAGTAGTCATTTTTCTAAGATTATATTCCTTGATATTTTATTGCATTCAACTTCATGTATTTTATAATTATAGCAGCCTAAAGGAGTTCAAACTAATCCTAAAGATCAGGATACAACCACCCGATAACTACTAATTTAAAAACTCAAGTCTAATAAAATAAAATAATAATAATTATCTAATCCCTCCTTATCTACATCTGTTGGGGTCCTAACACGCACAATGGTGACATTCAAATCCGGAATAAGATCCCTCCCAGAAAGTCTGGAGTAGGGTGATATTCTGATATGACAATAAATGGTTAGTAACTTGGTATGTTTACATGTTAGGTAGCTAAATGAGCTAGCAACACACATAACACTAACCACCAGTCACCACCCCAAAAAAATGAAAATAAAATCAAACTAACAAAAACTAGATCAAAATAACAAAACTTTATATGCAACCCAATCCACATATGATACCTGTACATAGTGCATGGAAGTTCTCGGCAGTTTTGGGTGCAATGTCATAGAAAAGCTGTCATGATGTCAAAATAAATTCAGAATCCACTCATCTTTGCAAGGGAGAAAAAATTATGGTGATAAAAATAAATTAGCAAACCAAACAGCGTGGATGCCATTACTAATCAGAACTTGATTCTGTAGACAGACACGATAATACCTCAACAACCATCCTTTCAGCAGGATCTCCATCGACAGAAACATCCATAAAAACAAGAGGGTTCTTCTTCTTGGTCATTTTCTTCACTGCGTCTCAACTAGAATCAAACTGACCTGATGGGTGATGGAGTGGTTATTCAATAAGATGAACTTGTATATATAAAGAAAAATACATTGCCACACTAAGGTAAATTTTGAGTAGATAACCAAATTGCCCGGTGATTAAATTCTCACCAGAATTGCTTGATTACAGATGAAATTCCAGGCCTAACAAGGCAGTCTGGGAAATCAACAAGAAGAATAGGAAGGGTACAAAAATGGGTAGAAGGGGACATTTCTACAAAATTCTTGGTCAATATAATAAAAATGGAATTATAATAAGATACAAACCAAGCAACCAATCACAAATTAACATAAATCCAATATAATAGACACCAAACAAGAAATTTATTAAGCAGTACCAAAGCAGAGCATCTACTCCAACTCATTCGACCAAAGACTGATAAGTTTACTGGTGATGTTTCGTATGACTTGAAACAGCAATTTCACATGTGAATTGTAATGTTTGATTCAATTAAATGCGAAATAAAAATCAGTGACTCCATACATGAAACATAATGCAGCGCTCAAAACATAAATCTAGCTGAATCATGTAAGAAAGAATAAGTTGAATCAAATCTAGTACCTCAAAACATACAATAAACCTGCAGCAGAAACAAACCATAACATTACAATTCACAGAATTACGAAAGAGAGAAGAAGCTTGGTTATCCACTCAGAATTTACCAGAGAGACGCAGGCAGAGGCACAGATAGGCAAAATCTTGAAGATCGAAAGAAGAGTAGCAATTAGGAGAGAAACCCTAAGTGTTGTTACCAGAGGAGAGAGACGCAGGCAAGGCAGAGCCACAGATAGGCGAGCGAGAGAGAAGATGAGAGAGAAGCAAAAGCAAAAACCTAAGGCTTTTTATTACGTAATGGACCCTTACGGATTTTGGACCCAAGGCCCTATTATCTTAATAGACAAGCTTCTCCTTCTCTCCTTTTACCATTACCAAGCCCTCCATATTCAATTATATTTTCATTTTATCCAACTATATATAATTATCCGAATTACATTTGCGAGCTCTTTGATGTTACGGTTAGATTGCCTGTATTTTTAGAACACATAAAGATGTCAATCGAAATGTCCGAAGCATTAGCAGAAGACATGTGTCGACATAGTTTTTGGTAAGTTTTCAGTTTCAAACATGCGATTTTACATATGTAACACTCTGATCAAATATTCTCAAAACGTGTGGGAATATGGGAAAAGGAAGTTAGTATGAAAAGAGGAGTTCATGAAGGAAACGAAAAAAGAAGTCTTGTGGAAAAAGGGAAGTTCTCAAAAACGCGTAACTGCGAAGGTGCGTAACTGTCAAAGGAAAAAAGAAAACCCTAGACGGATGTCAAGACTGCTTGTGCAGCTGCCATAAAAGCCGAATGGCTTCCGCCTTAGCAGTTTGAGGTTCTTGTAAGTTTGTCATGCAATCGCTACAGCGGAATTAAAATTACATACCTCCAGCCATTGCAAGTTCTTCACAAGGTTGAGTAGACAACAGAGATCCTGAAGTCCTTCTTGAGTTTCAGTCTTCCAATTTTTGATACTTTATTCTCACACTCTCTTAATAGTGTATTAAGTATTTTATGAGAAAGTCTTGTTAAAATTGGGGATCCAAAACCAGATTATATAGCCACTCCCTCGACTATTGCTTCTCTTCCATAAAAAGACACAAACCAAGGGGTGTCTTCTCCTTATAACAAGTGGTCATGATAAATGATTAATTGAATATTAATCATATTAGAAAAAACAAGTCTTACATTCTCCCACTTGATCAATATACAATTATCACAACGCCAAAATGAGAAATCAGACACATGAATCATAGTGGTACGTCCTCTAATATAATGAAGTAATACCTCTCATGTATCACATGTGAATGACTCTCTAACCGTATGAATAAACCTAATGTTTATTCTAGGTCCAAACTTAATTGATGATTCATGATTAACTAATTTAACCAATACAGAATGTGCACTTAATAGTAATAATAATAATAATCCTCTTATGACGGTTAAGAGTTACAAAAGACAAAAACATCATTCCATAATAATACAAGTTTACAACTAAGATCCAAGTCCCATACTTATTACATGGTATCTGAATTTTCCTGGTGGCATGCCCTTAGTCAGACGATATATTATCATCAAGTCGGTACTGATATGCTCGACGATAACCGTTTTGTCTTTCACGTGGTCTCTTATGGCCAAGTACTTGATGTCGATGTACTTACTTCGACTTCCACTTTTACTATTCTTGATCATAAAAACAGCATATGAATTATCACAATACAACTTCAGGGGTCTACTGATTGAATCCATGATTCTTAGCTTGGAGATGAAACTCTTGAGCCATACACCGTGAGAAGTAGCCTCGAAACAAGACACGAACTCGGCTTCCATGGTAGAAGTAGCAGTCAATGGTTTTTTTGCACTTCTCCATGAAACAGCTCCACCGCCAGCATGAAAATATATCCATGTGTTGATTTTCGTGAATCAACGCATCGGCAAAGTCAGAATCAGAATATCCGACCACTTCCAAATTGTTCGTTCGTCTATATACTAACATGTAATCACGAGTCCCCTTAAGGAATCGTAATTCCTTCTTAGCAGCCTTCCAGTGCTCAATGCATGGATTACTTTGATATCTTCTCAGCATGCCCACAACAAATGCAATATCAGGTCTAGTACAGACTTGGGCATACATCAGGCTTCCAACGTCTGAAGCATAGTGAATATTCTTCATTTGTTCTCGTTCCATGTAATTTTTCGGACATTGGCTTAAGTTGAGTTTGTCCCCTTTTCTAATAGGGGCTACATTGGGTGAATAGTATGTCATACGAAATCTTTCCAAAACTTTGTTGATATATGTATCTTGAGACATACCCAGAGAACCAACTTCTCTGTTGCGATGTATCTTTATTCCAATGACATAAGATGCATCACCTAAATCTTTATATCAAAGTTTTTGGATAAAAACCGTTTCACTTCAAATACCATATCGTTATTATTTCCAGCAAGTAGAATATCATCTACAAACAATATCAAGAAACAAGTCTTGCTCCCACTGACCTTCTGGTATACACAATTATCCATGACGTTTTCTTCGAAGCCGAATGAAGAAATAACATCATGGAACTTCAAGTACCACTGTCGTGAAGCTTGTTTTAAACCGTAGATAGATCTCTTAAGCTTACAAACTAAATGTTCACCTTTACTAGAGGGGAATCATTTAGGTTGTTTCATGTATACCTCCTCCTCTAGGTCTCCGTTTAGAAAAGCCGTTTTAACATCCATTTGTTGCAGTTTCAAGTCAAAGTACGCAATCAAAACCATGATAACCCGAAGTGAATCTTTCTTAGATACAGGAGAAAAATTCTCCTTGTAATTGATTCCTTCCTTCTGATTAAATCGTTTGACAACTAGTCTGGCCTTATACCTTTCGATGTTACAAGATGAATCTTTCTTGGTCTTAAAGACCCATTTACATCCAACGGCTTTCGCCCCTTCAGGTAACTCGACAAGATCCCAAACATCATTCGATGTCATATTCAATTCATCATTCATAGCTCCATACCATTTACTCGACTTATTACAACTAATGGCTAGGGTAAACGTCTCAAGATCATTTTCGACTCTGACATTTGAATCCAATTCTTGTAGATACACGTGATAGTCCTCATGTATTGTTGCTCTTCTTATTCTAGTAGACCTTCTTAATGTTGGACCAACATTTTCTTGAGGATCATGTTGACCAACTAGTTGTTCATGAACCAAAGGTTCGTCCGGAACAACTTGATCTACCGGATTATGAGTAGCATGTGGAAGTTGTTGTTCATTCTCAACTTGAGGTTGAGATTGGTTTCTTATAACAATGATTTGATCGATTGGTGCAAGTGGTTGCTCAATAATAGTTCCAGCATTTGAGCTTTGCATCTGATCCATCCCACTGATCAAATCATATTCAAGAAACTTCGCATTTCTCGACTCCACAATGCTGGTGGTATGAGATGTACAATAGAATCTGTATTCCTTGGATCGTTCTACATATCCAAAAAAATAACCACTAAGAGTTATAGGATCCAGTTTTTTTTCTTGTGGGTTGTAAATCCTTACTTCAGATGGCCAACCTCATACGTGTACATGATGCAAACTCGGTTTCCAACCCTTGAATAATTCAAAAGACGTCTTTGGAACAAACTTGGTTGGAACACGATTCAATATGTACACAATCGTCTTAAGTTGGTCAATCCATAAAAATAATGGGAGTTTCGCATTACTGCGCATACTCTTTACCATCTCCATTAAGGTCATGTTTCTTCTTTCAGCTACACCATTCTCACCAGGAGATTCGAGATTGGTGTATTGAGCAACTATTTCGTGCTCGTGAAGAAACTTAGCGAAAGGACCCTGTGCTTGACCATTTTCTGTGTAGCTACCGTAATATTTCCCTTCCGCTGTCACTCTGAACAATCTTGATTTATTTCTCCCATTGATTTTCAACTCCAGCTTTGAAAATCTTAAATACATCTAATGCTTCACTTTTATGATGAAGCATGTAGATATACATGTATAGCGAGAAATCATCAATAAATGAGATGAAATATTTTGGACCACTTTGCATATCCATGTCTGGATAGCAAATATCTGTATGGATGATTTCAAGTAATTCAGAACTTCGATTTGCGCCCCTTTTGGATATTTTGGTCTGCTTGCCCTTAATACAGTCTACACAAACCTCGAAATCAGCACAGTCTTAAGTACTAAGTACTCCATCCTTCATGTCATTTCCTGTATGGACGTATAAACATGAACTGTAGATCCAAAGTCAATCCACCATGTGTTAACATGAATATCAGTCACATTGGACTCGTAACATACAAGAGAAACATAGTTACCTTTGTTCTTCATCCATTTGAGAAACTTCAGACAATCCTTCTTCATGTGCCCTTTCTTCTTACAAAAGTAGCACTTGGATTCCTTTGAAATCCCTCCCTTGATGGGAATTTTTCCTTTTCCATTTTCCTTGGGATGCCAGTTAGCCTCCTTCTCAGTTGTCAGCATTACAGTCTCACTCTGCTCCATCATTAAACGGGTCTCCTCTTGCACACACATAGGCATTAGTTCATTTAATGACCATTTATCCTTATGTGTGTTGTTAGAGATCTTAAAGGGAGCAAATTGATGAAGAAGAGTGTTTAAAATGTAATGAACAATGAAATCTTCAGACATCTCGACTTCCAATGTTTTCAATTTCGCCACAATGTCCCTCATTCTCATTATGTGCTCACGCACACCACCGAGACCTATAAGTTTAATGTTGGAAAATCGCCCAATGAGAGTACTTGCTAAGGACTTTTCCGAAGCATGGAATTGTTCATTAATCGCTGCCAAGAGCGCACGAACATTTATATGCTTCTCCACCGATCCCCGAAGCCGGTAGAAATGTGAGTTTTGATGAACATGACAGAGAGTCAATTCGACTTCTCCCATTTCTCATGAACCTCACTTTCCTCTTCTTCAGCATTTTGGACAGGTGGCTCATCCTTACGGATGCCATAGTCTATGTCGACCACTCCCACAACGAGTAGCACCCTCTCTCTCCAGATGGAGTAGTTTTCCCCATTCAGCATGGGAACCTCGACTTTGAGGTCATTTATATTCAAAGCATTTGTTGTTGCATACATTACATGTGTAGTACAAAATAAAACACAAGTGAAACTAACTATCATGCTTCAAAACATAAGTATACAAGATGATTTTATCAACGTACAACTTGCATGTGGGCTAAAGCAATCCGCAAATAAAATCATTCATACAACAAACAATAAAATTATCAAAATCATGTTTCTTTTCCTAATTCATGTGGGTAGATTGGGAAATATAATTTCGATATTTTATTATGATCAGTTATATGGGGTTAAATAGAATCATGCGATATAATTAATCACAACTTTAATGATTTATTTTCATACATATATGTTCTTAATCTAAAGATGTTGAGGCTACTCTTTAAACAAACAATATTATGTACATAAATCAAAGATGGTAATTATAAGGGAGATTTGGCTGAAAAATTCAACCTCACGTATATAACAAAACATTTCAGTGTGCAATAATAATAAGAAGTTCACTTAGCCTAATGGTTAAGGTTTTGACTTGTACTCTAATAGGAGAGGGTTTCAAATCTCATTGGTTACACTCATTATTTTTTTTAATCATCGTCTCAAACCTCTAGTCGTGTCAGAAAACGGGTTTCGCGGCCCGACTCAAACCCAGAAACGGGTTTAGCCATATCTTTCTAACCATACCTCCGTTTTTTGCACATAATATATCAAAACGATCATACTGAAAATATCTATTCAATTTTGTACTTATATTACAAATCCGAGAATCATAAAATATAAACTTGAAACATGCAAGGCAGAGGCAAACAGCTCTGATACCAAATGTAAGTTTGTCATGCAATCGCTACAACGGAATTAAGATTACTCCAGTCATTGCAAGTGCTTCACGAGTTTGAGTAGACAACAGAGATCCCGAAGTCCTTATCGAGTTTCGATCTTCTAATTTCTGACACTTTATTATCACACTCTCTTGATGGTGTATTGAGTATTTTATGAGAAAGTCTTGTTAAAATTGGGGACCCAAAACCAGATTATATAGCCACTCCCTCAACCATTGAATCTCTTCCATCAAAAGACACAAACCAAGGGGTGTCTTCTCCTTATGACAAGTGGTCATGATAAATGATTAATTGAATATTGATCATATTAGAAAAAAACAAGTCTTATAATTCTTTCGTGCACAAACGATTTAGAGCTCCTAAGCGTGTTTGGAGGTTGTATGCTTTGTTAAGAATCGTGTGCTTCGACAAACATCATTCGAGGGGAATTGAGTGTTTGATCGATTAGGGTATTGTGTGTGTGATTGAAGATTCACGAAGACGACAACGAACCGAGCATCTGAGTGTGCTTGAAGGGTGGAATTGAGAGGGGTCTCAAATACAGGGGGAGTCCTTGGTCGAGGTGTTTCATGTGTAATAATAGTAGCTTAGGATAACGATTTGTGTGATAACCAATTGTGCTAGTGATTACTGTATAGTGAAAACCTTTCCAATGGGAGAGTGCCCCCAGATGTCGGTGAGGTTGCACCGAACTGGGTAAACATATCGTGTGTCTTCTGTTGATTGTTTATTTGCTATATGTTATCTGTGATTAGGCAAGTTGTCGAACCGACTGTTACAACATTGTATTCAACATCTTGTCACTGCTACTAATCAGAATTTCAACTGGTAGTTTATTTTGTGTAGCAGATATGGATAACTCAAGAGAATGAGGATCGATCAATCGTCCTTCAACCCTTGATTAAACCAATTATAGTTATTGGAAAGCTCGGATGAGTACCTTTATGAAATCCCTCGACAACAAAACTTGAAAGGTTGTGATCAATAGTTGGGAAGAGCCACAATATGTTGATACCTAGGGAAATATGATTGGTCCAAAACCTGAAAAAGACTGGATTTCTACAGAAGAAGAGCCATCCCTAGGCAACTCTCATGCACTCAATGATATATTCAACGGGGTTGACAAGAATGTCTTCAAGCTTATCAACACATGCACAAGTGCCAAAGAAGCTTGGAATGTGCTTGTTGTTGCTTATGAAGGAACCACTAAAATTCGACAGCAAAAGCTTCAGTATCTCACCACAAACTTTGAAGCTCTCTCCATGAATGAAGACGAGACCATTGCTGACTTCCATGTTCGTATTAGAGACCTTGCTAATGAGGCATACTCCCTTGGTAAACTCATAACTGATGAAGATCTAGTCAGAAAGACTCTGAGAGCACTAAGCCCAAGGTTTAAGATGAAAATCACTGCAATAGAAGAAGTCCACGGCCTTAAAACTCAAAAGTTTGATGAACTTTGGGCTCACTCATGACATTCGAGTTATCTCTTCCAAACATTGATAAAAGGCGTAAAGGATTGTCACTAAAGAGCTTTGCGCATAGTCCGAAAGAACATGTGTATTCTGACTTTGATGATGAGATTGATGAAACCATTGCAATGCTTGTCACAAACTATAGCAGGGACATGAAACGGTTCAATCAGATGCCAAGGAAGAATGTCCCACAAGATGTTAACGATAAACTGCAACTAAAGGATCAAAAATTTGGGAACACTCCAAATAATGGAAGAGGTATAGATCATGCTGAAAAGGGCAGAGGCATTCAGTGTCATGAATGTGAGGGCTTTGAACACATCTAGAGGGGATGTCCCAATTTCCTGAAGAAACAAAAGAAAGGATACAATACCACCCTATCTGATCAGAAAGAAAAAGATAGTGACTCCAAACGTATAAGAAATTTTGTTGCATTTACAAGCACTATTTCATCTTATAATACTAAACATTTTTAATGAAACAAACAGGATTTTGGAAGCTTATATTTCAACAGAACTACCGCCTGACGATGTCATGAATGATGCCTACAACATGTTATACACCAAATGGGTAGTGATGTGGTCCATTTGTGCCCCTTTCCGGACCCAAATAACCCCATCTTAGCATGTTTCTCCCTTTGTTTCAGTCACATTATGGACATTATTTTGATATTTTTGATCCTCGGTGGAATTTTGAACTTTATAGGTATTGGAGCCTAATTGGAGCAGATTTGAAGTGATTTCGAAACGATAACCGAGATGGCCTACAACCCAAGCAACTGGAGAAATCAAGAAATGAAGAATGTCACGATCATGACAACCAAGAAGACGATTCCAGGAGCGTTGTCACGATCACCCACCCGATTGTGGCAAATCGGTGTTACAACGACAAAAAGGCGATGTCACGATGATGTCACGATCGTGGCATGTTCGTGACAAGAAGAAGACAAAGAAGACGGTCACGATCGCGGCACGACGACGAGACAATCAAGACTCGAGAAGAAAAGGGTGTCACGATCGTGACAACCCATGTCCCGATTGTGACACATGCGCCATTCTGACGGCAATTCAAAATGGGTTGTCACGATCGTGAAAAGAGCAGTCAAGATCGTGACAAAGTTGCAGAACTGCTATTTAAAGAGCATAAACCCTAATTTTCAGCAGAAACCTTTAGCCACAATATTATTTTGAGAGGGTTTCGGCTACCTAGAGGTTTCTAGAGAGAAAGGGCTCCAAAGTCCTCCCTTGGAGGCCATTTTTGGTGCTCCAATGGAGGGTTTCCACCACCACCACCATGGGAAGAAGAAGAGGAGGCAAGAGACTATTTGGAGAAGTTAGATTGGAGGGTTTTGAGCTTCCCAACACCTATGTCTTTGGGTTTGGGTTTGTAATTTCCTTTTCTTATCTTGAATCTAGTTGTTTCTTGTAGATGAATGTTTGAGCACCATGATTTGGGGTTAAAAACCCTAGCAAACCTTGATTTTGGCTTAAATTTTGATATTTATGAGTAATTAATTGTTTGTTTCATGCTTATTGTGTTCTACCAAAGATTTTGAGTGAAAACTTAAGATCTTCGTGCTTTATTTGCTTGAGTGTGAAATACTTGTGATTATTAGTGAGAGCTTGTGATTATTAATGAGAGCTTGTGATTTCTTGCATGATTGTTCTTTCCATAATTATTGAACCGATTCGAAAGAAAGGTTCGAGAGCGTGAATAGGTAGAACCAAGGTGACGACGTACTGCGTTCTCATTTTGGGCTCGATCATTGTCGGTTTTAGTGAATTAGTTTGAGTCTCAGGATGACGGGGAAAGTCATGCTTGCTCTTAGTATTAGTTTGGTGTTCAAGTAGGAGTAGTGAAATGTAGTGAGCGAGCATGGTAACAACCCTAGAATCACGAGAATTAGGCTAGTTATGTCGTTCTTTACTGAGAGGCGGGATTCAGTAATTAAGACATAGGTCTGATTCGCATGCGATAGATTAATTGAGTGCTTATGAATTGATGAGTGGATCTCTTGTAATTGTATGAATTGTCTGTGGTTCATTTGATTGCTTGATAGTCTTGATCATGTTGTTTAGTTCCTTAGGTTCTCGAATTCTTGACTTCTGACCAACCTTCTACAATCCGCCCCACATTTACTTTCTTGCTTTAGTTGTAGAGTAGTTGATATTAGATTAATCGTAGTTTAAATCTCCCCCTCTTGTGTATTTACTTTTCGAGTTGTGTCGGGAAGGAAGGCGCGAAATGCCCTATTATGAAACCCACATTTGGTCCCCGAGAGTTTGACCCGGTAAAGCCGAAAACTTATAAATTTACTTTATAGACGACCGTGCTCTGATGCGCATTAGTCAAGGAAGTGAGTGACGAGTGAGAGGCGGTGCACCCCAAAACCACGCGTCCGCTTCCTGGGCATCAGGTATAAGAGTCTCAAACCCTTGAGAAGCAGAGGAATCTCGTTCTATCTCTTACTGAAGATAAGACAAGGTACTAGAAACGGTTGTCAACTTAAAGCAAGAGATCAGTCGACTAAATGGAGAACTTGACCAAATGACCAAAACAGTCAGGATGACGAACTTCAGCACCGACACCTTAGACAAAATCCTAACCATTGGAAAACCTGCCAAGAACAAGAAATGACTAGGTTATAATCACGAGGCTTCCACATCTCATACCGTTTTTGTGCCTAAAAAACTGTGAACCATATGTCTATTCGGATGGCACATGCATCTAGCATTAATCCATCTAATAGAAATCACCAGCAACATCCTTCAGACTCATCTACCAGACCACAACGGGTCTTTCACTACTGCGGAAAAATGGCCACATACGACCTTTTTGCTATCATCTACATGGGAGGAAAGACACTCAACATCAACCAGTACACAAGCGTATCCCAACCCAACAAAAGGCCACACCTCAGAAAGAAGAATGTGACCTACCGAGCACCATAAAAGGAATAGAAAGTAAAGAATGTAACCTACCGAGCACCACAAAAAGAATGGAAAGTAAAGAATGTAACCTACCGTGCCAACATAGCTTACACTACACTTTCTGCTTCCACTGGTAATGATTGGTATCTTGATAGTGGGTGCTCTCGCCACATGACAGGTAACCATAAGCTTTTGACCAACATAAATTCATGTTTCAACTGTTATGTTATATTTGGCGACGGAGTCAAAGCCAGAGTGATTGGGAAGGAACAGGTAAACTTTCCTGGTTTTCCATGCTTAACTGAACCATTATTGGTAGAAGTGCTCATTGCTAACCTTATTAGCATTAGTCAATTATGTGATCATGACCTATCTGTAATCTTTACTCGTGAAAAATGTGTTGTGCTGAATGAGAAGAAGGTCGAGCTCATGAAGGGAACCAGATCTTGAGATAATTGCTACCTATGGTCTCTGGTAGATACTCCGGTGTCCAAATGTCTTCTCTCCAAAACAAATAAGGCCAAGTTATGGCATCAAAAATCTAGATATTTGAACCTCGAAAGCATGCAGAAAGTGACCCCTGAGAAGTCTTTAATTACTGTCCCAAATCTCAAGATTGATAAAGAGAGAATTTGTGGTGACTACCAACTTAGGAAACAAGTCAAGATGTCACCCAAGAAGATGCGACATCCGACCACTGTGAGAAAATTAAAACAGCTTCAGGTGGACCTATCAAGATCAATGCAATGAGTAAGTCTTAAAGAAAAGAAACATATCTTTGTTTGTGTCGACAACTTCTCCATACTTCAAAGAACCCACGAGAAGAAGGACGAAAATATGTCTGACGAGATGATGGAACAACTTGAAGATATATTCACAAAAGCTCTGGATGCTAATTGGTTTGAGAGTCTTAGGTCATCCCTCGGACTCTGTATCATTGACTAATGATGTGTAAGGGGAGTTTTTGCTGATTTGTTTCTTCCCCTTTGGACCAGTAACATGTTAAATTGAATATGGGTTGAATTAGATCAAGGCCCATTTAGAATAAAGCATCGTGGCAAAACCTCTACACACGCGCTACATACTGTTTTACTTCGAAAGAAGTCGTGAAGATTGTTTTAGATTTCTTTCCCATTTGTTCGCTCCACTCTCTCAAGTCTGCCGAATATAGGGTCTTCACGATCTCACATTTTTCAGTTGTGGTTGCTAAAGTAATCTCATCTCATAATATGGTTGATGTGGGGTCACGCGGACTCCATTTGATCCCGCTAAACCACACATTTATAGTACTTATTTCCCTCATTTCGACCTTTTAGGGCCAATATTTTGATATTTTTTATCCTTGGTGAAATTTTGAATTTTGTAGGTAATGAAACACAATTGGAGCTGAAAATCGGTAAAGAAAGTTCTGCACAAAAGCTGAAACTTCCTAGTGGTGTAGATTTCTTATTCGAAATTCGATTGGAGCCCATAATATGTCGATTATAATGGGGTGAGAAGATATATATAAATTGGAGAAGAATTCAACGATCGTGATGAAGTAAATTTGGAAACTTGTGGCTCGATACGACGGACGAAACAGAGGCGAAACGATCGTGAGTGTGTCACAATCGTGACACGCTCCGGAGAACTGCTATTTAAAGAGCAGAAACCCTATATTTTGAGGAGCAACACTTAGCCACACACATTTTGGAAGAGGGTTTCGAGTTTCAAAGGGTTTCTAGAGAGAGGGGGCTCCAAGGCCCTCCATTGGAGGTCATTTTTGGTGTTTCAAAGGAGATTTTCCACCACCACCACTGTTGAAAGAGGCAAGGGAGGCAAGAGGCTACAAGGAGAAAGTAGATTGGAGAGTTTTGAGCTTTCCAACACCCATGTCTTTGGGTTTGAGTTTGTAAATTTATTTCCCTTTCTTGAATCTAGTTAGTTCTTGTAGATGAATGCTTGAGCGCCATGATTTGGGGCTAAGAACCCTAGGTCATGGGAGCTAAAGCTTGTTCATGACTTTATCTTGATATTTATGGCTAATTAATTAATTGTTGCATGATAAAAATTGTGTTCTACTTTGTTAGGTATGCTTGAATATGAATCTTGTGATTATTGGTGAAAACTTGTAGTTGTTTGCATGATTATTCTTGTTTTAGCTCATGAGTTTGTCTAAGAGAAAAGTTTGTGAGTGGATCTAAGTATAACCGAGGTGTCGGCGCATGGCGCCCACATCTTAGCTTAAGATTGTCGGGTTTAATGCGGTTAAGGGTGAGTAATAACATCCCGAGAGGGTCGCTCACCCGAGATTACGGCATTCTCAATGTCGAGAGACATGTTCGGTATATAAGACATAGGTCCGATTTGCATGTGATAAATTAATTAATTTATTGTAGGTTGATGAGAGAAATGTTTGGCGATTATTTGAGTCTAGTTATGGGTTTGCATGCTCATAATTTAAACTCGATTAATCAACAAACCTTCATCTGTTTAGTTTCTTAGTTCTCTACTCCTCTATCTCTAACCAAACCATCATTTCCGCATTCCATCTTCCCTCTCGCTCTTAGTTATTTGTTCGGGTTTCGCCTTTTATTTTGTAATTGTTCCTTGTTACTAATTCCTCGTTTCCAACCCTCTTGCATGCTCTCGTGTTCTCTCGATCCTTGATGGTGATTGCTTAGTTTGATAGTCTCGATGCAAACTTGATTTGTTCTCTTGCTTGCGTGATCGCTTTGACATGATGTGTTCTTTTGCTTACTTGTGACTGCTTGATTGAAATGATGAATGTGATTTGTGGCCCTTGCTTGAAAGTTCGAATGTTCGAGATTTGAGATGTTAATCGAGATTATGAGGCATGACCCCTTGAACCTTCGAAGTGTTTCAAATTGCGTGCTTGAGAACTTGTTTGTGTGATGAGTGAAACCAAAACCCCCTATTTGTGTATTTACTTTTCGGATCGTGTCGGGAAAGAGCGAAAATTGCCCAATTATGAAACCCGCATGTTGGTCCCCGAGAGCTGGTACTTATAAATGTACTTGATTGATAGACGACTGTGCTCTGATGCGCGTTAGTCAAGAAAGGTAAGTGCTAATGGCCTGCGTGTAGGGTGGTGCGCCCGAAAGTGGCGTCGCCTTCCCGGACATCAATGGTGAATACCATAAGCGAAGTAAGGAGAGATGAGTCTGCACAGAATCTAAAATCAAAGATGAAGGTGAAAACTGTACCCAAGAGGGGTACTAGACATAGATCTGCCAGGAACAAGTATGGAATTAAAATTTGAGGATTGCATTATGTCAATCATAGCACTAAGGCCGTAAACACCATTGTTGAGTCTTCTATGCCTCCAGAAAATCATTAGCATGACGTTGCAGTAGAGATCATTCTTAAAGAAGTTGCCTAGTCAACTCCCAAATGTCAGAAATAATTTCAATGAGGCTTCATAAAATCGAGAAGGTTGTTGAGAAAAAAGCTCTGACAAGTTCCAATGTCAGTAGCACCGCGGGGAGCAAAGAGGCTGAAGGTGAGGCTGTCACTAAGGAAACTCATGCTGAGTCAAATCAATGTGCAATGAGTAAAGGTAACACTGAATCTCTTATGTCATCTAAACATATGGAAACAATCACTAGAGACCCAAGTGTGTCAGAGTCCCTTGATGTTTGACACGAAATCCCTTCTGAAGGCGTCATTGGAGAAACCTTAGGTCATACACCAGATGTGGAGAAACATGTTCCAACATCTTCAACTTCGACTATCATAATTCAGTCTCTACCTGAGGCTCAAGGATCTCATTTTGAAGAGGTAGATGGTGAAAACTCATAGCCTAAATCATAATGTCGTGGAGGATGTTCCTACCTCCTCAGCTCAAGAAAATTTAGGCGAAACCGATGAGTAAGAAGATGTCAGGGAAGATGTTACGACTTCCCTTGTTCCAGAAAACCAATGAGGAAAGAAATGATGTGGATGACGATGGTCTTCAAAGCAATGAAGACGTGTGTATAGAAGCTCTTCTAACTAAGAAAAAAATGAGGAAGAAGAATCATAAGGAGAGAGCATGTGGCGCCTCCCGTTCATGGAACCAAGAAGTCAGTAGGAGGTCAAAAGCTTCCAAAAAATAGGTCCATCAAATATATAAAAAAAATACACCGAAAATTGAAAATTTGATGAAAATAACCACACCGAAAATTTTCTACTTAATAGTTGAGCTTAACCAAATTTTAATGATTTGATGCTCGGTTTGGTTCAAAGCTAAACTATGAACACCCTGTTAATTGATCTAGAACAACTAGGGGCAGATCTATCGGAGGGAAGGAGAGGCAGCCGCCCCCTTAGTCGGAGAATTTAAAAATTATTAGTATACAGTTTTGTTCGGAAAATACAATCCCCCTCCCCAAAATCTTAAGGGATATTAATATTTTGTCTAAATTTATTATAATTGTCATTTGTCTTAGTGGTAAAACAACAACTTTATTAACTAAAACTTGTGATATCGAATCCCTTGATCCCACGCTGACCAAATGTAATGGTTCAATGTGATACAAAATTGTTTAAGAAATAATATATGATACAAAACTAAATCATAAACTTCAAAATGTAAGTTTACTATTATAATAAGTTATCAAATTAAATTAATTTAAATAATGAAGTATTAATTATAATAGTATGTTACTAAAACAGAGAATAATAATAATTTGCATAACTAAAAATCCATTTTTATAATTTTTAAGGAATAATTTCAATTGAATGTCTCTGGATATGTCACATTATCACGTGATTACATATAGAATATTTTGTATCATATTGATTACTCATGAATTTAAGTTTTATCACTTTTGGTCTTTCCGTCCGTCAATTTCTGCTAGTTTTTAACGTTTTTTAATGTGCAAAAAGACTAAATACCCTTTATAGATTATTTTTAAATTGAATGAAATGACGCAAATACCCTTCACAAACATTACCCCTCATCTTCCTCCTCTCTCTCTCCCTCCCTACCTCTCTCCCCCCTCCCTCCCTGGCCATTCGGGTTTTATCAATGGATATATATGTCTTGAAAGTGTTATTCCCATTGGAGAGTGACCTCCCGTCAATAATACATCTATCAATCCAAATTCTAAACAGGTGAATTTTAATTGCAGTAAGCGCTTTAAATCCCTATTCCACGTTCCTTCATCAACTAAACTAAATGCATTCGAAGGTTCGTCATCTTATACAAAGAAGGAGAACAAGAACAAGCGACTGAATAACATTTAACAAGTCCATATTTTAGGCAGAAACACTTCAACATGAATAAAAGTGCATAAACTAAAGCAATAAAAATGATCATATCCAAAGTGAAATTAGGCATTTATAATTGAAAACTCATCGAATTGCCTGCAAATTCAAGCCTGCCTAAAAAGATAATAGGAAAGTACATTGAATTTGGGTGCTGAAAACTCCTCTTTCCCCAAGTTTTGCAGAGGCGCCATACAAGCACAAGAAACCTTCCTCTGCTCCTTCTGTTGCTTCGAACAAGAAATCATCGAAACAGAAGCTCTATTGGATCGTGAAAACCCATCTGGTCCGAGGAACGAACGACATATCATCGGAGACAAGCTAAGGCCGACCATCACACGGAGACATGCTGGAGGCCGACCACCACACGAAGACACGCTGGAGGAGGCTGGAGGCGATGCTGGAGGTGTTGGAGACCATCGGAGCGAGGCTAAAGACGACCAGAGGCCGGAGACAAGGCCATCGGAGGCCGGAGACACGACCGTCGGAGGCCGGAGACACGACCGTCGGAGGCCGGAGGTCGTTAAGAGAGGAGATAGAGAGAGTGACATGAGTTTGAAAATTAGATGAATAGGTGAGGGCATTTTAGTCTTTTCAGTCCAATTATAATAATTGATTTAACCCTTAAGGGTATTTTAGTAATTTCACATGTCAAAAATGTTAAAAACTAACGGAGTTGGAAAAAATGAGTAACGGTGAGACAAATGAAATGATAGGTAGTCACCCTAATACGAAAAATTATAGGGTATGTCAAGTGATAATCAGACATAATCAGGGTATGTCATCTCGAATTACCCCTAGAAATAATGATGGATAGATATTAGGGTATATTCCACATGACCCCCTTAACTACAAAATCAATTTGTGAAGTGCCGTAACTATCCAAAAATCCCACTTTACCTTTTTGTTAACTTTTTTCACAATTCTGTTAGTGAAATGACGAAAACACCCTTGTATCTGAAAAATTAAAATAAATAAATAAAATGATTTGAATTTTTTTTTTCAAATTTTCTCGTTGTACAAAATAAAGAATAAAATTTTGTTATTAGTAAAAATAAGTTTTAAAAAGTTTTTTTTTATAATAAAAATTAAAAGTAAAAATTTATTTTTAAACATCGTTTTTATTTTTATAAATATTTTTTTAAATAAAAAATTAATACTAAAATATTTTTTTATTCTTTGTTTTGTAAAAGAAAATAGAAAAAAAGAATTCAAAATCATTTTTATGTATTTATTTTAATTTTTCAGATACACGAGTATTTTCATCATTTCACAAAAAATTTAACATGATTTTGAAAAAAGTCAACAAAAAAGGTAAAGTGCGATTTTTGGATAGTTTAGGCACATCACAGATTGATTTTGTAGTTAAGGGGGACATGTGCGACACGTGTATGGTTAAGGGGGTCATGTAGAATTTACCCTAAATATTATTGATGTGTATTGTGAATTACAAGAGACTTTTAATTAATATGAATAGAATAGGAAACCCTAATATATGAGAGAAAATGAAATATAATATAGATGAGCCAACTCTAATAGGCTTAACCCTAATATAATCTAACAGCCCCCTCAAACTCAATGCGGTGAAACAAGAATTGAGTTTGAAACTTGATAATATTGAGCCGTGGCGAGAGTTGCGGCTGCTGAGGATGTTGGATGCGCGCCACTCACGACTGAATTACGGGATGTCTGACTTATGAGATTTCGAATTACGGGATGTCCGACTTACAGTGTTCCGTATTACGGGATGTCAGAATTACGGGATTTTCGGTTTACGGGATGTCTGACTTACGGGGCTCCGGATTACGTGATGGCCGGGGTGTCCGAATTACGAGATGTCCGATTTACGGGGTTCCAGATTACGGGATGTCTGGATTACGGGATTTCCGGTTTACGGGATGTTCAGCTTACGAGATGTCCGACATACAAGATATCCGAATTACGGAATGTTTAAATTACGAAATTCCGGTTTACGGGCCCGACTTACTCGATGTCCAAAATACGGGAGTACCAATTACGAGTTTCGAATAACAGAATTAACATATTTCCTTAGTTATACTTTTCATACATGAAGAGTTCAACGTAATGTACCCATTCTCCTCCGTGTGAGAGGATTGACTTCTTTTGTCCTATTGTGGTGGTGCGCACAAAAAAAAGGTCACTTCTTCATGTTGATAGTGGTCGGTACTCCATAGTTGATTCATGTACCTTTAGTCGGTATGCACCCATATAGCACACGAACCACTTCTCCCGTTCCGGTGATGAATTGCGACTCAAAACATGCGAGGAGCGGGTTTGAAGTCGACGAGAGTGAGTTGGTGAGGTGTGGTGACCGATTGGTGATTGAAGTTTGTGTGAATTGATGATGCAGATGGCTAGCACAAATGGAGTTGAGTAAATCAATTGTAGCAAGATGTTGCAAGCGCCCACATCTGAGATCTCGACTCACCAACTTGAAGAAGAACCATTATTTGGCGTAGATTGGTCACGGGATTGTCGAGTTGATTGTTTACGGAAGCGGTCGGTTAGAGATTGAGAGCGATTGAGATTGAATTGCCTCGCCCACTTGTTAAAATCACAAATCATCGACGAGTGGGCAAACAAAATATTCGTAAAGATTTAACTAATGATCGATTATGCCTCTGATACCATGATAGAAATAATGATGGATAAATATTATTGATGTGTATTGTGAGTTACAAGAAACATCTATTTATAGAGGTAATAGGAATATAATAGGAAACCCTCTAATATATGAGAGAAAAGGAAACCTGATATAGATGGGTCAACCCTTATGGGTTTAACCCTGATATAATTTAACAATCTAGATTTTGATTCTTCATGTTTGAATGAAGATATCGAGGCCTCCTCCGACGATTCATCTTTAGGCGTATTAGAAAATCAATAAATTCGTAATGATATCGGGGCACAGGAAATTGGAAACAACTGAGGACGTGCTGGCGTGGGAACGATTGAGGCGTGTTAAAAATTTGAACGACTGAATTTTCTATATATTTGGGCTTTTTCTTTACAGAATTGGGCATAATCTATTTATATTTTTATACACTCATAAACCTAATATATTTTGGGCCTAAAACAAAAGCCTCGTTTGCTTTATGTTGTGGTCAGGCCTACGAGTAGACCCCAAATATTGGGACACACTCATTTATTACACTGCCACCTGTATCTAATTTGGAAAAAAGTATTATTTTCTCCCGACATCACATTCTATAAAATGACTAAAACACATTTAAATTTAAATTTTCATATAAAAAATAGAATTGACATCAACCATATTTTTTCTTTACCGCCGTCTTCCTTCCACGAAGAACACAAAATTGGAGAGTTTAACGAAGGACGGGGACAACTCGTCTCTATCCCCAAGTCAGCGACTAGTCTTCGATTGCTAAATTGTATCCGTTGAGATGAGCTGCAAAATTACCCGAAGTGCGGTGGCCTGAACCTCCAAGTAGTCGATACCCAACTCGATTTATTCTCACAACACCAACGAATTTAAGTTCATCTACTGGTGTTCGTAGGCTCGAACATTTATGTTTGTTTATAGTAGTTTTTGTCTATATGATAAATAAACAAACAAACAAAATATAGGAAACTTAAAACAATAAAAATCAACCGTATCCACATGTTTAATTAATGGTTATAATTTAGAATCGGAATTAGATGAATAAAACCATTTATAAGTCAACAAGATCGTCTAATCTACACGATGAAAATGAACTAAATAAAGCATGATGATACATAAGAACGTGAGTAGCATTTAAACCCATGTGGAGCCCAGCCACGACACAATCTCGAAGTGAACCATATACATTCCACGCCTGGGGACGACAACTGGATGCGGCTACAACGAGGCTCTGATTGATTATGACCTTTTGGTAGGAAAGTGACATTTTGTCTGCATTTGTTAGTGAGGAATCAAAATAAGGGATAATACACCTAACTATAACGAAATGATACTTTAATACTTTAACTATTTTTCTTTTTTTTTGGTACCTTAACAATTTTTTTGTAACAACCTACCTCTAAAATGTCTAAAATACCTAAGCTACTCTTGGTGTAAGAAACTATAAAATGAATTGGTTCAATTATTTTTATCTCTGATTCAATTGATTTGTACTTAAGATGCAAATACAATTATGCCCGAAAATGTAAAATTAAATTTGAACCATTTCAAATATGGTTTGATAAATCAAATTGAACTAGTTTTATTTTGATTTCTTAAATCAGGAGTATTTTAGTCATTTTAGCATAAGTTGTCACAAAAAGTTTGTTAGGGTACTAAAAAAACAGACAAAAATAGTTAGGGTATGAAAGTGTCATTTCGCTATAGTTAAGTGTAACAAAGTGTCATTATCCCTCAAATAATACTCCGGTTAATTATGATAAATAAACTGTACAATTGTTCTTAAAATGCTAATTATATTATCATTGCACTACAAAAAAACAGGAAAATAAACACTTCATTTAGAATGAAATGTATATCAAACGATAACGCAGATTTTGTTTAATGCATGCGGTGTTTGTTAGAGTCTCTCCAATGCGGTGATATTAGTATAAGAAGCCATTTTAACGAGAAATTGAGTTTGTATATTAGAAAGTGATATAAAATGAAAAATTGACTTAAAAGTATGAGTGGGCATCTGATCCCAAACTGGACTTATAATCATAAAATTGGAAACATTGTTAAATTTTTTGTTTTTATTTTTGATACATGGATGGTTATGAAAATAAGTGGAACAACTCGAATTTAAATATTTTTATAATTTTTTGGGTTTGAAGACTTCGATTCAAAAAAAAGTATAGGAATGAATGAGAAAAATAAGGTATGGGTACATAATGATGTAGGGTTTCGAGGAATAGAACCGCCACTTAGCCAGGTGTAGGCTAAGATAAGGTTTAACCGTCACTTAGCCGGATATATGCTAAGATAAGGTTTTTACGCCACACCTAGATTTCTCGACCTAAGGTGATAAGTAAAAGTAAGGTTCTAAAAAATGCTAGGCGTTGATCGGGCGGACAACAACCCGAAAGGATTAGTCGGGAATTAATCGTATTTTTATTATTTTTAATGTAAAAATGATTTATGATATATAAAAAGAAATATGAAAAAGAAATAATCTCACGGTTAATAATAAGCAAGCTCAAAATTTCAGTAAGGTAGAAAATCAAAATAACAACTAAGTTCAAATTCAACAACCACAAAATTCATCAACCATGTAGTCTCTAAAGTTAAAAGTGCCAACAATCTCATATATAAATATAATGTGTTTGGTTTTGTGGTTGCAGAAGAAACAAAAGAGCCCAAAAAGCGACCAGAGCAAGAAGAAAAGCAGCAATGGAAGAGACGACGCGAAGAAGGACGCTATGAAGAGCTTGTTGGGTTTTGTGCCCTAGCACAATGTATTTTCAATCTAATCATGTAATAAAAATTATTAGTTGAATAAAAATTGGCATTCATATTACTAAGTGTTGTAGTAATATCTTAAGTATGATTTGATTTGTATCATTGATGTGGCAACACACAATAGTAGATCTACAGATCAGATAAAATCTTACTTAAGCTGTCCCCGATCAGAATAGCTTCATAAGAAGCGATCGGTATGAGGCTAACTCTAAATGATCACGCTCTACTGATCATGGCCAGAAGGGGGCCAGAGTTAGGTCATAGTATCACCAGTCAGGGGTGATATAGGACGACCCGAATCATGAGTATGTTACATAGACACAGTCATGAACATACTCATATGTCGGATCATGAAATCACATCCTCAGACCGAAGGACCATTGAGGTCAATATGTAATGAGTGACGAGTTTGACTCAGTCTAACGTCTCCTGTAAAAGGGTTACAATAACGGCTGTGATTGGCTCGATCACAAGTTACATAAGTTGACTCAATGGATCGCTGAAGGATTTATCCCTCATACGGACGTATGAGCAGATATCAGTTTAGCCAACTTGATGAGTACAACTGAAATACAATAGCATGGCCATGCAGACGATACGTAGTATCAGTTATAATTCAGTTAACTCAGAATCAAGAAACAGGACAATAGAATGAGGATAACTTGTCTATGCCTCGTGGTTGTCAAAGATATCAAGAGGATAAAAGGATAGATTCATGAACGACAAGGTTAAGTCGAAATCTCGATAATTACAAGCGTTGGGTAATCATGATGTCTTGCTAGAGGCCACTCATGATGGAAAGGGTAAAATGGTAATTTTACCAGTCCGCTGACGTGTCGTGAGCCTAGAGGGTCACACACTAAAGGTTGAGTAAAACGGATGGAATCATATGGAGGAATCATGAGAGAGACAAAATCCGGTTTTGGATTAAACTGGATTAGACCGATTTCGGTATAGGATTAAACCGGAATCAAGAACGGTTTAGCAGGACTAATTAATTATAATCTAATTAAATAGATTTAATTAAATTAGCTAAACTGGGCCTAGCCAGAATGAGCTAAACCAGAATGGGCTTCTCTACACAATTAATTAAAAGCTTTGGGCTTTAAGGCATTTAATTAATTAAAGTCCAAAAAGGGTTATAAAAGGGAAATTTTCAGATCTGAAAATTAAGTGATTTATTTTACAAACCCTAGCCGTCTTCCTCTCTCTCTCCTTGCCAAGTTCGGCCGGCCCCCTCCATCCCCGCTTCGTCCGTTTTGCTTGCTTCGATCTTCTAGTAAGGATCGTTGTGAGTATCCCCGGATTGCTCTTCCTGTGTGGACGATCTTTAGAGGTTACTAAATCCTATTTAGTAACAAGGAGATTTTGATTCAAGGTAATACTTAATTTTAATCTAGTCTAGATCTCATGATCAATTCATGATCATGCAAGATCCGTATTAAAACATGGAACTTTGAGGTTAATTTCTTGTATGGGCATGAAATTAATTGTCTGGAACCCTCAAATAATTCCTTCAGTGGTATCAGAGCCTTGGTTATGCATGATTTTGTATTCGAGTATGATAGGCTAGATTTAATTTTTGCAATTTAATTCGGTATTGTGAATTTGAAAATTGCAAACTTTATGATTTTGGTTAATGAATTAATTGCTAGAATTTTTTTAATGTTGCTGAAAAACTAAATTGATCAAGTAAGATCAGGATCGAGACCCGTGGGAGACCGAGGCTAGCCGGGAGGCTAACCCCGGCCGCGCCGGAACGAGGAAGCCGACCAGATCTGCCCGTGGCAGATCTGGCCGAGCCCCTCGGCTCCGTCCAGGGGATAGGCCACGGCCTGCCCGGCCAGGCGGCCCGCCTCGTCCAGCCCTGGCGGCTAGGGTTTTGGCCGAACCCTAATTGGCCCTCGGGTCAATTTTGGTTCGGTCAAACCAATTGGATTCGGGTCAGATCCGACCCAGAAAAATCCAGAATTTTTTCAGCAATTATTAATTAAAATTTCAGACCGGTTCGGTTTTGATAAACCAGCGCTTGAACCGATTTAATTCAGAAATTAACTGGTTTAAGAAACGGTTTAAATAAACCGTATTTTATGATTTAAATCAAGATAAAATTGGAATAATATGCTTGCTTGATAACATGCTTGTTTGATTACATGATTGTTTGATAACACGGTGTTTGCAACATGATTGCTAAGTTAGCCCGAATATAGGATTTAATTTCGGTTTGCAACCTGCGAGTTGCTTATGGGTTGTAATTTATTAGTGACCTGCGTGTCACATCATTTATTTTATTTAAATTAAATGTAATTACAAAGTCCCAAGACAAGAAGAACCGAAGAGAAGGACGGTAATCCCGAGGAGGCGTGGAGCCAGTGGGAGTCCAGGAGAATGAGGAAAGACAAGACCTAGTATAGGTTCTAGTTTATTTCAGTAGGGTTAGCGGGCTAGCTAAAGCAAATTTACATTTATATTTATGAATGTATGGATGAATGTGTGATTTAATTTTCATAAGTTCATGTTAATTAGATCATCACCCACATGTGTAAAGATTAATAATAATTAGTCAATCACGCACATGTAAACCAGAATTGAAATTATCTCTACATGGATTTGTAGATGATAAATTCAAATTAAGATCAAATTATGATAAGTGATAATGAATATTTAAAAGGCAAATAATTTCAAGTCAAGCTAGATACCGCCCACTTTTCATCACTTCGATTAGTTCTCGGACTCGTGGGTAGACACGATTAACGTGGATCCATGAGAATGGGTTCTAATAGAAGATGGACCAGTTTGCATGGGTGCGTGCACATTAGCGTAGTAGCCATGCAGATTGGACCATGCGTTGAAAATTGGTTGACTTGGCTGCGATTCTCAGATGATCTGAGCCAGGGTATCAGATATAGGGCAATGCCGTATACACACAATGTATAAGCCCTAGCCAATAATCACATGGAATTGTGAAAGGACTGGACTGTCCTACTCCAATGTCCAAAACTGGGGCGATGAGATTAACTCACTTTAGTTTTGGGTATGCGGAGATCTTGGTTTAGATTCAGACACAAGAATCAGAAATGTTCATAATCAAGTGTCTCTTACTTCAACTTAATTAAGAATATGATCGAATTTGTTTTCATGTATAGATTAATGGCACCGTCGCAACCCAAATCAACACGTTTTGGGAGTGAAGCCTTAAAGTCTCTTCTGTCAAATAACAGGCTGACATAGACCAACTTCCTGCAATGGGAGAGGAACCTGAAGCTTGCACTTCAGTATGACAGACAGGAGTATATCCTTACAAACAAGCCTTTAAAAGAGCCTGCTGATGATGCCATCGATGCCGATAAGAACGCTTATGACAAGTACGTAAGTGATCGACAAGATGTTGGCATCCTCATGGTCGGGTCCATGGAAAATGATACCTAGGACCAGTTCATGCATCTCATGGGAGATCCTCAAGAGATGATGGAGGAAATTAAAATATACTACCAGAAGAATGCCCGTGTCGAAAGATACGACACTCTTAGGGAGTTATTTTATAGCAGGCTCAATGCTGGTGAGGCAGTGAGCCCACATGTCCTTAAGATGAAGCGGCTCTTTGATCGCTTGACCAGTCTAGGTCATAAGTTCACAGAGCAGCTGAAATCAGACATAGTCCTGATGTCGCTTCAATATTAATCATTAATAACTATTAAAATTTGATGAATAATAACATCAATTTGAAAGTTTGATAAATAATTGAAGGCAATTTGGACCTTTCACACATAAATGTTTAATCTAAAATTTAACGCCGTTAAAGCAAAGTGTAAGAAAAACGCAATTAACTGATTACAACGTAAACTTTTTCTTTTACTTGTAATAAAGTGTAAAATCGACCACTTCAATGTATGTAAAGTGTAACTAACTCTTGAAACAAAAAATTAGGATAATTTTATCATTTATGTTATGGCTTAAACATAGGAGTAATTTTGTGCAATTAACCCAATAATAATAATAATAATAATAATAATAATAATAACACTCTTACTTACATATTCCTTTTTGTTAAACAATACTTCAAAATTCAACCCAAAAAAAGAAACTTGTATATAAACCTCCACAGGCACAGGCACAGGCACAGCAACCGAATCACAAATATCCAAGCAAGAAGACATATTTGGCGGCGACAGTTAGACATAAACTTCAAAAACCCAACCACCATTCTTCCCTCCAAATCTGCTCACGCCCTCTCTCCAATAAACAAACAATAAACAGACAGTAATGGAACAGAAGTGGAAGAAGAAGAAGAAGAAGCACAATTCTGCCACAGACCACCAGAATCTTCCAGATCGACATCTCCACCTCCACCTCCATTTTCAATTTCATTCGTCCAAATCAGTTTCAGAAGACGAGAAGCGAAAATGGCGGCGACCAACAGCAGTACCAAAATCCTTGAAACGCTTCAGGACTCGTACCTGAGCACCAGCACCATTAGCGCCATCTGCATCTTCTTCGCCCTCCTCTGCGCTTGCATCGTCATCGGTCACCTCCTCGAAGGGAACCCCTGGGCTAACGAATCCACCACCGCCATTTTTCTGGTCTGATCTCTTTCACTTGCCCTAACCCTCACTCACCGTGTTATTTGAATTTGATTGTTTGCTTCAAAATTCTAGGGTTTGGCCTCAGGAGCTGTGATTCTGCTTGTCGACAAAGAGCAGAGCTCACCCCTATTGGACTTCAGTGAGGACTTGTTCTTCCTTTACTTGCTTCCCCCAATCATTTTCAATGCCGGGTATGTATTACTACTGTTCCTGTAATTTTTTATTTACATTCCCCAATTTTATATGTATCTGTTGGCTTGGCGATCAGCTAGGGACTATTGGTTGGATATTGTTGTGGATAGTGATTCTATTTGAATTGGAGGGATTGTTCCTGAGGTTAATATGGAGTGGATGTGTTATGTGATGCATTGTTTCTCTTTCACTCCCTAATGACTGATTGGTTGGTTGTTTGATTTGTTATCGTCATGACTTAATTTAAATTTGTCTCCAGTTTCCAGGTCAAGAAAAAGCAGTTCTTCAAGAACTTTTCAACGATTTTGATGTTTGGAGTATTTGGCACCGTGATTTCGTTTTGTGTCATATCACTAGGTAAGATCTATCAATGTGCTGTTGTCTTCCACGCTGCTGTCGATTTCTCAAGCTCTAAACCGAATGTTCTCTTCCTGAAATGACAGCCAATGATACACAGCTTTCTCATGTTAAATTGCTGTGGCCAGTGTGGTCCTTTTAGTTTGATGAACTGCCGTTTTCTGGAGTTATATCCCATAAATTATTTATCATACAAGAGCCTGACTTCATTGCTGTTTTATGGAAATTCGGCAGGCGTTTATTTGATTTTTAAGAGGATTGGCGTCGATTCTCTGGATATTCAGGCATATTTAGGTATTTGTCGATTCAGAATTTTTTTTATCAGCGTCTCAATTTAGAATTGATTTCCCATTCATACTAACACGTGCAACTTTATATACTGATTATTGGTGCCATACTGTCAGCTATTGGTGCCATACTGTCAGCTACTGATTCAGTCTGTACACTACAGGTACATAGACTTAACCATCTTTCTCTGAAAACAAGTTTCCATGTGATTGTGAAACTCGACATGTTGCATTAACACATGCTCTTTCTTTCATGGTAAAAGGTCCTCAATCAAGATGAAACACCCTTCCTTTACAGTATTGTATTTGGGGAGGGAGTAGTCAATGATGCTACCTCCATTGTACTTTTCAATGCAGTACAATCACTTGATGTCAGCAGCATTGATGTTATGACTGCCTTGAAATTGCTGGGAACCTTTCTGTACCTATTCTCCACCAGTACAGTTCTCGGTATAGCTGTAAGTTCTGTTTTGCGCCAAAAGTTATTTATGGCAATCTTACCTACTTGGGAGTCTGGGAGTACATTTGATAAATAATGAGCTATATCAACTAACATGTGGATCTAACTAGGAATCCAAGCCCAAACTACCTTTGATGCCCTGTAAAATTTTAAGTTGGGCTAAATATATCGGTTGAGCTCAACACCTAAAACGCTAGTTGTTTACTCCATGTTGGATGTCTCTTTCAAAATTTGGATGATAAAATATTTTACTGTTTGATAGGGACTAAGGGATGATCTAGCTTTTAGTCATGCTTTACCAGAAGGGTGGTGATATGTGTTCATATATGTTTCAGGTGGGTCTTCTAAGTGCGTTTATCATAAAAACACTTTATTTTGGCAGGTATGGTATGGTGTACTCTTCCGAGCATACATTGTTCCCCTTTGCACTCTTAAATCTGTATGCATAAGCTTTTGATATTGAATATATAATTTGTTTTCTTCCTCACTGTTAAACATGTTTAGGTGGTCATTCTTTTATTCGAAGTTGTCAGAGTTGCAGGCTAAACTTGATCCGTACAACTTCAAGCTTGGCTTAATTTATATAACTGGTCAACTGGAGTAACGATGTCAATCAACCATATAAATATCAATCAGGGCATTTTATAAAAATGTTAAAGACAATGTTATTCTTGCAAAGGGGTAGAGGAATGGATATTTTCGTTTTTACTTACCCAGAAAAGAAAGAATGGACAATCCAAATTTCCTTGCAGTAACATGACATTAGTAAGAGCAGTGTGAACAGAACGAGCTTAGCACCTTTGCAAACTTTGAAGCTTAATCACACAAATTGTTACCGAAATACCTCTCCCCACGTGCACCTAAGATTTTGCTGATCTCGGACCATTATTCTTTTGAACAGGCACTCTACAGATCGCGAGGTTGCACTCATGTTGATTATGTCCTATTTGTCATACATGTTGGCGGAGGTATCACATACATGTTTTCTAATTATGGACAGTTCTTTGCCTTTTCCATTTTAAAGAAAGTTCAATCATGTTTCATCTACTTCCAAAATAACCAATACACATTTTTCTAATGACCAATACACGGGCTAAGAATCCTGATTTGGCCTAATATCACGTATATTTCTAAATTTACTCTGGCTTAAATGTTTTAAATTCAATTATTGAATGCAAAAGATATATTAAATTTCTTAGCTCACAGCTCCAGTATCCAGACAAGATGAAACTGCTAACAATTGCTTCTTCTTTTTTGCAGCTGCTGTCCCTAAGTGGAATTTTGACAGTTTTCTTCTGTGGCATTGTCATGTCACACTACACATGGCACAATGTTACGGAAAGCTCGCGAGTAACAACCAAGTAAGAATGTATAATCCCTTAATATTCTTAGATGAAGATAATTTACTTATCAGTTTAAATTAATGGAGACTTAAGTGTGTTTTCGGCTGGTAAAGTATTTGGTAAGTTGTTTAATACTCTTTGTTGAAGTGTTCCACATTGAATGAATGAGGATTTATTGACAGCTTGATATACTGGTTAGACCCTCCACCAAATAGCTTAAACTTTTGGGATGGAGTAAATTTAACACTCCTGAAGAATTCCACGTAACATTCAACTTTGGGTTGGAGTTCATTTAACACTCTAGAAGACTCCCCCATAAAGGTGAACTAAATTTTTTCAAGGCTTGTCAGAACTATGAAATTTATGCAGGAAAATGACTAAAAATGTAGAGCTCTTGTATTCTTCTCTTGTATGCTTAATGAGCCCGTCTAGGCTTTTTTCTTCCTTCTTTCTTACTTGTATCTCTTTTCTTTTCTCTTGTTTTTTCTGTTCTTTCTCTTTTCTTTGCTTTTTTTGTTGATGTTTATGGCTTCTTTTGCTTCCCTCTTGGAAGCTTTTGTAAGTTTTCATCAATAAAAATCTCTCTTTTCCCTGAGAGCTATTGTATTCACTTTCTATCCTCTACTACGTGTTATGGTATGGTGCTATTTGTTAATGTTTCAAGTTTGAACTGCATGATATTGCCAAGAAAATGCTGAGCCATCCTTCAAGAAAGATTATGGATTATGATAATCTTATACATGTTGAAAGTAAACAAATGACTGGATACACCTACAAATACAAGCAACATGTTTGATATGAAAAGGCTGCAAGGTAATAGATACTCAAGCAAAGAGGTTGATTGTGTTTGTCATGACTTTTACTCGGTGTTCCAAGGTAGTGGATTTCTCTAGGTCGACACTGTAAGTAAAAGTGAACCATCTGTTACCAAGTTCCCAGTTACTGAATTTAGAGTTCACTTACTGCTTCCTTTTCACTACTTGTATTGCTTTGCTTGCCTTATTCTACCCTTTTTTTGGTGAATCTATGCATTACATAATTTTATACCACTGAATTTCAATGTTCTTTTGTAGAGACTATATAACTTTGATACAAAAGAATAACAGAAAACTGAATCATTAGTGCTAGCAAAATAATCTCATCCACAGAACTGCTTTTGATGGTTTCAGGCATGCATTTGCAACAATATCATTCATCGCTGAAACATTTATATTCCTTTATGTTGGAATGGATGCCTTGGACATTTCAACATGGGCAGCCAGTGATGCAAGGTAATGCTACTACAATTAATTTCACTGCTAGTCCTTATTTTTTGGTTCTAATTCCTAGTTTGACTACATTAAATTGAAATGACAAAAGAGAATTATAAAAGAAATGGCAAACAGAACTTCATTGTTCCAAGCAAATTTTAAAATTTCAAAACAGAATGATGGTAAATGGCATTTTTGCGATGCTTTCCAACAAATTTGGTGTGCCCTTTCTCTTCCTTGTCAACAATATGGTTCAGTATGTACTGGACCAAGAAAAAGAAGGGAAGATAAATTTTGGAAATTTCCTTTTGTTTTTCTTTTGCTGTTGTTACCTGCACGGAAAAGATCACTGAAAGAAAAAAAGTAGATAAACTTTGTTGGTACTTTCCATCCTAATCGGTCATAGTTATTTTTTAGAATAAGGTGATTTCGAGATAAAGTTGGATATTAGGTGCCCAAATAACTCAGGTTATCCATTCCTTCCAGAATGTTTATTATTATAGGTGTTGAAATATCTGATCTTAAGATTTTTAAACCATATCCTGGTTGAGTGAGAATCTGCAATGACATCCATTTAATCAATATATCCTACAGTATAACTCTTGGATCTCATTGTAACCACATTACATTCTCTTAAATGCATAAAACCATACTATTTTCCATACTTTCTTGTAACATACCTTGTCTTGTCTTACTTGTTCATACACCACAATTCAGTCCAGGGACTTCAGTAGCTGTCAGTTCAACATTGTTTGCGCTAGTTTTGGTTGGAAGAGCGGCATTTGTATTTCCTCTTTCAAATATAGCAAATTGCATGAAGAAAAAAGAGAGTGAAAAGATCAACTTTCGACAACAGGTGAGATTGGCATCCGTGTATGGACAATCAGTTTTCTTTAACTATAGTGGAAGCTCGCTAACTATTTGTCATCTCAGTTTATAATATGGTGGGCAGGCCTGATGAGAGGTGCAGTTACAATTGCATTGTCCTATAATGAGGTAAGATGTTACTGTCAACATTTCCCCCCTAAATATTTGACTGTGAAGATATAACATTCTACAAATTATTCAACTTCACTATCAACTATTGCAGTTCTCAAAATCCTCACTGGATGATAGTTCACTCATGATCACATCTACCATAATTGTGGTTCTGTTTAGTACAGTGGTAAGCTGCTTTATACCCCCTGACCTGTTTTCTATTTCACAGCAAATATTGTAGTACTTTTTTCCATTATGGTTTTATATGAGTTTCTGCATGGAATAAAAACAAGAACAATAGAAAAGTATTTATAATATACTTGTAAAACTAGCAACTTCTCAGTCCTAAAAAGTTACAAACAACTACAATGCTGACTGACTCAAATCTTGTACTATTTGTTTCTTTTGCTGCATTTTCACTGTGCAGGTATTTGGTTCTGTGACTAAGCTTCTGATTGATACAGTGCTCCTCCGGCATTCAAGGTCATCACTATCCAATGCCACTGACACTCAAAGTTTAGATTATTTAAGATTAACATTCCTTGAAACTGGCGGTCCAAGTGACCAGAACAGCGATAATTATAACAGACCAGAGCCTTTGAGGTTGTTAATGAATCTTCCCACCAGAACGGTTCACTACTGGTGGAGAAAACTCGACGACAAATTCATGAGGCCTATGTTTGGCGGACGAGGATTTGTTCCATTTGTGCCTGGCTCCCCGACCGATGCAGCACCATTACTTTCCGATTCACCAACTGATGCAGCGCCATTACTTCCCGATTCACCAACTGGTGCAGCAGATGAAACTTTCAGTCCCAAGGTTTGATCACTTTTTCTTACAGTAATTATTTGTTAACGTCGTGGTCAATGATATTATATTATAGTTCACCTACTGTATAAATTGTAGACTGAGTTGAAGTTTTCTATGCAATTATTGATGAATTTGTAAATAAGCATTTTTAGTTTCTGTTGAAACAGAAGTACAATTCTTATGTCCCATATATTTTCAATTGCATTGTTATCAATTTTGGGATTATCGTATTAGCCATGACTGTTATTTTCTTTCATACGATTTATCTACATGCATCACAGCAAACATTACTGTAATTTGAGAAGTCAATCCATATGAAAAAAACAGTCATGTTCTGTTTCATCTCTGAGGAATGTTTGTATTGAAGAAAACAGAATCCTCTTCATAACCAAAACCCAAACCTAAAATGATTTAAGAAATTTTAATCAACCTCAACTTCATTTACATTATTGTATTCGCGCTTCAAATTTTGTTTAGCATGTCCAGAAAAATAGTCGTTCTCATGACTGAGTTTCATCCAAGGTTACACGAGATTGTTTTTTTATCAGCAACTTTACACAAGATCGTAACTAGCAAAATGTTGAGGGACCTCAAATCCACAGGCTCCCGTATGCTTCTTCAAGAGCCCTCTTTCTGCTTAGTTCTGTAGTCCACCCTCCTGCTCCTGCACCTCTCTCTGCTCGCAGCTTCATCATCTCTTCCTCCCCAACTGCATAACCAAGCCCATCATATGGCAATGGCTGCGGGGCCGCACCAGTAGGTCGTGGTTGCCCTCCAGCAATCGTTGGTGCATATTGTCCTTGTACACCACCGGGAAGCCCTGCCTGGTTGCTCTGCACCTGTCCAAATTTAGAGCTAAATAAGCTGGAAACGTGTTCTTTCTCCAAACCCAGTAAAAACTCGGCAATAATTACAGGACATCTAAAAGAAATTATAAATAAAAGCAAGCCATCTTGTACATGTAACAAATGAAAAGAAAGTGCATATATAAGTTCAACGGAGATATAGAACAGAATGATATCAATGGCTGACATAGGTGCTGAACTGATGTATTCAGATTAAAGGGTAAGCACAATATAGCTGATGCAATAACTTGTTACAACTTGCAGGTCAAAACAAAATCATTACCTCAAGAGCAAAAGCATCAATTGTAAGATCATCTTACCATATCATTATCAGTTTGTGTCGAATGTCCCTTGATTGCAGCTAGAGCAGCAGCTAATTCCTCAGCCTATTAGATAGATATCATCAGAGCAACCTTGAATTGCATTTTGTGGATGAATCAAATACGAAAAAGAGTGGCAGAAGTTGCTAAAAAGTACACTCACTTCTCATGTACCTCATGCGCTCGACTATTCATTATTTGTTCAGCATTTTCTTTCTCATACATTTTAATCTCTTCTTCAATAGCAGCGACATCTATTCCTTCAACTAAGTCATTTGCTGTCAAGGGAAGTGCTAGGTTAGTCAACTAACCTAATGACATTCAGTATATAGATTAAACTAAAATCATTCTTGCACTTACTCATATCTTCAACTTCCTCTAAGTAATCATTGTACTCCTTCAAAGATGCAAAATCATCTTCTCTTTTGTTGAATCTGTACAGTTGTAGCAGAGTAAATTATATCGATTGAACAGTAAAGTATTTGCAAAACTGAAAATGAATAAAAAAAACTTAATTGAGTTGTTAGCATAAATGTATGTGAAGCTTTCAGAAACCAGGCCCGAGTTAATTCCAGAATAAGGACAGCTAAGACAAACCAAGTCCCTTGTTACTGTTGCGAACACTGAATAGACAAAATGATCTATGTTGCACGATTTTTCATAAAAAAACTTCTACATCCTATAAACTACAATATGTTCTCTTTGAATTTTCAGTGGCAATACCATACATGCAAGCAAATGTATGCACTGCTGCTATGCCACTAAACTAAACTGCAACAGTCTTGCAAAGAGACAAGTTCAAACAGATCCAAATATATAAAATTATAAGGCTGAGAAATTTAGTCACACGATCAATTAAATAAGATGAGCATGTGCCTTCTAATTAAGAAGTAAAACAAGGACAATGCGGTCAAATTGAATTTCCACGGGATTTATATTTTCTGTTGGGGGAACCAAAATAAGTAATGGATAAAGAAAGAGGGAAATGCCGGCGATTTTCTTCTAAATGTCCGAAAAGCAAACATTTTAGCACAGTGTCAATTTTATGTGTACTCTTACACAGCTATTTCAGCTTTAAAATTCAGAATGTAAGATAATAAGAGAGAAATAGTGAGAGAAAGAAGAGATACATGCTATTGATCTTCCTCCTGACAGCCCCCTCCCTGTTCTGAGAACTACCAAGTACCATTATTGTTGCTTCTTAGCCTTTATTTAGCTTGTACACTCTGCAGCATTTCAAAATTCAAATCGTCATGTGGTTACCACAAAGTGGAGCCCCTCCAAGATGATTATGTCATACCTCTACTGGGTATTATCTACACGAAGCTTTGAAAGGTTGCAGTCGAAATCTCTACGAACCACAGCTAAAACATCTGCAGAGTGAAGAAATGTTGAAGTCTTGGCTTTAGTGATGTGCTTCCTCATTTCATAAAACACTTTGAAGCATTCAACAGAGCTCAATCACCAGTATCTATTATATTAATCATCTCTAACTACAAACCTTTTGTTTTAGCTACTGTCTTTAAGATGGTTATCAATCTACATCACTTTAGATACTTACTTTCATCGTTGGGTTTGTAATTCAAGGTACCATTATGTAGAAGGATTAAGTTTCAAATCTGTTCAAAAGGATGTTTGAATGTGTTGTATTATAATGTGTAAATTACTTAAAATCATCAATAAAATAAGTGCATCAGTACAACCAGTAAGAATAATTTGATCTGCCAAAGCAAAATACAAGAATGTCCTTCTCGTTTCTACTTGCACTGTGTTCCACAACTTTCCATAATTTTGCGTAGTTCATTGACATCATTGGATCAAGTTGAAGTACAGGCCTATGTGTACAAGCGTGAAGGGAAATAAACCTCACATGTATAAGCATAAGAGGAAGAAGTTGAACCCACGTGGAAGGAATTTGAAAGGAGTCATAAATAAAGGAAAGGAAGAAACCTAACTAATAAGGCTAACATTTTATTTTATCAGCAGGTTGACCGTTTAGTTTAAAGCCCAGCACGATGTAGATGAGCCATTTTACAGATCACATTGTCATTCTAAGTCCATTCAAAACATATCAAGAAAGTTCCGACTCATCTATCATATTTCAGTTTTATATGCATTTTACAGTTCTTTGCCACCATGCATTTAAATATTTCTGCCCTAACAATTCACATTTTCAAGTTTTACACATAACTTACAAATCTATGATACTGAAAACACTTGATTAGACTGGGAATAGATGAATATGCAAAGCTGCTTTTGTCAAACAAATGACCGGAATATATACTTACAACTCAGATGAATTTCTCTCAGATACAGGCCAGTTTTTTAACAGAAAATCCAAGATTGGGCTAGTCCTCTTATATTTTATCCTAGAAATGGCAATGGCAAAAGTTTGGTAATTTAGTGCAAAAAAAAAATTAAAAAAAACCCACAGGTTTATCAAGTAAAATCACTACATTGATAATAGGCACACAGCCTAGAGCTTTCAAGATTTCAACTTGAGATACACAATAGCAGTACCGTCTTCTATAACACATTTGCAGTAGTAGCATACAATTTTTTTACTAATAACATGTACTTCAATTACACTCACAAGGACACTCATTATCTCGGTATCTATTTACAATTCAACTCAGTATATATCCCAAGATGCAAGCTTTTCAAAGGACATAAAAACTAAAATACTCTTCAATCATGGTATTATCCGAATGTAACTAAGTCCAAAATCGAACAGACTGAACAGCACAATACACTCAACAATCGACGTATATGAGATGTAAATACCAAAAGTGAAGATCAAGACATAAAAATCAAAGCAAATTTCCTCTCTTCAATATGCGAAAGACACGAAATTGAAAACACCCATTGAAATTCTCAGCAAATACCATACACAACAAGACCTAACACCCTCCACACAAATCTAGCACACAGGAAGAGGCAAAGACAAGACCCACCTCTCGTAACACTGCCAAATAGGAAATGAATTTGTGCTGCGGCGGCTCGAACTCCGGTGCGGAGAAGGGAGTGAGGCAGATCGGTCTGGTTCAGAAAGAGGAGTGGTCTGTGGGCCATAATGGGCCGATCCGGTACTCTCCAATTGGGCCAAACAGATATAAGAAAATGGGGAGAAAAATTCAACATCCGGCACGGATATTCCGAGTAAAAAAAACCAATCCCACCTAAATAATTCACAGTTTGTCTTTTTCATCATGATGATGCGACTTTAATGCTGACAGCTGGCAGTGATCTATCTAACCAGATCTCATCTCCGTTAATATAAATTGGCCAAATCGCTCCCACAACCTTCACTCAACCACTCTGTTCAGTGTTGAAAATGGCGATCCTCAAACGCGATCTGATCCTCCTGGCGCTCCTCTCTCTCTCCGTCGCCGCCCAGTTCCTCTCCCTCTCCGTCGTCGCTCAATCCTCCGTAAGTAACTCAAATTCATCAATGAAACCCTAAATAGTTTGAATTTGAAAATGAAATTGAAATTAATCGATTATTGTGTTGCAGGACGGTGACTGCGTGTACACGGTGTACGTGCGGACGGGGTCGATCATCAAGGGAGGGACGGACTCGAGGATCAGCTTGGGCCTGTACGATAGGTACGGCGACAGGGTGGAGATAAAGAACCTGGAGGCGTGGGGAGGGCTGATGAAGCCGGGGCACAACTACTTCGAGAGGGGCAATCTGGACATATTCAGCGGGAGGGGCAAGTGCCTGGGGGCGGCGGTGTGCGCCATGAACCTGACGTCGGACGGGTCGGGGCCGCACCACGGGTGGTACTGCAACTACGTGGAGGTCACATTCACCGGGGCACACACGCCCTGCGGCCAGGAGCAGTTCCAGGTGGAGCAGTGGCTCGCCACCGACGCCGCGCCCTACAACCTCACCGCCCTCAGGAACTACTGCCCCGCCGAGGCCCACACCAAGAAGATCAACTCTCGCTCCTCCATCTTCACCTCTCTCTAGTTGCTATAATTAACTCATCGCTTTCGTTTGTCATCTTTACAATAATCATTGACGAGTACTGTGTGTGCTCTCGTTTTTTGTTCAAGTTTTGAAATGAGATTGTCTTGTGCTAATAATTGATAATTATTGACTAGGACATGATTGAGTTGAGTTGGTTTAAATACGTGCTTGTTTTTTTTTGTTTGACTTTTCAGAATTTGTTAATCAATGTAAATTCAATTTTCTACCTGTTTTATACGATCTCTAGAAATTTGTTCGATGCTTCAAGAGCAAGTGGCATCTAAGCATTACAAACAAAATAAAATAAGAGAGAAAAAACACGAATGAGTCCAACAACATTTACTAGATTAAAATGATTTAACATTTACCAAGATAATTGCAAAAAAGTACTTATTTAACACATCTTTTTACATAAATACATCTATTTTTTTTAATATTTTGTTTGTAGTTCATATTTTTGTACATCAACTCAGTGATCTTCTAAATTCTCAAAATTTACATTTTCCTACTGACTCTCATCATACAAAATAACTAGACTCTGTTAAGCTATTCGTCAGCAGCAGTAACAACTCAGCATTATAAATACAACACCAGACACCATTTTAGTGTGTTGGTTAGCAACATTCTTCTCTTGTTCTCTTAGGTTTTCATGAAATTAGATTTACATCCTTTTCTCTTACAAAATTAAGAAGCAGTCTATCCATTAATTCCACCAGTACTATATTATCAGCCAACACTAGCTTGCTCTCAACTCCATCATTCAGCCACTTGATTAATGGCAAGCCAAGAGAATTATCTTCTCAAGAAAGCATAAATGTTATCATACCTTTTAAGCCATCAACTCTCGGGTCATGTCGACGACTTGTACATCTAACTAGAAAAAATGGTCACCGCCTCCATTGAAAATGACACAATTCATGTGCCTAATCCAAAAAAAAACCAAATCTGGTTGCAAAGGGATCAAGTTGTCCTCAACATTATCATCTCCCCCATTGACTCCATATGTACTATTTCAACTACTCATTTTAAATACATCTCAAGAAGTGTGGATGACCCTCGAACGCAGGTTTGTGTCACAATCTAGAGCCCTGATCATGCATGTTCGTTGTCAACTTTCAATGATCCAATCGAAGGTCATGACAATGGAAGCATACCTTGGCAAAGTGAAGGTCATCGCCTACTAACTGAGCATATGTAGCATCGTCCTATCTGAAAAAAGAAATTATAGCTTATACGCTCACTAGTCTAAACATTGACTGTGATCGTGACGAAACTCACCACCAAATCAGAGTCGGTGACTCTCAATGAAACTTATACTCATCTTTTCAGTTTTGAGATGCACCTGGTGTTGGAATATGATACCCGGAATGACGTGGCACGCAACACCGTATCCAAATCCTTTTCGTTGTCGATATCTAATACTGAGCAAACGAAGAAGAATAAATAAGAACTGCGCCGTGGTAAGGAGGTCATTGACTTGAAAACAATTATTCCGGTTGGACCGTGGTGGTGATCGAATCCGGTTGCTTCCGAGGTTAACACGGTTTTCCATCAGATATGAGCCCACTCGCACAGCTGAGGCTGGAGCAATGTAGACTTTGATCAGGGGAAAAAGATCTTATCAAATAATTTCCGCCGGTTGAACAAACAACAGTTTGAAAGACCGTCAGATTGTGCAATCGAAGAAAGACGAAAGAAGAAAGTTGAAGAACAATTCGAGAATAATTTTGGTAGCAAGATGTGTTGTGTCAAATGGGGTATCCCGAGCCCGAGCCCGAGCTCGAGCCAGACGAATGGCGGCGGTGCGCGTGTGGGTTTGGCCCAAGCCTCAGGTTACCCCTTATTAGGCCCACACAAACTACAAAAGAGAGCAAAACAATTTAAACCCAAAATACCTTTTCAATTCTTTCAATGTGGGATTCCAACAAAGGAGGCTTTTAACCGATCAAACCCCAACACCTGGAGCAAAATCATGGCGTGATGTAGGTGAACCTAATGACTAGTGGCAGTCGTGTGATAGGGCGAGGTCAAGGCGAATGTGGTCGAAATGGTCACAACTAGAATTGCGACGGAAAAGGATTTGGTCGCGAAAGCCGTGAACGGGTATGGCCAAAGTTCAAACTATCACAACACGAAAAAACATGCCAAGTATGTTGTAAGGTTAAACTTGTTGCTCCAAAATGTTATCACCGTTTTGATCATTAATATTGTTGCTATAAAATATTTTTGACACACCCGAAAGTTAGTCCCCTTGCTAGACATAAGGACTCAACTCCTTCACGTGCACATGATAATGTACCAGTCCGTAGTAGTACAGGGACATAAGATTACGACACTATCATTCCATTAAGAAGTATTAGCTATCGACAACTAGTCTACATTGATTAACACTATCGGGTCTGAGAAAAATAAAATAAGAGGTTTTAAACAAACTCTAAGCAAGCTAACATAAACAAGTTAATATTCAAATCAAATAACTGAGCACAAATCACAGACGTGTTAAGAATGCGAAATTGACCGGGAATGTAACAAAATCTGGAACTGATCGTGCGAACGTGACGGGTGACCTGACATGGTTTTCTGTCAAGTTTGCAAATCAGTCAAGGTCCTTTCTGCCTACCAGACTTATTTATGAATGTTCCAGATTAACTTGTCAGATGTCTCGACATGTTGGACTGAAATACAAAAATGGTATGCATCAACTTTGTGGCCCTTAGAGTCGTCTATAATTTAACTCAAGTTTCTCCCCATTTCGATTTCAGATGAGTGAGTTATGGCTTACGCAAGATCAATCAACGGTGTTAGCAACGTGAGTTCAGATATCCACTTCATGCCCAGAAAACATGTAGTTCTAAACCTCTAATGAATAAGCTTCCTTCTTCAATTTTGTAGCCTCTATATTCCTCTTTATCTTGGCGAAAGTCTTGCTCCATTTAGACTTTCGATGAAAGAGTTACGTCCTCTACAAGATCAGCCGACGACGCTGGTTTCAAGATGTGAGGTTGGTGATTAAAGTTGTCGGATGGATGTCGGTGGGTTAGCTCTTACATAGTTGCTGCATGCCAAACTTAAGGTTAACCTCCCGAGGGTTCGACATGTTAGTCTTGTCTAATTCAACCTTGGTTTCAGCCTGCCAAGTTTGAGGAAAAAGTGTAGGCGAGGCCGACAGGTTGGCTTCCTCTTTTGGTGAATCACTCATTTTTACTCATTTTCAGCATATTTTCATCAAGAAAAGAGAGATAAAATATGCTAAAACCTATAAAATTCTGGATAAAATAGGAATAAAATGAGGGAATTTGACTCGGGAGGATATTTAAAATCTAATCCTATAATTTATTTTGGAAGAGTAAGAGACCAAGATAGTTGTTTTAGCACACACCTCCCTAGGCTACACAATAGACAGAAAACGGTACACGAACTTAGGCGTGGCTGACCAAACCCAAGAAGATATCGATTAGCTGACCTTCCGAAAAAAGTATGGTGGCAATGATCAAGTGCGAATTGCAAATGGACCATGTATGCATATTGGTCATTCACAGATTCATACTACGCTTGTCAAACACTTCATCTGAAAAATATTTTTCATGTCCCAGAAACCTTGTATAAACTTATCAATTTAGTTCTGATAATCATGTAATTTTTGAAGTTTATCCCAATCACTTTATCGTTAAGTATTTAGTTGTTCCCATTAACTCTTACTTTTTATTGGGAGTTAGTTTACTTTGGTTATTTGGTGTGGTTGCACTCCTAATGATAGAAAACAAATGACAGTACTGTGAGAGAGTGGTGTGGTGGTTTTGGTGGATGAAACCAACCATCTCTAAAACACATAAATTGCATCTATATTGTTATGTTATTTTCGACGGGTTTTACACTGTTATGTTATTTTCTACGGGTTTTTTTCATGGAATCTCTTTCTTCTTTTATTTTGGGTATGATTTTGTGTAAGCTTTAAATCTCAGAATTGAGAGTGCATGCGTCTCCGAATTGCTCTGATAACCTTGAGAAGCTACAATCATCAACGATTTGCACCAAATTCGTGCCTAAAATAACTTTTAAGACAGTCCTGTATGCTTCCTAATTTTCTCATTGTTATACACTAATTTTTCCAGCAAAACATAGGTTGCGAATGTTGATTTAAGAGTATGAGATGGCTAATAATAGAGAAAGGGAAGGGAATGTTTTAGAAAACTTCAATTACCACCGGGTCAAAAATGAAATTTAAATCACGATTCCCACACACTAAGATACAAAATTTATAGCATGAGTATTGCTGAGATTTTGTTGCACCGAGCCTTGCCAACCATGCAATATTCTATAATCGAGTACCGAGTAGTGAAATTTATTCACTATGTATGTTTGTTGGGCCTGGACTCGAAATAGGTGATGATGTGAATCAATGAGGCCTAACCCATGGAGTACTTGAGGAGAGCCCAATTGGAATATCAATATCTACAGACTAAACTAAACTTTTTTTACATAGTACGTAGATATATCATGGCTCCATTTATTGTTTGGAACAACAGTAATTGTGATCATGCATAAGATATTAATGCAAGTTGTTTAGTTTAAATATGTTGGGTTAAAGGAAGAAATCTTTAAAGCACTTTAATCCATATATATATATATATATATGTTGTTAAATCAAATGCAATATTATATTAACAAACCCTCTCATTTTCATTATTCATTATTCATTATGCAAATTGGGAAATTAAAGTAGCCGCCCTCCTTTTAACCTATTACTTCAACATTGCACATGCATGCTCAATCAACTACAAATATACATATAGCTGAACGTACTGGACTGGTGGTTTTGTGTTACCATCAATAATCAACTGGATTTTCAGTTTCCAATGAACTCGAACGTGTATTTTCATCTTCTATGGCCCATAATCCACAAGAACGGACCAATGAAACACGCACACAGACATATACATGTTTCGAGAGCGGATTTGGGAAGAGAAAGAGACAATACGATCGATCACATATATAATGTCTATGTCCCCCACAACAAGGGCACATGGGACTCCCATGTGACCTAAATCATTACTTCATAGTCAAGTTCAAGAATATATATATATATATATATCCCATCGATCCCGACCAACCACAACCGTTCCTAGCCTCCATAGTATATATTAGCGCATCTTTGTCTGTGCCATTTTCAGACAAAACCAACACCTTAATAACTGTGATTCGTGTCGTGTCGTCTCGTGGCTCAACCCTCAACGCGGGGACCTGTTCCCAAGTCTGACACGTGTTACGTGCCCAATTCATCTTGCGGTTGACACGTAATATACATGCATGAGCATGCATGGTACTGAATCAATGGACCATACGTCTCTGCCCAACCTCTCGCCACCTACATGGACATATGGGTCTCACTGACACGCCCACATCGCTCACTGCCAAAAAACTTTCTCCCATCCCATCCCATGCCTTGTCTCTTTCTTCTTCTTTTTCTTTCAACAATAACTAATTCTACATCCACACAAGAAATCAAACATATTAACACCCCATACATGATCAATAAGATTAACTTTTGACATTTGACGCGGTATAACACATAGATATGATTCTTTCTCGTAATTAATCTCAATATGCAGGTCGGCTCATTTTTAAAACAAATAAAATATCTTAAAGTTTTGACATTTTGCGACTTTAAACTCAGTTTATTATAAACATCAATATATTGATCATTACGTTTTTCAAATTATGGAAAGAAAGTAAATGTGTTAATGATTGACACGTTAACGTGTTTATTAGGTAGGAAACAATATTTTTCACATCAACACTATATCTTTTTTTGTTATTATTAGGTTGAAATAGAATGTAATAGACTAGAGTTTGTTAGAATATTGGGAGTCTCTCGAAGTCTCTTTTTTAAATCATGACATTGTAACGAACTAATTATTCTTATAATATACGCTACGCCAATAAGTGAAGTTCTTTAAAATGGAGAGTACAAATGTAAGGCTATAATTTCATTGTTGGAGTTATGGCACCAATGATGGAGTTTGAAATAGTGGAGATGCTCCGTCCACGTCCAAAGACAAAAGAGAGGCCATCGAGGTTGTCGAAAAGCTTGGAGCCATATATGTAATGTAATGCAAAGGTTTGTGTCTTTATGTTATGATATCCATTTTTCTTTTTTCAAGTTAAGACCTCTTTTTAGTGGATTCCAACTCCACATTCAACTATGTATAGATTCTCTTACCTACTGTTCTCGTGCCTTTCCTTTTCACACGCCTAATATATCCTAAAGTTTGTACCTTTAATAACTATTCTATTTATATTTTAGTTTTCACTCGTACGAGCTCGTAAAGATCAGTAGTTGCGCTAATACATATATATATTAAAACCATTATATAAATATATGTTTTCGGGCTTGAATCAAACAAATTGGGTCCATTATAAGATCCATAAAAAATATAAAAATGCTATTAAATTCTCGCGATTGTGACTAAAATATATGTATCGTCCTTGAGGTCCACATTCTTGCCAAAATATCTAAATTAACAAATTAAAATACTCATTAATTATAACAATATTATTTTTAATTAACCCCATATATGTATTTAGTCAGTGTCTCCTCTTTTTGTAGACAGATCGGTGGTATTCCCAAAAAGAGACAGCTAGGTTAGGCACTAGCCACAATTTAGATCATAAAAATAATGTAATTAATTAATTAAGGAGACACATTGACACGTATGTTTTTGTTGTTCAAATAGTAATAACAAACTTATGCTATTCATTTTGATAAGAACAAATAATTATGTAAGTTAAACATTTAAAATATTGTGAATGTATTTAATGATTTGTAATTACTAGTTTGAGTTATAATTTTGATGTTGCATGTAAATTAACTCGAAATAAGCCATCCAATCAACAAGTGATCTCAAATTCAAGATTAATAATAAAGAAGACAGTTCCCGATCAAATATCAAACAACTCATTATTGTGTGGATTGCAGGTGCTTAGGAGCTAGAATACCAAAAGAGACCTAGCTAGCTACTTGCATAAATATATCGGTATAAATTAATGAATGAAACATTATTGGTAATGAGAATCATTTCAGATATGTAACAATCAAAATGCATGTAGCTTTTGTGCATTATCTTAAAGCTGAAGAAGATAAAATATCGCCACAAATAGTAAAGAGTATTAATTGTTATCTATAACCTCATGTAGTTTCAAGATGATAAAAGAACCTATATTCAATAATGTTATGATTCTAGATTCAATAATATGGGGTCGAAAAGAACCATTTATTGAAAGTTTCACTGTTATTTGTTTGAGAATGGATGCAATAATTTAAATAAGATTTGTGATGAGAGTACATAAACTATGGGCGTTAAATTGACATTTTATAAGTGAAAATGTTACTAAATTTTGTTAGATTCTCACATTGGAAAAACTACTTAATAATAATATAAAAACATGAATTATATTTCTTACATAAATTGAACTTTACCACATTTTATAAAAAAACCTATTTAACTGATTACAAGTATGTTGTAAATCACATTTCATTAGAATGTAACTTTTGATCAAACTTTTCAACAAATTGACTATAGAAAATATGTGAAAAGTAAACAAGTATTCAAGATTTAGATTTTAAAAAAAAATTACAACAAACCCTGATCTCACCATAAATAGTGCAACGCTTCAACGTAAGAACAAGTTTCAAGATTTTAATTTGCATTAAAAGTTGATTTCGACGTAAAGACTCGCTTGTTTAACTATTAGTTATACATGACTTAAGTATCTTGTTGTTAGATTGTAAGCAAAAAATAAAAGGGCATAAATAAATACAAATAAAAAAACATTCAATGTGTAAATATCTTACTCATAACTTATCCTTTTTGACTCAGCATTGGCGATGTTGTCATATAATATAATTTCAATTTCATTATCATGGGGACCATATAGGCACTAATTCAATTTCAGGATATTATTTCCAAAACATGATTGATTTTCCCAAATCAGAAGAAAAAAAAGCAGAACAATGATGGACATATTAGTAGACTTATCACCCTATAGCAACTAGGCTCATCCAATATTAATATCTCATCAAACTATTTTGACGAGGTTTTCATCTTCTTTTTTTTTTTTTTTTAAATTTCTAAATAATAACGAATTTGGATGATCATTAATATCTGACTTCGATACGTTGTTTAATTTACGTGGTCAGTTTCTTATATTATTTCAGATAGACAAATTTTATGAAACCCCATTTGATGTTCTTTGGCCTTGTGTAAATGAACCATCGGTTTCACAATTTATTTAATAAGAAAACCAAAACAACCATTACAAGAACATATATTGATTTGACATATACATGTCGGTAAAAGAGAACATGGGATTGGATCAACCAAGAGAAGATATAGAAAAATTTGGAGAAGCGGAGAGATTAAATTCCCTTTGCCGATAGATATATTAAAACGCTTGAATAGTTACAAATATCATATATATCCCCATTTACACACCATCAAGTCAAGAAATTAAACGGTCCACAATAATTTTTTTTTTGTGTGACCGTCTTACAATTTCGAAGCCTTAGTACAAAACTACAATCCCATCCATACAAAATAATTTTGGATGTTGGACGTTTTTTCATTTCTTCAATCCATATTATGCCTGAGCTTGTCGTCGCAGTGACAATCGTTTCCATTCGGTCAATCGTTGCAAGAAACCCATAACCTGCGACGATAAATTATATGATTAGATCGATCGATTTGTAACTCAGATTCAATAAGACTAATTGAGGTGCTTATTAAAAAATGCTTATACCTCCGCAGGTTCTTGTAAGGAGTAAGTAGCAGCAGTGTCCTTGGGAAACTTGGAGACAAGAATGCCAAAACCTTGCCTTCTGTCTCTTAGTATCTGAAATGGGTCAACAAATATACTTGTTAGTCATTTGAAAATTTATTACCCTATAGTCTAATTTATCCAAAAATAAATGTCTCAATGCATACCTTAAATGCATCTTCGTCTGTTCGATCATCTCCGATATAAATAGGAAAGACATCATTGCAGTTTGCATATCCTGACAAAAAGCACAAATAATATTATCAATATCAGTCACTGCAACAACAAAAAATAAGTATATAAAATAGTATTAGAATTTGTACTCACCAAGTGACTCCAATAGAAACTCAAGGGCATTGCCCTTGTCCCATTTAATGGTGGGACGGATCTCCAACACCTTCCTTCCCTGAGTGAGCTTAAGTTTGGGGTAGTCTTTTAGGACAGACTTAACTTGTTGGGCCAATTCACTCCATTTCTGCATGTAACACAATTATATATCAGTACTTTGCCATATAATTATACATATGAATATGAATTAAAAGTTACGTACATTCTCATCAACGCATCGGAAATGGACGGAGAGACAGAACTTGTTGTTCTCGACTTTGGACCCAGGAGTCGATTTGGTCTTCTCCACCAATTGCTTATACACTTCATCGATCATGGGGAGGAACTCGCTGGCTGGTTGGCACAGAACACCTTCACCACCCTATAAGTAACATATATATATATAAATAAATAAATATAAGACAAATAAAGTTTTTGAGAAAACAAGAAAATTAATATTCAAAGAGCGAGCTAGGCACTTACTTTCTTGTATTTGGACCCTTTTGCCGGCCCTTTTATGTCCATGCCGTGGCTCCCGGCATAGTACAACTCTGCTAGTCGTACGAAGCTATAAACCTAAGTTGTGACCAAAAAGACAAAATTATAGTTTCCGATAATGAAATTTATGTTAATTGAGTTTTTTTTATTATTTCAAAAAATGAATAATGTACCTTGTCTCTGCAGCGTCCACTGACTATGGCAGTGGGAAATAATCTAGCAACTTTTCTCACCGTTGCTCGCATCTGAAACAAAACAAAACAAATTATTGATTGATATTTACGTGCATGTTGGATTGAGACAGGGTGGTGGTGAATAAAATTAAAGAACAAACCTTATCGGACATGAAAGCTCGGTCGGGGTCTTCTACGATGGGCGAGAGTGTACCGTCGTAGTCCAAGAACATCACTATTTGCTTTCCCTTGGATGCTTCGATTATGCCCTCGAATTCGTCTATGGCCGACGGGTGATTCACCTGCTCACCAACCAAATCAAGAATTAGATTCTTTGTAATCGCCTAATCAAACCCAAGAATCTATGAAATTATTATATTATGAGTGATGATGATGATGACATTGACTTACCATCCAGGAGTTGTGCTCTAGAAGAGAGGGCGTGGAGCGGACATGAGTGGGAGAGGAAGCTTTCATCGAATCGACCCATGAGGTGATTCTTGCTCCCTCAATTTCGAGGTTCTTCAACAATTCCTTCTTCTTCGACACCGAGATGTGCCCGCCGGGAGCCGCCGGGGGCTTCTGTGCCCCCGGAGTGAAAATCGACGGGCTCGCCACCGACTTCACCACCGACATGGTGTCGGAGAGCACAACATTCTGCTTCGTCATTTTTAGCTGCGTCCAAAATGAAACAAAAAACAGAGTATTACATTCCGTAATTCATAGAACAGAGCAAAAGGCATTGAACAGAACAGAGTGGTTAAATTAAACCCCATTTTGGGGGAAATAAGGAATTGTTTGATGAATGTTGAGGAGTGTACCTTAGACTTGGAGAGAGTGAAGAGGAGGAGGAGGAGAATTGGGGATGATGGGTTAATTAGAAAACGAGTGTTTGAGGAGAGGTTTTGTAGAGAAAGAAAGAGTGAGAGAGCGTAGAGAGCGTGTAAACGAGTGTGAGAGAGACGGAGACAACTAAGGTTGATTTATAGAGACACCAACGGACGAAGCTCACCTCTCCAAACACTGTCTTAAGAAAAAGAATGGTGGGACCCACACTCGCAAATTAATATGGGGCCCACCACCAACCATGCCATGTCCCCACCGCAGGTGCAGGTGCACCACCAGCCGTCTTCTCCCAGAACAACTGGTACCAGTACAGCCCACGTGGCTAACATCACACGCTTATGTGGAATCTTGCCACGTGGATCACAAAACAACACCACCCCCTTTTTTTCTCTATTTTTATTTACATAGTTGTATGTTATTACATTGAATTTCAAATACTTTCGGTTACATTAAATATCAAATTCTGTGAATTTGACATATCAGATCTCCCAAAGGCTTATATGTGGGTCCTCCTTAATTTAAGCAGCAATGGTTTTGGTTGTTAATAGACAAGAAGTAACGTTGTATTTTTATTAATAACATCAGACAAGTTAACAAAATCTTGAATTTTTGAATGCAGTATTTTATCATCTTCAAAGTACGCTCATACTCAAATATAATTTTTATAACACAAACGTAAATTTAATTACAATTTTACTGTTATCAAAATAATACACGAATGACTCTCTTACAAAGTGCGATAGTATATACGAAAGTAAAGAATGGAGAGAGTGGTGTGGTGGGTAGGTGCATGATCCTTTGAAAACTAGTTGAAGCCAAGCAACAACAAATTAAGGCATAATGACCTTTCCTTAAATGGGAGGTCACCATTCCTTAAATGTAACGCCCCTTGTAATGGCTCGTTGAGTGAAACTAGCAGCCCAACCTCTCGCACCCTCCTCACCCACCCACTCCCGCCGCAGCATTAACAATACCATCTGCGGTTTCATATATATTTCCATATTTTTGTTTCAAAATCTTTATCTTCTATTCCTTAAAAATATTGCTGTCATTTATAATGATTCACTTGACTTTGTGCTCCTTTGTGCACGTGATGAAACCTTTCGTTTCCTCCAAGTATACATACATGATTGACAACCTCGCTACGGCATCGGGAGAGAGGTTGAGATTGAGAAGAACTATACCAAATTCAAGTTCTCTTTCATGTGTCGACAAAGATCACCAATTCAAACTTGTTTTTATTCTAGATTACTTTTTCATATATATTCTCTCTTCCTTGACCAAGTTAAGGCTCTTGACCCACACAATGTCTTAGTGCATAAGGTAGTTTCAAGTCAACATCCTCGAGGTTTCCTACACTGTATTGTATTATTATTGTATTTCATTATATTAATATAGGAATGCATTTTAATATAAGCATGGTAGAACGTTTGAACTTCTATATCAGTCAATGAATCGCTCAAGATCTGGCGAGATTTGTCTTAGCGTGCGACACGTTATAGTGAGGTTCTACTACGTTCAGTTTTGTGTTTCTATCAGGTCCATTTGTTTCCACCAGTTCACTCACTTTTTACTGGGTCCATCACTTTCTCTCAGTGTATACTCACGTTCTACACGTTCGGATGGTTTATATTTTTACTCTAGTTTGTATTTGATTTGTTCTATACTAACACATAGAATCTCTCTGTAAGTTGATTTTAAATCGATTAACTTATAGAGTACTAATTTTTCTGCAAACCACAATGTACCTACGACCACGGCCTCATCCAAGTTCAAACATAAATGGGAAGTTCAAAATGTCTCTTTTTGTGCATAATCTATCTATTTTGCATCATTTTTTTTCTTCAAAATATTCACATTCTCAATCTACTTTTTATTACCCAACTTAAGTGTTTGAAAAATACAAAATAAATAATTTTTAATGTTAAGGTTTATCATTGCAGCCGTTTAGATTTGTATTCGAATCTCATAAGCATAGATTCAATTCAAGTGGTTGAGAATTTAGACAAAAAAAATCAGTCTAGTAATTGAGTCTCCTAATTAAATCTCATATATATTTAAGACTTTATTAAACCATCCCAAGTCTGTAGTAAAGCGAGTAATGAATGGCATGAAAGTGTTCCAAGTTTGTCAAACCCGAAAATGATGAATGGAGACAATTGATTTGACCAAGAGTGTAGAATTTTCTCTACTACAAGCTAGTCTTGGAGCTGACTGTACCATGCAACTTTACAGCAAGCCACGTGGTGTAAGTGGGACCACGGAACTGAATGTACACTTGTGACCCATTCACTCATAAATCAAATCAAGTCAATAACAATACGACACAGAGAGAGAAAGTCTTCATGCCCTTATTATTGGTTCCTCTTCTTTGTATCTGGTCTTCAATTTGATCGCATTCTTGTTTTATCATCTTCTCTTTTATTCTCCCCTACTTTCTCTTTTATGTAACCCTACTTTCATCTTTCCCATACCCTATTCTTTCTTTATATTGTTTTTTTCAAGACAAACCATATACATTATTAAATACGATTGAGTGTAACAACGATAGTCGATGACACAACCCCACACCTAACCTCAAAACTGAAAAATTAAGGTTAAACAAACAAAAAATATTTCTCGCTTTATCTGGATAGAGAAATCACATGACTTGCTCAGAGAAAACATCTCTTAATCCTGACAGATCTTCCACCGTTGAACCCCTGCCACAAAAAAAACTACAACCGTAAACTGCGGTACACACGTCACAAAGACGGGAACTTACACCAAAACCTAAAAAAAAAGACAACAAAACAAAACAATCAGAGTTGAAAAAAATTAAAAACAACCCAAAGCCCCCGAACTGGTCACGAGTAGCCCCTACAGCAGCGCCGTCAAGATGGCCGCAAGAAAGCTCGCACACCTCATAACGCCAGAGACACAAACCAAAAATCCACTCCCTGTGATCGATTTCTGTTGAAGCCTCAATCACCATCTCTACCTCCTCCTTCGAGCTCCGTTTGTAAAGGAAACCCAAACAAAGGCAACCCAGATTTGGTTCTCGAAGAACCCTACTTCCTTCTTGGTCCGATTCAGCTTAGGGTCTTCCAACAAACACAACAGAAGATTAACATAACAAAAAGAAAGGAACGGTCATCAGAAAACTTGGCTGGTGAGGCTGCTCCTCCATGACCTAGATAAACATGAGAGATGTGAGGGTTTTTGTTGGAAAGAGGGGAGTCGCTAGGGTTTTTTCTTTTTATTGTTTTTAACCATTTTTGTTTGGGGTTGAATTTTCCTAGTAACCAACAATTATTATTCACATGTAAATATGTAATATTAACTATACCATGATCAAATGTGATGTAATATTAACTATACCATTAAAACTTAGTTCATAATTTATAGAAAAAATACTGTCCAAATTTTATATATAAATAAATATGAACAAACTTTTGATATGTATTCATCTCAATAAAATGTTTACTGTCAACCATTAATTAAATAGATGCAATGTTTTACATAGATTTTCACCTAATATACTCTATACGTTTAATGATTAATTACCCCACTATTTATGTAGCATTCATTTAGTTAGAATTTTAATATGACTGTAATATATTACATTTTGATACTCGAATTCCAATGTGTGACTAATTTGTTAGCTTGAAAAAGAACAGTTTTCTTGAATGATTCTCTAAAGTGAACCGACAAATTCATTATCATGTCATAGTTAGAAGGAATCTGGCGGTGAAAATGCAGAATTTTTCAAAGAATCTGATCCTACACTTGTATATATATCACATGGGAACATATAATCTTATCGAACCCAATAAATTCATAAAAGTTGGACACACAAATTTTCATTTATTTCATTCATGAATTTATGAATAATATAAATTTAGAAAATTTCTCAAAAAAATTTAGAGGACAAAAAAGTATAACATAAAAAACTTAATATCCTCACTTATATTACAAGTTACACACAATATTATATATACTTCCCTTTTACCATTTATACACGATTTGTATTAATTCATTACATTATTATACTGAAAATGAAATAATCTAGTACACTGAACATGCTTCAATATCACCGCTAATATCAGAGTTATATATAAGGGTAATTACAGATCAGTACACTGGCTAAAACCTCATTTCAGGATTGGTATCTCAAGTTTAATTTTTTTCTCGGTCCCCCAAGTTTAAAACGTTAACATTTAAGTTCAAATTCTGTTAAATCTAACAACCCTAATTATATAATGACCAAAATGTCCTCCTTACATAATTACCAAATTATATAATTATTTGATGAAATATTGAATACCATTTTACCCTTTATTAAATAACAAAATAAACTCATGTTTTGAGGGCAAATATGTCTTTTTATCTAAACAAATAAAAAATAAAAATATACTGAATTAACTTCGGAAATTACTTTTCTAACCCTACTTTTATTCTTTCTTCACCATTGAAACCCTTATCTCCCCCTTCGCCTCTAACCATATGCTCTTCTTATTCTTCTTCAATCCCAACCCATCTCCTCCAAAACTATCGAGTTCCACAACCGTCACCCTCAAAAAACGCCGCCTCCGCCGTCGCTGGAACGACCACCAACGTAGATTTTGTGGACAAAGCCAAGGAGCGCCGGCAGCAAATCGACAGCCAAGGACCGCGGCGGCGGCGTATCGCCCGACCCAGATCGATGGCCAAGGACCGCGGCGACGGCGACCTTGGGCGACACGGTTTGGTCCTCAAATTCGCCGCCACCACCTAAACCTTCTGCAGCTGTGAGGAACTGGAGCCGATCTGGAGGAGCGCGATCTTCGCGAACACCTCGTCGGTGACCAGATCGGCGAGGAGGTACACGTCGGAGATGCTACAGAACATTGGTGGCTTGATAGCGAGTATAGGTGGCGGAGATGCCCTCCGCACGCGGTGGCCCAAGCGGCGGAGCTCAGCCGGAGACGGTGACATGGACACTCAACTAATTTCAGTTTCACGACCTTCAATCCTTGATGACCTATTGCATAAACTCTTTCCATCCAAGATAGTATGCGTACATTTTTAGATTTAGATCTAAGTTTCAGTTTTTTTCATGAACTAAAATTGTGTTGATATGGAATTGTGTGGACATGAATCATGAAATTGAGTATATATGTAATTGTGTATATTTGTTCTCTGTCTTGATAAAATTGTAAAAGAATTTGAAGAAATTTTGTTTCCAAACAATAATGTTGCAACAATGAAAATTGAATCTTCAAGAAGGTACTCCCAGAAGAAAGAGAGAGAGAGTTGAGATGAAAGAGACAAGAGTAAGGATAGAGAGAGTTGAGATGAGAGAGATAAGGATATGAAAGTCATTTTGTTTTTAAAATTTTAATTTTATTTTAAAAGACAAATACGCCCTCACAACAAAAGTTATACTATATATTTCATGGAGGGTAAAATGGTAAATTCACATCTATAAAATAGTTATACTCTCAAAATTATACCTAGGGGTATTTGGGGTATTTAAAAATATATTAACAGTATTGTTGTTAGATTTAACAGAATTTGGACTTAAGTGTTAACGTTTTAAACTTGGGGGACCGAGAAAAAAAATCAAATTTGGGATACCAATCTTGGAATGAGGTTTTAAGGGGTGTACTGATCTGTAATTACCCCTTATATATATTTGTGTAAATGTCCAAATTATGTGCTGTTAGTGTCATTATGATATACCAATAAATCCACACAAGTTCTCACATTGAAAGTATCGAGGCGAAAAAGAGTTTATATATACACTAGACTCAAGACTTATTAGACTAGTGTTTTGAGTTAAGAGTAGTCTTAATGTGTATATGGGCCTCATGATGCAGTGCAAATCAAAGAAATGTCATATTTCGACAAAAAATTAGTGTTTTCGGGCAAAATCAACCTTATGAGCAAAACTCATGGCTTTTCCATTTAATACGTTGAATTTCGGCCATCCGAGGTCATCTTGGGGGTCAAAATCACACTTTTAGAAGTTTCGGGCATTTTTTCGCGATTTTAATAATTTGTTTTTTTTTTCAATAAGTTTATGGTTTCCTTTTCTGTAATTAGGTTTTGCCTATTTAAGCACTCTTATACGACTCTGATATTTAGTTTTTGAAGTTTAATAAAAAAAATTCGAGGTTTTCCTCAAATCTATCATCTTCAATATTCTTGGGAATCAACGAATTTTTTTAAAAAAATTCTTCTTAACCACGTACACTGCATCACCTCCTTATGAGGTGCTCTTCCTTGTTAAAGGCTCGTGTTTTCCCCAACAATTAGTGTCAGAGGCTAGATTCCCGCAGACTCATTCCTGGCAAGCGGGCTAGGGTAATTCTTCTAGTTCTTGTACACCTGGAAACCATGATCACACCATCATGGAGGTGGGTGGGCCGGTAACACTTGGGAACAATGATCGCGCCTTTATGGAGATGGTCCTAGATAGGATGAAGGGACCGTGAAGGGATTTGAGTCGAACTGGTAAGACTGGTTATGGCTTATGAGGAACAGACCCAATGTGCTGAGAGCCTAATGTGGATGGGGAGATTATTTAAGTTCACACTTGAGTCAACGTCCCACATTGAAGTGTATGGGTGAAAAGAGAACCCATGTAAACATTAGATTCAAGACCCACTAGACTTGTGTTTTGGGTCAAGAGTGGGCCTAATGTGTATATGAGCCTCATGGGGTGCTCCTCCTTGGTAAAGACCCAAGTTCTCCCCAACAATATCATCACATTCTTCGCCCAAGTTTTTGACACCTCAAAAAAGAAGTCGCAATCGCAAACAAGCCTATTTCGTGGTTTGAGAACACAACCTTTTTGACAGAGGGGCAACGAACGCAAGGATCGTCTATTTGACCATTTGAATTAATATTATCATTAGGATTATGGCAACTCATGTAAATAATGTGCGTTGCCCTTAATAAAAACTTCAGTCCCTATATAAATTGTCTAATAAAGTAAATGGTTATTGAGGGGTTTTTGGGAAAAAATTTGAGAAAATTTATGTGAATGTAGAATAAAATATTCTTAAGGATGAATTGCAACTTGAGTGATCCGTTCATTGCTCTTGTTTTAACGTTAGATGAACAACAACGTCAGTTCAGCTCATTTATGAACACACAAAAAAGCATATGATCTTGACACTCAAGGCATTGCGACCCGAAAAATATGTGTTTATTAAAAATCATCAACAGTGAAATTATTAAAGGTTAAAAAAACCTAACAATTAAATATCAAATCAAGTCCAACTCGTTTTTCAATCGCTTTACATTTGAATGAGATGTTAGAATAGTAAGTCATTTTACTATTAAATTTCATTTTCTAGCTATGCTTTATTTCTTATTATTCTAGTTTACTATTAATTTAATCTTCTTATGTAAAGGGATATAATCTTATTTTTATCTGCAATAAATAACAGTATTAATTATTTAATTAATAAAGTGTTCATTAAGATTAACCATACATTTAATTTTAAATTTACATAAGCTAATCATTTTAAAAATAAAATATGTAAATGTCTCATTTATTTTCTTTGCTTTAAGTCGTCTCCACGTCAACATCCGCGTGAAGACCCTTCTTATTACTTCATCCCTAATTACCAATATATTAATTTTCTTATAAATAATTAATATTAATCTGTACGATCCTAGAGACACAACAAGGAATTATATAATGAAAATGAACTCAGACTGTGCATTAAAAAGTACTAAATTTTGATGGTATATAGGGTCTTGAAATTTAAACCTAACAAGTGATTATTATTAACGCACTTTAATTTCACTCAATCTACAACTTAAACGAACCCCACAATTAATTTGATGGTTCCTACGAAGTATCTCAGGAAACTAGATTATTAATTAGCTTATAATAACGTGAACGAGAATTAAAAAAAAAAAGAATTCTTAAAAGTAATAGAAGAGAATAATTGACTAATTAGAGAAATCAAACAAGAATATTTGAAGATTTGAATCTTATGTCATGGCATATGATAAATACATATTCTCGTGTGACTTGGTCTTCACGATACCATAATTGTCACATGCATGCATTGCTCTGCATATAGTGTATTCCCATATTTTAGTACATTTTCAACAAAATAAAAAGATTTTTCGGTTTATACTTAGATTTGGAACGGCGGGCGATATGAAGATGCTATATGTAAAGTGCATTATATATACTTGTAAGTAAATATAAACTCCAAAAGTATATTTTGTGTGTGAAAAAGTATTGGAATAAATAATGTGCAAAAGGAACATGTTAATTTAAAAAGTGAACCCTTGTTCATCGCCTAAATCTACGCATATTTAGGTTCAACTATTTTTAATGATAATATATTGCTCCCATATATTAGGGCTTTCTCCTCGAACAGCTTTGATTTGTTTAATGTGTGGTCAATGGATTCGTAGTCTTTATAGATGTAATTACAGATCAATACACCCGCTGAAACCTCATTATAGGATCAGTCTCTCAAATTTGAAATTTTTTCCCTTAGTCCCCCAAGTTTACAACGTTAACACTTCAGTCAAAATTCTGTTAAATCTAAGAACAATACTGTTCATATTTTTTAATGCCAAAAATGCCCCCGAATATACTTTAGATGATATAATTATTTTATGAATGTGAATTTACCATTTTACCCTCCATGAAACATTAAGTTTATTTTATGATTCAAGGGTATATGTGTCTTTTTAAATTAAAAACATCATCCGAAAACCCTAAAATACCCTCTCATCTTCTCCACAAGAATATTACCCTCTCATCTTCTGAATATTGTCATGAGCATATTCAGTTGTCGTAACTTGTCATTGTATCCTTAGACCGAGGAGCCTTTGTGATCACAATATAGTCAATATCCGATTTTACGTAAACCTAACGTTATCTGTGATAGGGTAACCATACTGGTTATGATTGGCTTGGGGACGGGTTATATGGGTAATACGAAACACGGTTAAGGGATTTTTCCCTCATACTGCGGTTTGGGAACGATATCTGTTTGGGCCACTTGATGAGAATGACTGAGAGGAAATGCATGACCATGCTATTGATACGGGGTATCTTTCTCAATTATCTCTAGATCAAGAAACAGTAATTGATTAAATAAGGATGACGGTTATATGCCTTGTGATCAATCTGGATATCTAGTGACAAAGGGATAGTGACATAGACGTCATGAGGTAAAGTCGAATCAGTCGATCATCATGGTCATTGGGTAATCATAATGTCTTGCTCGAGGCCACTTATGATCGATAGGATGAAACGGGGTTTCATACCTATCTACCAACTGAGTCATGAGCCTACAGGGTCACACACAAAGGACGCGACCCGAAGTTAGTAAATAGAAAAGGTGAAATGAAATGGGCCACTGACCGTGGAAATGGCCACGAGTCTGTGGCAGACACCATGGCTGAATCGTGGTGGGGTTCTGAGGTTATCTGTGGCTAGATGACCACGGGTGGTGGCAGGGGCAATGATACGGCAAGGATTAGCCACGGCTCCGTGGCGAGTCGAAATGAGAATTATTTATGGAAACGATCTCCACAAATAAACGCACACCCTTGACCCTTATAAACGAACAGACTGAGATATACAGAAACTCTCTCAATTTCACCATTCACTCAAAAGAAGAAGGTTCTAGCAGGCTTTTGTTCTTCTTAGCTCCGAAGTAAGGCACGTCCGAGTAGATACCGGTAGAGGGTGGGTAACGTCTCAAGGTGATGATTCTAAATTAAAGTCGTATCTACAAAGGTATAAATCTCAAATCCCAATTTGGTAATTTGCTAAATCAGTTTACGGAATGAGGTTATATTATTGTTTCCGCTACATGATTTGGATTTGATCTCTCGTTTTCCAACATTGATTGCAGCAACTTGAGGTGATACGTTATTGTTGTGAAAGACCACTTCATATTTGGCCAACCAAATGCTCTATATAGTGATGCTGCAAATGAGTCTTCAAGATCTATTTTCATGCCTGTTTGGGTTAAGATGTGGTCAGATAAGAAAAAGTTCCATGACTGTGTTTGGGAAGAGACCATGAATTGATTTAACAGAGAAAAAATGACCCCAGACAGCCCAACTCCAAGGATAGTGGAGCAGGATGTGATTCACTGTTTCAACAACATAATCGTAGAAGGGGCATAAATCATTAACTAAGGGAATTCCTCTTAGTGATAGAAATTTCCTTGTTGAGATCGTTTCGTGAGACGCTAGTCAACCAAAGCTCTGAATTTTAGGAGTAACACCAAGTTGCCATATAATTTTGGGCCACCTATTTGTTATTGAAGCTGAAGATTGAACCTGATCATACACACATTTTATGGAGTATCCATTCTTTGAGTGCGATTATTACAAGGTGTTAGTCGTCAAGATGTCAGGTTTAAAGCATTGAATCATATCCATGAGTTCATGTAAAGCTAATGCATTTCGACCAATTGTAGCCCGATTGAATTGAGGCTGCCAGCTCTCATCAAGCCAATTATTTAAAACAGAGATTGTAGAATCAGATGATAAAGCGTATAGACGAGGAAATTTCAAAGGTAAGTAAAATTCTCCAGCCCAATGATCATCTCAGAAACTAATAAGTAAAACAGAGCAAAGCTTCCAAATCAGAGATCGAGCCCCCATTATTTATTTATTTGTAAACTTATGCTTATTGTACCATGTCAACGTCATATGTGATCATTGGATCAACAAAAACATTCGTTATAAGATCAAATAATTATGGTCAAATTGTATATAAGACTGCCGTCATAACTAGTACACTAATGATTTTAGCTTCACAATTTTAAGGAAGAGGTTGATTTTTTTTCTTCATGTTACACCTTAAGGATGGCAGACTAATTGGGGTACGTCGTATCTACAATATTGATGTTTTTCCAAATCACGTCATTACTATATATACGGACGATGTTCCTCAAGACTCTGTTGTCCTTATAAATGCCGTACCTATGACGGACAACATCATTAAGTTTGAGATGATACACCATTGTAGATCTGATGGACATAATGATGATGTCAAGTACACTGTCACTATTATTGACGAGATTTTTTTCGTCGTACGGAGGGTGTATAAGGTGCCCCATCCCTACGGAGTAGTCCACTATTGCATATATCTCAGTCATAATGATTGGAGCGAATGTCTAAGGGGCTATTTTTATCTGCTATAAAAAATACGAAATCGGCCATTGCTGCAAAAGACTATTTTAGTTGACGTCTACGATCACAAAATTTGGCGCTCGCGATCAAGCGTCGTTCGTAAGAGGGGAGTGGTGCAAGCATCTCAACCAACATAATTAGATAATATTGGGTGGTTGGATAAACATTGTTTAAAATTATTAGATTTGGGCATTTAAATTTTTAGATTTGGCTCCTTTGAATTCCATAATTATTAAGTTGTCATCTTCATCTAGTGACATATATTGAAATTGATGTTTTAGTAAAAAACCATAGATGTGTGTTATCTCTGACGAACCCATATCTCAAGAATACTTGACGCGAGAAGAAACTCGAGTTGCTTTTGCACGATGACTAACTCATATACATGACCCACAACCAAATAAAAAAACGAGACCGTATCACAATAATATCAAGTTAGGGTATATCAGAACCTTCTCTTATAAATTAATAAAGGAAATTTATCAAGTTCCGGTTAGAAGTAAAATCAAATATTCATGTTCATAATTTTTTCTCACGATGCAGGTGATAAGCTTAAACAAAATTATTTTATTATTTAAAATTCATCAATGACATATAAAAAGATGTGATAGTATATAAAAAGATGCATGATCTCCTAAAGCTTTAATAAATATCATGATAGTTTTCATCTTACATTTTTTTACCAATTCGAATATGGTATATTGAATTCGATGTTATGTTTTGGACTTCCCAAACATGTAAGTATTTGAAGTGGCAAAACGAGTGAGAGCTCCATGAGTGAAAAGAAAAGAGTTTAGTGAGTTAATAGATGTGGAACCCCAATTAATAAAACAAAATCAAGAAACGTCGGTAGGGCCTTAACAATGATAAGAAGAAAACGATGAATTAATGATTAAAATTTGTCACATGTTGTCGTTGTTATCACTTATCCCATCACATATTGCGGTCGGCATGTAAATCCAATCCAATCCTTCACTTCACTATACATATCTCCACTCTTGTTAATTTGTTTGTGCGCTCTCTTTTTATCTTCAATTTGGCCTTCTCTTTTTTGCGTACTCCTAGTCTTGCTTTGTACCCATTTTCGATCGACCCCAAACCGAAAAGGGCCAAGAGATGGATGAATCTTGATTTCAGGATAGAACCCACTTTTCTTTTCTTCTTCTTTTTTCCTTATCTCATCCTCAACTATCTCTTTCCCTATCTTAACCATTTTTAACCGAAACAGTTGGTGATGCGATGCTTTGCCACTCACACTCTCCTTCCTACTAGGCTCCGACTCGGCACATTCTTTATTTGTCTCCGCGTGGCTTGGATATGCCCTACCCATATAATATATATAGAGTGACTATGGATTTGATATGATTTGAATCTAAATAAAGTTATAATTAACTTTTTGATTTTTTATTCTTTTAAAAGAGAGAATACATATCATTTTCAATATATTCATGTCTCATTTTATATCATATTACTTGTGGTTTGAGTCAGATTCAAACTAAACCTGATATCTTAAAGCTTTTCAAATTAATTTGAGTTTTTAATTAGATCAAATTTTAATATTTATTATCGTTATAACCTAGTTTTATAATATTGATCATGAGCATGAGCGATTTTTTTGCGTAAAAACTCATATTTCACGTGTAAAGTTTCATGATGATCAATAGTTGAAGATAATATCCATAAAACTAAGAGTAACTCATAGTTTTGTGTAAATTTAGAGTTACTCCCCTGGGTGGCCACGGCGTTCCGAAGATTCGGTTTGGGCTGGGTTGGTAGTTGCCTTTTTGAAGCTGGTGCTTTGCGCAAGTTGTAGTGCAAGTTTTTACTCACTCCCTAGCCTCTGGATAGGTTTCGAGCCCCGTTTGGTATTCGGAGGGTTTTATTCGGTGTTAGAGTTTATTTAGCGAAGTGTTTTGTCTAATGTGATATTGTTTTGGTGGATAGTTTGTTGGAGGTGTCCAGTGAGATTGGGTGTCTCAAAGTTGTTTCTTACCGTTTCTTTGTGAGCAGTATGCGGTCAATGCTAAGTTTTTTCAGGAGTGGGTTGGCCCTTCCCATGTTGATTTTCAACGAAGAGAGGTGCTGTAAAAAAAAGGAGTTACTACTCACTATAATCATTCAATTGGAAATTGAAAAAAGAGAACAGTGAAATATCCCATCATCGAGGATCAATAATTGAGGTTATTTAGAATCAAGGAATAGTTTTATCTTGAAACAAATTTACGTAGATTTTGGTAATTCTCACATTTATAGAATAAGCACAACTTGGACGGCACCAACCAACACGCGTGTGTGGGAGTAAAATGGAACTTTAGAAAGCAGAAGCAAATAAGCAAACAATTCTTGTGTGATTCTCAGAGAATATGATATGAAAGTCCAATTTGTATGTATGTGTATAAATAAATATATATTCTTGCAAAATGAGATGTGCCATTCTTTGTCAATCGAATCAGACCAAATAGGTTGACCATAAGTAGCTTCCACTTGTGCTCTACGTTTTTGTTACATGCGTAGGCTTGTTGTAATAGTCAAATATGTCCGAACCTAATCTCATATCTCATTGCTTGCATCACACAAATTCCCTATTTATTCGAGTAGGGCTTAGCTCGGTTCGATTGATAATAGGCCCCATAGCGAGTTATGCAAAGACTGGCACCCGAACACGATAGAAAAGAAAGTTACCGAATTTTTGTATCGATTATGATTGAAGCGGTCATCCGTCGTATTCGCCAGCGTCCTTGGTTGGTCGTTATCGTCCCTCGTCGATTCGCAAGAAATGCTAAATTTCACAAAAATATGTATTTGAAAGTGAATAATTCATTTCAGTCTCCACTTATCACAACTATTTCTTGAATAGTTATTTAAAAGTCAGCAATTCTTGTGTATAGTTCTTTCCAATTAACTCTTTAAATTTCAAATTGAATATAATTAGTAAATTTGAATTAAAAATTGTTTTAATGATACTATTTTCTGAATACTATTTCGAAGACCCTGCCCAATACAACCATATATATTTGACAGGGCAACCACAACTTGTTCAGTGTTGAATTAAACTATCAACCTTGATCATGAACACAAAACCATTTTCACTTGTGTCAACAACAATGGATCATTTTCATTCAATTGGGTGGTTTCCACATAACATTACTGTTAAAAACTTCTCCAAAGCTATTCATTACATTCTGAATTTTGAAGATATCTATTTCCACCCAAAAACTTAAATTAAATTGAATGCTTAGCAGGCCTGCCATTTGAATAAGCAATCTTTGCCATTTCACTCTTCTGTTTGATATCTTCGTACATCTTTACTGAAGCCTCGGAAAACTTGGTCATTCGATCAAGAACCTTTGTCATACTTGTCTGTATGCAATACAAGTTTGTGGACGGGTTGTCATTTCTCTCTTCGTCTTTTGGTTCCGAGCCTCCATTTATTACTTCTTCTGTTGACTGCTGTATCTGTGATTCCTCTCCTTGTTGCACCGTTATATGGTGTAGCTCGGACATGAAGGTTTTGATTGCATCGCTTAGTTCATTAGACGACAAGGCTCTGATCCCGGCTGACCAATCACGACAGAGAACGAATATAGGTGGGGCCAAGACTCGACGAGGGGAGAACAAATGTTTCTTGCTCCTTGATGAACGCTCCTGAGGAAGTGAGACGCAGAGTAGGAGCCAACCATTAAGAGCTTCCACGTATGATGTGAGGTTATTGATCCAGTCCGCAAAGCTTAAACCAAAACATTCAACCTCATTCTGGAGCTGAGCCATAATCTGCCTGCGGGTGTCTTCCTGAGGAGGCCCCATCGCGCTTCTTGAATGGTATGCTAATGAGATGGTAATGTACTGTGTATGATGACATTCAAGCATGGCCTTCCACATTCTGATCAATCTGCATAAAAATATAACACATACCACTTAGTACAGGCATGAATTCAAAGGTTGAAATGGGAGTAAAGCTTCGGTGAATCAGACTAGAAAATGCTACTTACCCCTGAATCAGCTCTAGAAGTTGTGGCAGCAATTCTTCGTCTCTCATTTTCTCGATTCGCTTGGAAATTGAATCGACAGATTGAAGCGCCACTCTTATTCGCGAGTGCAGATCCTTTGTCACTGCCCGGGTTTTGTCAATAACATGAGAACTACAATCTTTTGCGAATTGGTGCCTTAGCTGGTTACACTTTTGGTCATACACTTTCTGAATAGATTCACTGGCCTAGAAATATCAAAAGGAGATAATGTAAAAAATATTATTTCTGCCATTGTTGGACCGACAACTAACATTATTAGTACTGTCAAATTCCAATAACCATAAAGTATCAACTTGGCGGTCTAAAATAAACAGAAAAATGGTGAAGGTAACGTAATTGTACAGTTCAAATTCTGTTTTCCTTCAGAAGCTTCATAGCTTATTAAACCTAGGTCTTGCTTATACACATCTTATACTAACTATCCACCATGAAACTTGAAAGCTTGCAAATGTTGATGCTGAGGGAAATGGGTTTGTGATATCAACCAAGAAAAAATATGGTCTGATGAGAATTGAAAATGCATGGACTTCTAGGACCTTAATTGATAGAAAATTCATGAAAGTGGCTTTTAGCTGATTACTCAGAATAGATCCACCATTACAATATGTTGAAATTATAATGATCTACTGTTAAGAAATCACTGCAGAAGCAGCAGAACATGCAACATGAAACTGCAGATGTTAACGAGGACATAGCAGTTGCTATAGTTATTATACTAGTACAGTTAGGGCTGTAAACGAGCCGGGCTCTTAACGAGCCGCTCGAGCTCGGCTCGTTAATTATTCGGTTCGAGCTCGTTATATTCGAGCTCAAGCCGAATCCGAGCTTAATGTTGGGCTCGTTTAGTAAACAAGCTGAACTCAAATACTAATGTATAATATTCGACAAGCTCGCGAGCCGGCTCATTTACAATTAATTAGTATATTACGCAAATATAATAAATTATATGTAATTAAATATACTAAATAAAGAAAATTCATTAATAGTTGTTTCCTAATTAACTGAGTCAAATATATTATTATGATTTCCTAAAATTTATTTCCTAATTTCATTAGGAATTAAATTACCTTTCTAAATCGTAGTCATTGAATTATATAATCAAACACAATTAGGGTTAAAGTTGAACCCTACGTATTATTTAGGATTCGTTGCAGATGAGATGAACTAGTTGCTACATCAATTGATATATCAATCTATGCATGTTACTTGGTTGCTGTTATAAGAATTTGTAACTGAATACATACCTCTATTTGCTGAGCAAGAAAAAAATGAATCCGTAAGATTTCTTTTCATTCTAATGTTCATATAATTATGCTAGTTTAATATACATAATTTATAATTGGTGTCCATATCTATCCTAATCTATACCAACATATACATATATATACACAGTAAAGGCTAAGTAATTATTTGATAATTGTTACTGCAATTTAAAATATTTTGCATAAAGTGTGATTTTTGAGAAATTATATTTTTACGAAAATTTAAACGAGTCAAGCTCGAGTTCGGTTATTTTTTCTTGAGCCGAGCTCAAGCCCAAAGTTATAAAATTATTCGAGCCCGAGCCTGAAGTTAAACGAGCCGAGCCGAGCCGAGCCTTGACAATTTTGAGCTCGGCTCGTTTACAGCCCTAAGTACAGTAGAGTTAACTCATACCTTCACTTCATCATAAAGCTTTCTCTCCCACGCATAAAGTCTATCCAGGGTTGAAGAATGGCTTCCCGCAATCATGCAGAACTCTTCAATAAAATCACTTCCACTATCATCCGCGTCATCTTTTGATGCTGATGTTAGAGGGTTTCTAGATGAAGATGACCGCGAAGATGCTGATCGTTTCCAAGTTATAACTTTAGTCCCTTGCAGAGGGAGCTCTACACAGAAGTTCAAATGTTTGTTACAACAATAGCAGGCAGGAACTTAAGAGACCTTCCATTCAGTTAGCAATATTGTCGAAGAGATGAAAGGCCTAATTGGCAAATATGACATTGCCTAGAAAATCAAAGCAAGGCAATTGCAATTGTCAATTATATATTTTAAATTCTACCGCGATTCTACAGCAACTTTGTCAAAGCAGAATGTGCATGTTTGTAGATGTACCAGAACCAGAGCAAAGCTATCTGTTTCTATCAAGGTTATAATATATGGTGAGCCGTGAGCAAAATATATTATATCTTTTAAAACAGTTGGTAAGTTGGCATGTATGAACAGACTTATGCATATACATCATGCCCAAAATTCACAATCGGTACATTTTTAATGAATAAGTAGAAGATAGAACTTACCGCTAGACGCAAGAGTAGATTTTCCACGACAACAAGCATGATGGAAAGCCACCAAAAAGGCAGGGGTGGAAGAATTACCTGCAGGAACAACTCCAAGATGAGTAATTAAGTACAAGTATCACTTGAACTACAAAAACCCGTAAAATATCCATATGCAATATTCAGCAGTTCGAGTGCTCATTAGACCAAATAATTTACCTTTTGCCTCGGAATACCCAACCCTTATTTTATTTGTCTCTAGCATCCTTGAGACCTCCCTTCCAGATTCAGAGGCTTTAACAAAGCGGTTCTCAATGTCCTTTATGCTGGAGATGAAATCTTTGGCTCTATGGGTTATGAACTCTGAAGGATCTTCCCTTTCTGCGCATAAATCCTTACCCACCACCTTCTTAGCCTTCTTTGAACTGAACTGTTCAAGAGAAACCTTCCCCGTACAATCTCTAGCGCCATTGGCATTGGATTCAGTGCCTAATACTGGTTGCAACTGGCTAACAACAGCTTGCCTAGAATCTTCAGAACCCTTGTGATCATTACTCCCTGCTTTTGCCCATTTTCCACTCCCATCTTCCATATATAGATCAGCTTCTTCTTCTCTCTTGGACTGCCCCCACCCTATCTCATCATCAAAATTCAAATCCTCAGAATGCCCCACAAACCTAAAACTCTCAGTATCATCCGTGGTGTCAAAGTAATCCCAAGAGGAAGCTGAATCAGGAGGAGGCGGGGGTGGCGGCATTTGGAATGCCACAGAATCATTCTCAACAAAACCATTACTTCTTGATGGATTAAGCCTAACAGTCACAGCAGTAGCACCCCCTCCTGATTTCATATAACTCGAAGTAAACACAGGCTGAGGCGGAAGATGGCTCTCATTATGAAGGGGAGAATCCGGGACTTCCGCAATGTGGGAGGGAGAAGGAGATGGGTAAGAGCAATGTGAAGGGGTTTTGTCAATCTCAGTAGCAGAAGTAGACAGAGAGGACCCGATGAGCACTTCTGCCTCAGCATAGCGGCGGAGCGCCAGGCCTACATTTCTCAAAGACTGAATGTAAGACACATGAGAAGCCGCGAACGCATATCTTGAATCAATGGCCTGTTTGATGAATCTCCTCCGTTCCTTGCAAAGACGTAGAACTTCATTCTTCTCAGCCTTGGAGTTTGAGGCACCCATTCTTTCACCACAGGCCCAAAAAAGCCTAAGTTCTCAAAAAAGTAGTCCCATCATCTAGTATCCAAAACAAACATCTTTAACCACAAGTTCAATAGCACAATAAGTCTTCTCAAGGTGAACCCAGTACTTCTTAGGTCAAGATAAAAAAGGCGAACTAGGGAATGAGTCTGCAATCATTATTTACAAGTTCAACAACCTGAAATTCTAGATAAAGTTCATTCACAACAAGCTGAACAGCTCAAAATTCTCAACAAGGTGACCCCATTGTTTTTTCTTACATTATCCACAACAAATTTCTTTCACCACTACCACAAATTCAAAAAACCCAAAATCCTAATGAAAGGCATCTCCCTATTTCATTTATATATGGCCTAAAAAATCTCCACTTTATGCACACAAAGAGTCAGAGAGAGAGACATTCACACTCAATCAATGCAACAAAGCCAAAACAGAACAACCCAAGAGAGCAAGCCCCAGAAACTACAATCTACTCCACTAGAAAACAATACGAGTATAAGAATGCAGCTAAGAAGAAAGACAGAAACAGTAAATACGAAGCCAGCAGAAAAAGGGAAAGCTTTAGAGAGTTCCGTTGAAACCCTAACCTTAGAGATAGCGAGGCGATGGAGCTGAGCAGAACAGCTGAGGCTGGCCCTTTTCTCTCAACCCAGATTTTCTGCAAATGGAGTGAAGCAAATGCAAGAAAAACAGAGGGAGAGAGAGAATCTAGTGAGAATGAGAAGAAAAAGGAGGAGCTTTGGTCTGTGTGTACGAGCAAATGCATTTATTCATTATACTTCCATCATTTATTTCAACAAAGCAGACCAAGAAAAAATAATCCAGCGTAACGGCCACTTTTTAGTTTACTAATAATTACACAACAAATTTATTAAGGATGACATGAGCCGGGTTTACTGTAAATTTGACAACCTCGCTTTTGTTGGGAACGAAAATTTCTTATTTCTTATTTCTAACTTAAAATTGTGTTAAGAAATTTAAAATTTGAATGACATTTTGTATTAAAAATATTTTTTTCATTAAATATGTATTATAAAATATATTTAAAAAAATTATTTTCTTGTTAAATATGTATTTATAAATATTATTTTAATTTTCTAAAAAATATATATTTCAAAATATCGTGTCGTGTTGGGATACCTCACTCGACCCTGCCCGAATACAGGGATTCTCCGTCTTGTTCCCGTCTCAAACGCGACAGAGCATCGGGTTCCGTCGGAGACGGAAATAATGTCATCCTTAAAATGTATCGATCTTATTGATAATTATAAAAATATGATTATAAACTATACTAAAATAGCATTATTTCAAAAATAAGTCTTATTTTACCTAAATTATTTTTAAAACTCACTTTAGTTTTCGTTTATGTACAATTTAAAATAGGGATAATTCCAGATACAACCCCCTAAAATATATCAAATCTCAACCGACACCTCTAAAACCATTATTCTCACTAGCACCCCCTTAAAATGGGCAAAAATTTCAGTTGTCAAAAATTTGTTATAAAAAGACAAAGATACCCATCTCCCTCACCATACCCTCTGTCTCTCCTCCCTCCTTCTCCGAAAACGAAATTGCCCCACCGGAACCTACCTCCACCATCGACGGCGAGTCTCTCTCCGGCCAATCCTCTCCCGCCGCGTGTCCACCGTCCTGGCCTTCCAACACAAGAGTACGGGAAGATCTTCAAGGTCGAGTTCGATTTTCCGCCGTGGTTCTCGCTGGAAGTCGAGAAGGCTCGTCTCGAACCTCTCGGAGGGAGTCTCGCCGGCGACGATGGAGGGAGGGAGGAGAGACAAAGGGTATGGTGAGGGAGAGGTGAGGGAGTGGTGAGGGAAGGGTATTTTTGTCTTTTTAAATAAATTTTTGACAACTGAGATTTTTGCCCATTTCAAAGGGGTGCTAGTGAGAATAATAGTTTTAGGAGATGTTAAGTGAAATTTGGTATATTTTAAGGGTTGGTATCTGAAATTATCCTTTTAAAATACAAATATGTCTTTGATATATTTGTTTTTATTTTTAAAAATGTGCAATTGCAAAGTAAAATTGGGTTTTAACGTACATTCTTTCCAAACTAAACCATTACTTTTCTGGTATGAAAATAATTCAACCCCACAAAATCAGTAACCACAAACTTTGCTAATTTGAAAATACTCACTAAATCCATCGACCAACTATATTTATATAGTTACCAACACTTACTCTTCATCTCTCATTACCTTAAATCCAAATCCAAGATTAAGTAATGGAGTTTGTGGTTGGAGATCGAGTGGAACTGTGCAGCGAAGAGGATGGGTTCGTCGGATTGTACTACGCCTAATGCATCGTAGGTGATTCCAACAACATTTACATGGTGCAATACAATAACTTGTTATAGAATGATATGTTAGGGCCACTGACGGAGATCGTCCCTATCGGCGAGGTCGGGCTCGAGACTGACTTGTTTCATGAGTCTATATATCTAGTCTTAGGTTTGAGATTAGTAATCTTCCGGCTAAGGCTAAAAAGATCAAAAATCGGAAGAAAGAATATGTCATTCTCCATATCTCATCTTTAAAATGCCCAGCAACTAAGCTCCAACCTTTTTTGGTTGGTGATTAGGCTTGAGATTGACTTGTCTATTTGTTAAATTATATTAGGTTTCCTATATTTATATTTTTTTTTCTTTCTTGTATTAAGTTTTCCTATTATATTTCTATTACCTCTATAAATAGAGGTCTCTTGTAATTCACAATACAATCAATTCAACAAACTTCTTATTTCTATCATGGTATCAGAGGCATATTTATTGATCCTAGACAAAATCTCTACAAATTTTTCGCTTTGCCCACTCGTCAATGATTTGTGATTCTGACGGGTGGGCGAGGCAATTCAATCTCAATTGATTCTGCTTTTTTTCGCTTTTCCCACTCGTTGGTGATTTGTAATAGCGATAGGTGGGCGAGGCTACGAAATCGCTTCCGCAAATATTCGTGAGGCTCCGTCACCGGACACTGTCCGAGGCTGCTTCGGTAATTTGGGTTACGAGGTTGAAGGTAGTTGGTCAAGAATGATGATGGAGTTGTTGATGCTTCAAATTGCTTGATTGATTCTTCTCTCTTATGCTTTCTTCCAATAACTAGAAAGTACCCGCCGGCCATTTGTCGCTATCTCGATGTGATCTCCTTGTCTTGCATCTCAACTAGCTTTGGTTGGAATATTATTTTTTTTTGGATTTCTCGTTTCTTATCAGGCTCTGTTTTCGTCCTCTATGACATTTGTTTTGGCCAGCGGCCATAGTCCATGTGTACAATCCCGTAATTCGGAAAAGCTACCCCGTAATTCAGAAATCCCGTAATCCGGAAAAGCTACCCCGTAATTCGGAAATCCCGTAATCTGGAAAATACATCCCGTATTTCAGAAATCGCACGTGAGAGGATTGATGAGCACCAACGAAATCCTTTTGAAGATTCCAACTCGCAAGGAGGGAAAAAGACCGGAACATACTATGATTAGTCCAGTACGGCGTCCGTTCAGCGTATCTGGCATATACATCAAGCATCAGGCATCTACCATTGGCCGTTGTAGGGCCGAAACGTGTCGTTCAAAACGTCACGTTTCGGATAAGGTCCCTCGCGCAAGCGTACGCGTTCACAAATAATATATTTCTAAACCGGTAAGTAACCGGGTCGATCCACAGGGACTAATGAAGGTTTCGGTCGATTGTGTGATTGTGCTATCGAATTCTGAGCTACGACTAATATTTTTGGTCTTTTTCTAATAATCGAACTAGCACTAAATTATGTGATAATTAATAGGTAAAGGAACGCCTAGGGTGCTAGACATGCAATTCATAATTTACGACAACGACTCACGATTGCTTCGGTGATGTAGATGTGACCTATGTCTTAATTTGACAACTCCGCCTCTCGGCATTGGAGTTGTCCTAGTCTCGGGTCACTCCTTGCCCTCTCGGGTTTGTAGTCACTCGAGACCGCATTTGTCCGACATTGATTGGTCGAGTGTTAATCCGGCGAGTCTCCGCTCGGCGTCGATCCCCTAACACTTTGTGATGTCTAGGTCCGGGACTATCCGTCTCTCTCGAGAACAGTCTAGCCCCTAAACATGTCTACTATGTCGACTAAGTGTTCCGTCGGGGTCGCGGAACACGGTTCCGAGCCCCTAACACTTGGTGTCAACTAGGATTAAACCCTAGCATACAATCCAACAAGCCTCTCTAGCAACATGGATGAAAAATGTAAAACATCACATACATCTAAAGTCATCCTAAAAATCGTTCATCACATATCATAATCTATGCATCACATTGTCTAGCACCCATGGCTAAGGGGTTTAGCCCTCAACCATGGTGCTCATGTCTAAAATCATCATACAAAGTACAAAACTCATACTAAACATGTAATAAGCAAATAAAGAAATAGAGTTAGAGTTGCTCTTTGGTGGGCGGTGGATGACACAATCCCTCCCCAAATGAGTTCTTCTTGGTGGGTTGATGGTGCTGAAAAAGCTCACCCCAAAGGTAAGCTTGTTTCTAGTGGTTGACCTCTAATGGAGATTCTCCCTCCTTCTTCTTCTCTATGATGACTCCCCCAAGAAGAAGACCAAGAATGTCCACCTTGTATGAAGTGACTGCTCAGGAGATTGTCTCTGAAGGAGGCACAAAGGTTGGTCGGTAAAAAGTGTCACCAATCCCTAGGGCAAAAGCATCTTATACTTGTCTGAAAATTGCCCAGTCACGATCGTGACTATGGGGGGCACGATCGTGACTCAGGGAGGGTCACGATCGCCCCTATGGTAGTCACGATCGTGCCTTTTGCGGGGGGGACCATTGCCTCCGAGTCAACGCCATGGTCTTCGTTCGGGGAGGCACGATCGTGCTCGGTTTGAATTGAGTCACGATCGTGACTGTGGAGTCACGATCGTGCCTCTCTCTTGGTGGCGATCGTGCCTCCCCCGTGACTGAGATCGGGGGAGCGCTCTGTAAGTTGAGGGAAATATTCAGGAAAAATATTCGACGAGGCACGATCGTGCCTGGGGTGGTCACGATCGTGCCTAGTGTATTTTTGTCCCTTTCCTCTTTGCTTTCTTGTCCTCCAAGTCACGTCATCTCGAGTCCCTCACCGTAATGCCATATCCTGCACATATACTTCGAAACACCTCCAAGAGCATCAAATTCCCCTAATTGGCCCTCTACGGCCACTACGAGACAAATCCGTGTCGAAATGAGGTGTTATCGAGGTCAAAAATTGAAATCGATTGACCCCTCAACATCACACCACACTTAAATACTTATCGTCCCGATAAGTCAAATAACCACTACCAACATTTGCCGAGTTAAGTACCCCGTGCCCAACCCACGTAGGGGGAGCTCGGCTTCTCCCGAGGGTTTCAAGACCAACACCCCCAACTCAATCAAGACACACAAACAATCCTACGACACTTATGAACAAAATCAAGTAGTATGCTAAGCTCTTTGGCAATTTCCGAGCACATGTGATGGGAGCTAATCTCAGAACTGTCAACATGATCATTCAAACACACATAGGAAGTCACACGAATTTAGAATAGCATAGAAACATCGAGGTGTACGAGAAGTATCATCATCACTCCACGTACGTATCACACCAAATTGTCTTAACACACATGTTGCATCACTTCCATCCCTTTCCACTAATGCCTTGGTGCTCAAAGGTAAGTAAACCTACCGATCCCATTGATCACTTGACTAGTGCCGTGAGCAAATCTCTAGTGTAGGGTTTAATAGGCCTGTAATGTTTGGCTTAGGCTTGGGTAGGAGTTTTAGAAGATCAAAACGGTGTAATTTTTAGTGCATTACCACCAAGTCACTTCGTTCCTCACATCCCCAATTACAATCAATTCTCACCCCAAACATGTACTTTCCCTACACTTTCTACCCCCTCAACTCACTCAATCCCCCCTTTTTCTTGTGAACCAAGTAAGATCTTAATGAAGACAATTTTTTTTTCATTTTTTTGTATACACTTTTGCTTAGTAAGTTCCCACCATTCTTCTTCTCCTTTTGAGTTCTATCTTGAGTTCGAGATTTTATTGTCTTACTCTTTTTCTTTTTCATTCTTATTCTCATATTCTTCTTCATTTTTCTTTTGATTTTTTTCATTTCATACTTTGTCACTTGTTTTTCCCGAACTTGAGATATCATGTAATGAATAGCTTACTCTCATGTTCATTGTCTCATATTTCAACATGTGACTCAACCTTGGTTCACTTGTCAAGCCCCTACTTATCCATTTCCCCATTGTGCTTTTCAATCCTATACAATACTCTACAATCCCATAATAAACCCACTCTCAACGAAGCAACTAGGCAATGCACGGGTTCAAGATGCTATTAGGTCAAAGACTCAAAAAGGGCACATTGGCTCTCAAAGTGGGGACAACAAATAGGGCTATCTAGCTCGACAAAGGTGCTAAGGAATGAATGTTCGGGTGGGTACATTTTAGGCTCAATCGGTCAAAAGATGGCCTACGGATTGTCTCCCATGGTCACTAGTCTTGGCCGAGGCCGATTGTGGTAAGTTTGCTAGTTTCTCAACACGAGACATTAGAGGGGATGCAACAAGTGTGTCCGAATCAACAAATGTTGACATGTAATGGGTTATATGTGCATATACTCCTTGGCGCACATTGACATTTCCACATTATTAACCAAATTCATGCACCCCCCCATATTTATCCGAACAATCATATCTCAAGTGGTATCATCACGGATAGTCTACCCATCATGCTCAAAGACATCAATATATCATTGCAAAGCATACAGACTATCATCAAAATAACACAAAAGCTTGACCAAACTAACACAAATTATCCAAATAACACAAATCCCAAACTAACACAAATCCAAAAGATAAAACAAATAACGGTTCATCAAATCAAGTCTAATACCACGATAGAAGTGGTACCTCATCAGTAGTCGGGGTCGTCCCGTAGGTAGTCCTCATCTCCTCCCTCTCCTTCTCCCCGCATGAATGGTGGTGGGGCGCTGGAGCCGACCTCGTGCATGGGCGGGTACTGATATGTGAAGTGCTCGTACGGCCCGGCAGGGGCGGGGAATGTCGCTCCCTGGAACGATGGATGTGACTCGAATTGCGACTGATAGAAAGTCGCAATCCCCCACATATCGTTGTGCTGCCTCTCCAGGGTCCGGTCGACATGGCTCTGGAATGCATGCGTCCGCTCCCACTCCCTCTGGGCCCGCTCGGAGTCCTCCCTCTGCCTCAGCTCTATGGCTTGCATCATAGCAAGCATCGCTCCGTACTGGTCATCGCCCCCCGCTGCTGCTGGCGCTGCATGCCTCTCGGGCGCTCCACGGGCTGCCCCCACTCGATCTCCTCTGCGCTTTCCCGGCCTGAGCTTGGTCTCCAATCTCTCCCCGGCCTTGATCTTCTTCTGGATGCGCTCAAATCGGGGAAAGGTCTCCTTGACAATCTCATGAAGGGTCGAGCCCTTCAAGGCCAGGTGACTCACAGCTGCTCGGTCAAAGATAGGCGGGCCGTCCAGACAGTTGACGTCATTAACCAAATTCCAAACAATTTAGGTGACCACGCATCCTGCTCCGATGCCTCTGGGCTGTCTGGAGGGCATCTCCAGGAGCTGGTCCCAAATGGTCCTCTCCCAAGGAGCTCGGATGCCTAGACGATAGGCATTGAGGATCCACAGCTCCTTGAGAGTCACGTCGTACTGCCCGTTCTCCCAACAAAACAGAGTCCCGGCCAAGAACCGTTGCAAAGTAATCATTCCGGGTTGGTCTTCCGGAATGTCATTCGCCTTGTTGGTCTTCTCCCAATAAGGTAGGCCGGTGATCTCGTTCCACATCTCATTACTCGAGAGAACGTGTGGAGGGTCCCGGGATTCATCGAACCCGAACATGGCCGTGAGGTCCTTCATTTCTAACACGCACGCCCTCCCGCACACCCTAAAACCTATCTCGGTTTTGTCTTTATTGGTCGGGTGAACCGTTACGAAGAATTCGCGAGTCAAGTCCTCAAAGACCGGGGGTCTCCAAATCATCATCCCCAGCCATCCCATCACCACCGCCTTCTCATGCAATTCTTCCCAAATTCCCAATTCTTTGCATAACAATTCATTGAAAAATCGACCGGGCATAACATCCCGGTCTCGGAAAGCATCGTACCTCTTTTTGTATTGCGATCCGAAGGTGAGGCAGGCGACGTTGGGAGTCTCCGGCGGAGCTCCTCTTGGTGCATTCTCGAGGAGAGTTGGCCTCGTGTTCGCGGTCCCGACCCTCGCCCGCTTGTTTGTCGGGGCTCAAGATGATTCAGCGGATTTTCTTGGGGGTGCCATTGCAGTGAGAGAGTCTTGATTGACTAAATGGAGTTCGCCGGAAGTTGGCCGGAGGTTCGCCGGAAAGTCGCCGAAAAATTGGTGGAGCGGATTTTTGTGAGGGTAATTTGAGGGGTCGGTAGAGGGAAGCTTTTGGTGGTGAGGGGAAGTGATTGCTCGGGTTTTTGGGGAGGTTTCCGGCAAATCTCGCCGGAAAGTATGGAGGATGGGTTTTTGAGTGGTGGTTTGGGTGGTAGAGGGGATAGGAAGTGAGGAGAAGTGATGGGGGTACCTTTATGGTGAAAGGGGGGCGTTTTGTGGCGGTTTCCGGTGGCTGGAGCGGCGAGTCGGCGCTGAATAAGGTGAGATTAGGTTTAGGATTCGTGAGAAAAGTGAGGAAGAAGACGCATGTAGGCTTTTAAAACCCGCGAGTCACGATCGTGACTGAAGGGGGCACGATCGTGCCTTAGAGTGGGTCACGATCGTGCCTTTCAAGGTCACGATCGTGGCTTCGTTCTGGGCAGGAGTCACGATCGTGACTGAGATCGTGCTATGCCACAGTAAGTTGGGGAAATAATCAGGAAAATATATTCATCGAGGCACGATCGCCCCCTTGCTAGGCACGATCGTGCCTTGCTCTATCCCACTATCGTGCCTCAGGGGGGCACGATCGTGCCTCAGGGGGGCACGATCGTGCCTTGCCTCTTTTCTTGCCCAAATTCTCCCTTGCTTGCTTCCTTCTTTCTCCAAGCCCTTATACCCTATTGTACCTGCATTTAGACTTGATGATAACCGTTAAAAGACTTGATTGTGGTGTGCGGATGATCACGCACACCACACTTGACTCCTTACTCGGAGTCACGACACACACAAGAGAGAATAAAAGAAAACATTAAAAACCAACTATACAAATTTTCTACAAGTAAGTGCTTCTTACCCACACTTCATCGGTTCGGAGGACCTCTTCGAGTTCTATCCCAGACTAACACAATCAAGCCTTGAAGAATCTCCATAATATCGTCTAATCGGTTAGTGGTATCGGAGCGAAATTCCTTGAACTCTTCTCGGAATTGCGTGAGATCTATCGTGATCTCCGCCAACCTTCCTTCGATGAACTCCATAGGGTCTGGCGGAATGAACGAGCTACTCGTCCGGGCGGGTGAGGGAGCCGGCCATCTTGGGGGAGGTGAGTTCACCTCGTCATCGTCGGACGATGAGGAGACTTGAACTGGATTTCTTCTCCGGCTCATCTTCTCGGGTGAAAGAGAACTTGCTTGTTGGGTGGTTTCAAATGATGGTTTCTCTTGAGATGGGGAATGTGGACAATAATTGTTGTAGATGATGATGATATAGAGGGGTTGGTGGAAAAGTGCATTATTCCCCTCTATGACAAAGTGAATGGGAGGTGGGTTCCCCAAGAAACTCCCGTGAGTCCTACTCTTCTCTTTTTGCTTTTCTTCTTGATTTGTTTCTCTTTCACTCATACCCCCTACCCTCATGTGAGTACCAATGCACCTACTAAGACCATTAAAACAAAACCATCAAATGACTCAATTGTGGTGTGTGGGTGATCAAACACACCACACTTAGGGTTATACCAAACCTATGACTCAATAAACTCGATCGTGATGTGTACAAAGTACACACCACACTTAAGTCCTCACTTGGTCTTAAGCAACATTAAAAACATTAAAAAGACCAAATGTGGTGTGTACAACGTACACACCACACTTATGGCTCAACCAAGCCTACGATCATCACACAATTCCTACAATGCTAGCAAGCTAATTTCATCATATCAACCCACATAGAGGGGCAAACCTTTCAAGGTAACAAGGTGATCACAAACCTTGATCAAAACATTCTCAAGTATTACGCTTAAGGAGAGAGTACATGTTACCTCTCTCGGAAGAGTGAGATTGTTTTCGCTTGAGGATTTGACCCGAGTTGACAAGTTGACCATGCTTTGTGAGGAGAAAGTTTACGCCATTTCTCCTACGCTCCTTCTTCAAATGTTGGCGTCGTGATAGAACTTTCCTCCTTCAAACACACAACACGTCACTATTAGCACAAACTAGCAAAAATGACTCAAATGGTGAATTTACAAAGGAAGAGTTAGAATTTGGGATGCCTCCCAAAAGCGCCTTTGTTTAACGTCGTTAGCTCGATGAACAAGGGTTGGAACGTTGACTACTCGTTTCTGCCTTCATGCGGCAGATCTTCCTTAGCTTTTCCTTTCTCTTCGCCACCTTGCGATCCTTCACCAATATCGATAAAACAAATTTCTTCTTCAAGCGTCTCCGGCTCAAAGTCCCTTCCATCTACTCCCCGGTAGTGCTTCAAGTGGAGTCCATTGGCAAAGAACGTGGACTTGTCCTTCAAGTTCATGATCTCCATAACTCCATTGTTCAAGCAAGTAAGAATCTTAAACGGCCCGGACCATCTTGACTTCAATTTACCCGGGTGTAGCTTGAGTTGAGCGTTGTATAGCAACACGAGTTGCCCCGGGTTGAAGCTCCTCTTCACAATATGCTTGTCATGCCACCGCTTCGTTTTCTCCTTATAGATGGCGTTATTCTCATAAGCTTCTTGCCTCAACTCCTCGAGTTCCTCAATGTGAAGGAGCCTCTTGGTTCCAGCATCTTGCAAGTTCATGTTGCACTTCTTTATGGCCCATCTCGCCATGTGTTCAATTTCCACCGGCAAGTGACATGCCTTGCCATAAACCAGTCGGTAGGGGGACATTTTCAACGGTGTCTTGTAAGCCGTGCGATATGCCCATAGAGCCTCATCTAGACGCTCCGACCAATCTTTCCTCGTAGGACTCACAATCTTTTCTAAGATACCCTTGATTTCTTTGTTAACACTTTCGGCTTGCCCGTTGCATTGCGGGTGATATGCAAGCGCCATCTTGTGCTTCATGCCAAATTTCTTGGCCAATGCCCGGAATAGCTTGTTTAGAAAATGAGCTCCGCGGTCACTAATGATTGCCCTTGGTGTTCCGAACCTTGCTATTATGTTCTTCTTCACGAACTTGATGACTGTCTTGGCGTCCGCGGCAATGCATGCCTCCGCCTCAACCCACTTGGACACGTAATCCACGACCACTATTATGAAATATTTTCCATAAGACGATGGGAATGGACCCATGAAGTCCATTCCCCAAACATCAAACAACTCCACTTCGAGTATGCTATTTAACGGCATCTCGTGCAGTCGGGAAATGTTCCCTACCCGTTGACATCGGTCAATATTCTTGAAGTGTTCATGCGAGTCCTTGAAAATAGATGGCCAATAAAACCCCGATTGGAGTACCTTTCGTGCGGTTCTCTCTCCACCAAAATGTCCTCCATACGGAGAATCATGGCAAGCCTCAAGAATAGAAGCTATCTCGCCTTCCGGTACACACCGTCGGAAGATACCGTCTTGCCCTTACTTGAATAAAAATGGATCATCCCAATAATAGCCCTTGCATGAGTAGAGAAATCTTTTCTTTTGTTGAGAGTTCATCTCTAGAGGGAGCAAGCCGCATGACACGTAGTTTGCAATATCGGCATACCACAGAATCGAGCTCTCAATTGCTAAGATATGTTCGTCCGGGAAAGAATCACGGATCTCTTCTCGTTGCTCCCCTTCATCATTCTTGACCCGGGAGAGATGGTCGGCTACTTGGTTCTTAGCTCCCTTCCGATCAATGATCTCTAACTCAAATTCTTGTAGCAATAAAACCCACTGTATCAATCGAGCTTTAGCTTCCTTTTTAGTCAACAAGTATTTCAATGCGGAGTGGTCGGTATGCACCAATGTCTTAGAACCAATCACGTAAGAGCGGAACTTCTCAAATGCAAAAACTACCGCCAAGAATTCTTTCTCCGTCACCGTGTAATTTTCTTGCGCTCCATTCAACGTCTTACTTGCATAATAGATTGCCCGAAAGATCTTGTCATGCTTTTGACCAAGTACCGCCCCAAGTGCATAATCACTAGCATCGCACATTACCTCGAAAGGTCTACCCCAATCGTGGGCCACAATTATCGGAGCCTTGGTTAGCCGAGCCTTCAACTCGTCAAATGCCACCTTGCACTTACTGGAGAACTCATACTTCACATCTTTCTCGAGCAACTTGCGAAGCGGCTTCGCAATTTTCGAAAAGTCTTGAATGAAGCGTCTATAGAAACCTGCATGTCCAAGGAAGCTTCGCACCAAATTCACCGAAGTGGGATAGGGGAGAGTCTCGATTACACTAATTTTTGCTCTATCAACTTCAATACCTTCCTTGGAAACCTTGTGCCCGAGAACAATACCCTCCTTGACTATAAAATGACACTTCTCCCAGTTAAGCACTAGGTTGATCTCCTCACATCGCTTCAATACTTTTGCCAAGTGCTCCAAGCATGCTTCAAATGACTCCCCAAACACCGAAAAATCGTCCATGAATATCTCAAGATACTCCTCGGCCATGTCCGAGAATATTGCCATCATACATCGCTAAAATGTTGCAGGAGTGTTGCAAAGCCCAAATGGCATCCTGCGAAATGCAAATGTCCCGTAGGGCAAGTGAAGGTAGTCTTCTCTTGGTCCTGAACGGCTATGTGAATCTGATTGTATCCACTATAGCCGTCAAGAAAACAATAGTACTCGTTCCCTGCAAGGCGATCTAGCATATGATCAATGAACGGGAGGGGGAAATGATCCTTTCGAGTTGCGCTATTCAACTTCCTGTAATCCATACAAATACGCCATCCTGTGATAGTCCTTTGTGGAATGAGCTCATTCTTCGCATTGGTGACCACGGTGAGGCCACCCTTCTTGGGTACACACTGAACGGGACTCACCCACTTGCTATCGGAAATAGGGAAAATCACTCCCGCGTCAAGCCATTTCAACACCTCCTTCTTGACAACTTCTTTCATGACCGGATTCAACCGGCGTTGATGCTCAACGGAGCCTTGACACTCCTTCTCAAGGATGATTTTATGTGTGCAATACGCGGGATCAATCCCACGGATATCGGCAATAGTCCATCCTAATGCAAGCTTGTGATCTTGCAACACCTTCATCAACTTACCTTCTTGCTCTTGAGTTAGAATAGATGACATAATCACTGGAAGCGTGGAGTTCGGGCCTAGAAATCGATACTTCAAATGTGATGGCAAAACCTTTAACTCCAAATTAGGAGCTTCTTCAAATGATGATTTCACATGTGGGATGTCTCTCTCTCCTAGAACCATTGGTTCCACGAACTTTGCACCTCTCTTCACTTTCTCATACTCAATGGCATAGACATGCTTATGCTCCCTTGAAGTCTCCATTTCATTCAATTGGTCAAAGAAAGCAAGGTCGGAATTGTTAGTACTCAAGCATAATGATGACATAGCATGTTGTACCTCCTTATCAATGACGGATATGGATGCTAGATTCGGCGGATCCATGTCAGGAGTTCAGATCCCCTTTAGAATATCAAACACGATCGTCTCCGAGCCAACCGTCATTTCTAATACTCCTTGCTTCACCCGGATTACCGTATCGGCCGTAGCTAGAAAGGGTCGCCCCAAGATCAACGGCACCGCTCGATCCACCGGAAAGTCGAGAATCACAAAGTCGGCGGGTAGAATAAACTTGCCCACTTTCACCAAAACATCCTCCACTACCCCCTCGGGATAGACCACTTGTCGGTTCGCCAAGTGCAACGAAACCGATGTTTTCTTCATACTCCCTATGTGCAATGAATTAAAAACAGAGAGTGGCATGAGGTTGATCCCGGCTCCCAAGTCACATAGGGACATCATTTCCTTTGCACGCCCAATTTCCACCGGAATTGTGAAACTTCCCGGATCTTGTTCTTTGGGTGGCAATTTGTTTAAAACCAAAGCACTACACTCTTCATTCAACTCTACCTTAGAGCATTCTTGTAGTCTTTTTCGATTGGAGAGGATCTCCTTGAGGAATTTGTGGTACTTAGGCATCTCATCTAGGGCTTCGATGAGTGGTATATTAATGGAAACTTGCCTTAGAACGTCGAGACATCTAGCGAATTGTGCATCATTGTACTTTGCCTTCTTCTTCACTCTTTGTGGGAATGGTGGTTTCAACACCGGTGGAGGTGGCTCCTCATACACGGTCTTGTCTTGTGCTTCCACTTGAGGTTCTTCATACCTCTCATGAGGTGTCTCGAGTTCTTCCTCCTCATTATCGAGATCTTCATCCTCAAATTCACAAGGTTCTTCAACCCCTTCTTCCTCTTGTGGCTTATAGTGCGCGGGAATAGACGGCCCCGGCAATGTGTTCCCACTTCTCAAAGTGATTGCCTTGACATGAGCTTTCCCTTTGTCCTTAGGAACCTCGGTGTTACTAGGGAGTGTCCCAATGGCCTTGGTACACTATTTCGTTCGAACTGTGCTTCTATATTTCCCATTCCTCGCCTTAACTCCTCATTCATACTTGTTTGACTTTTCATGAATGCCGCCAAGACATTATTCAAGGATTCATCTTCCTTAGAATTAGATGTTTGGCCCTTGTCATAGATCGGAGGGCGATTGCCTTGTTGTGAGCGCTCTTGAAACACTTTATCATACCCCCTCGGGGGGTTGTTGTGTGGCCTTTCATTATAGTTGTTCCCGTAGCCGTGAGGGTGGTTTGGCGGAGGACGATCTTGATATCCCCGGCTATTGTTATTCCCATCATAGTTACCACGATTGTTATGGCCATGGTCAACTCGGTTCACTTGTGCTTGGGGCTCCGTGTTCCTCCCTTGAACAAGCCTAAGAAGCATGTTCATCTTCTCCGATAGGCTTTTCATAGACTCTTGTTCTTCATCGTTGCGCACGACCGATGCTACTTGGTTGTTCGAGGTGTCATAATCATTCCATTCATAGCTTTGGCACGCCACTTGTTCCACAACATCAAACACTTCTTCGGGGTCTAAGGATAGAAGAGATCCTCCCGCTCCGGCGTTCACGGCCATTTGAGAGGCTAGATTAAGCCCCCAATAGAATGTCTTGTTAAGTATCTCATCACATATTCGGGGCACTTCCACAAGAGTTGTTTAAATCGTTCCCATGTCTCACCGAGTGTCTCGCCCGGTAGTTGAGAGTAGTTGTTGATTTCTTTACGGAACTCCCCTTCCTTCCGTGGTGGAACATACTTGCATAGGAATGCCCTCTCGAGGCTCTCCCAATTTCGCTTCTCCCGCAATGGTAGCGTCATGTACCATTTCTTAGATTCGCCGCCCAAAGATATGGGAAGTAGCTTACATTTTACCAAATCTCTTGGGTAGCCACTTGACGTAGTCTCGACTACATCCTCCAATAGTGTAAGATGAGTGTGAGCATCATCCTTCTTGCCCATGAATTGTGGAATGGTCTTTAGGAGGCTTAGCATCACCGGTTGGAGGGCAAAATCTTCACCTCTTTGGTATCGTTCCTCCCGTCTTCCATAGCGTGGGAGGTGAGGACGTTGTAATCTTCTTCTTCCTCTTCCTCTCCCTCCTCTATTGCCACGAGGAGGAGAAGGAACGTAGTCCTCCTCGGTGTAGTCGTCATCTTGCTCATCCCTTTCGAGACCTCGCCTAGTATCGATAATCATGTAAATAGGGTTTTCCTCCCGATCCCCTTCATGAATTGGTGGTAGTTGATCCACCCTTCCCGGTGTTGTCGCCATATTTCCGGTATCAAGCAAACCTTCACGAGATTGCCTCCTCAAGGCGTTGTTCCTCCGACAAAGCGCTTCGATTTCCGGATTGTATTCGAATTCAAGCACTCCCGAGCTCCGGGTCATGCACTAATAAGTACCTTCAATAAACACGAACAAGTATCAACAATTAACTAAAACAAACACAAACAAACAAACAACCTAATGCCAATTAGTCCCCGGCAACGGCGCCAAAAACTTGTAGGGCCGAAACGTGTCGTTCAAAACGTCACGTTTCGGATAAGGTCCCTCGCACAAGCGTACGCGTTCACAAGTTATATATTTCTAAACCGGTAAGTAACCGGGTCGATCCACAGGGACTAATGAAGGTTTCGGTCGATTGTGTGATTGTGCTATCGAATTCTGAGCTACGACTAATATTTTTGGTCTTTTTCTAATAATCGAACTAGCACTAAATTATGTGATAATTAATAGGTAAAGGAACGCCTAGGGTGCTAGACATGCAATTCATAATTTACGACAACGACTCAAGATTGCTTCGGTGATGTAGATGTGACCTATGTCTTAATTTGACAACTCCGCCTCTCGGCATTGGAGTTGTCCTAGTCTCGGGTCACTCCTCGCCCTCTCGGGTTTGTAGTAACTCGAGACCGCATTTGTCCGATATTGATTGGTCGAGTGTTAATCCGGGGAGTCTCCGCTCGGCGTCGATCCCCTAACACTTTGTGATATCTAGGTCTGGGACTATCGTCTCTCTCGAGAACGGTCTAGCCCCGAAACAGGCCTACTATGTCGACTAAGTGTTCCGTCGGGGTCGCGGAACACGGTCCCGAGCCACTAACACTTGGTGTCAACTAGGATTAAACTCTAGCATACAATCCAACAAGCCTCTCTAACAACATGAATGAAAAATGTAAAACATCACATACATCTAAAGTCATCCTAAAAATCGTTCATCACATATCATAATCTATGCATCACATTGTCTAGCACTCATGGCTAAGGGGTTTAGCCCTCAACCATGGCGCTCATGTCTAAAATCATCATACAAAGTACAAAACTCATACTAAACATGTAATAAGCAAATAAAGAAGTAGAGTTAGAGTTGCTCTTTGGTGGGTGGTGGATGACACAATCCCTCCCCAAATGAGTTCTTCTTGGTGGGTTGATGGTGCTGAAAAATCTCACCCCAAAGGTAAGCTTGCTTCTAGTGGTTGACCTCTAATGGAGATTCTCCCTCCTTCTTCTTCTCTATGATGACTCCCCCAAGAAGAAGACCAAGAATGTCCACCTTGTATGAAGTGACTGCTCAGGAGATTGTCTCTGAAGGAGGCACAAAGGTTGGTCGGTAAAAAGTATCACCAATCCCTAGGGCAAAAGCATCTTATACTTGTCTGAAAATTGCCTAGTCACGATCGTGACTATGGGGGGCACGATCGTGACTTAGGGAGGGTCAGGATCGCCCCTATGGTAGTCACGATCATGCCTTTCGCGGGGGGGACCATTTCCTCCGAGTCAACGCCATAGTCTTCGTTCGGGGAGGCACGATCGTGCTCGATTTGAATTGAGTCACGATCGTGACTGTGGAGTCACGATCGTGCCTCTCTCTTGGTGGCGATCGTGCCCCCCCCCCTCCCCCCCCCGTGACTGAGATCGGGGGAGCGCTATGTAAGTTGAGGGAAATATTCAGGAAAAATATTCGACGAGGCACGATCGTGCCTCAGGGGGGCACGATCGTGCCTAGTGTATTTTTGGCCCTTTCCTCTTTGCTTTCTTGTCCACCAAGTCACGTCATCTCGAGTCCCTCACCGTAATGCCATATCCTGCACATATACTTCGAAACACCTGCAAGAGCATCAAATTCCCCTAATTGGCCCTCTACGGCCACTACGAGACAAATCTGTGTCGAAATGAGGGGTTATCGAGGTCAAAAATTGAAATCGATTGACCCCTCAACAGCCGTGAGCGGCGCGCATCCTCCATCCTCAATCCTCGCCACATCACTTCGACGACATTCTTGGCAGCCGCAACCCTCGCCACAACTCAATACTATCAAGCTTCAAACCCCTCGCCACAACTCAATACTATCAAGCTTTAACTCAATTCTTGTTTCACCGCATTGAGTTTGAGGGGGGCTGTTAGATTATATTAGGTTTCCTATATTTAGTTTCTTATATTTATGTTTCATTTTCTTTTCTTGTATTAGGGTTTCCTATTCTATTTCTATTACCTATATAAATAGAGGTCTCTTGTAATTCACAGTACAATCAATTCAACAATATTTCTTACTTCTAATATTTATCTCAAATTCAGGTCGAGCTCAATTATATTTAAACCAAATAATTAGCAGTTGATTACAGTCACGTGAGAAGTTTGTTAGTTATAATTTAAGGAAAATTTCATATACATGCTCCTAGGGGTGTAAACGAGCCGAGCCTCATTTTGGCCGGGCTCGGCTCGACTCGTGAAAAAAGTGTTCGGCTCGAGCTCGGCTCTGGCTCGAACGAGCTTATACAACTAAGCTCGAGTTCGGCTCGAAATAAAATAGACGAGCTCGAGCTCGGCTCGGCTCAATTTAGTTCACTTAAATTTAAATACAAATATTAATTAAAAATTAAATAAATGATAAATAATTCATTAAATAATAAATTAGCCAACTTGAAATTGGTTCGACTTGATTCGGCTTGTCTAATTCTATTATAAGTATTTTATAAATATACAATTCTATTATAAATATATTAATATAGATATATAATTCAATAAATAATAAACGAACTGGCTCGCGAACCAATCAAGCCTTAAAAGGTTAGGCTCGAGCTCGGCTCGTTTATTAAACGAGCCCAATCTCGAGCTCGAATTCGGCTCAAACTCGATTATAACGAGCCCGAACTGAATATTTAACGAGCCGAGCTCGAGCGGCTCGTTAAAAGCTCACCTCGTTTACAGCCCTTCATGCTCCGAACTTTTCACGTTTTCATTTACTTCTCTCAAAAGATGAAATCGCTTTGTGAACCCCTTGAATTTGCCTAACTTCTTACTTAGCCCTACATCGTTAAATTTTTTTATTTTTTGTTAAATTTTTCTGAAATGACAAAAATGCCCATGTGCTAAAAAATAAACATTTTCTTAAATCATAATTTTTCACAAAATAAATAATAAAAACATATTCTAATATTATTTTTTTACAAAAAAGTTTTTTTTCAAAAAATTATTTAAAATGAAAAACGGGTTTTAAACATTTTTTTTATTTTATAAAAAATTAATATTTTTTCCATACTAAAATCAGTTTTTATTATTTATTTTATAAAAAAATATATTTTAAATTTTTTAAAGGGGTAACTACATATCACTACACCCCCTCAAACCTCGTTCTCAAATCACTATACCTAACTTTTAGTTTTTTTTTTCTCACCCCCCCTACTTTGAAAAGTTAACAGTTAACTCGATTCTGTAACGGAAACTGTTAAAAAAAATTTAATACCCAAAATGCCCCCAGAGTATAATTATTTTCAATCTTATATAATTATTGGTATGAATATGAAATGACATTTTTACCCTCACTTGAATAATAAACTCACTTTAAAATTGAAGGGCATATTGGTATTTTTAAATCAACACAATTTAAAAATAAAAACAATTAAAAATAAATGTGAAATGACTCTTTTTAGCCCTCCCTCCTCAAACTCTCTATCCCTTGCATATCTCTCTCCTTTGCTGCCTTGAAACTCCCTCCCTCTCTATCCGTCAATTTCCAGCGCCAGCGACCTCCTCCCGTTCTCCAGAGCCGGCGACCTCTTCTTGTTCTCGGTCTCCAACGCACAAATCAAACGGAAAACCAAAATCGTGGCTAGGGTTTTGAAATTGGGGGAAACCAAAATCGAGACGAGCGCTCAAATCCAGGGACTGCTGGTGGCGATAGACGAAGAGGACGTTGGTGGATTCTTTAGATATGGGGCGTAGAAGCTCGCGGACTTGAGTATTTGCCACACATAAGGAGATTTAGTGATTTGAGGTTGAGTTCGAGCTCATTGTTCATGGCCGTCGGGCGGCCGGAGAGGCGAGGGTGGAGGTGATGTAGATGGTGCCGGTGGCGTCGACAGTTTTGGGGAGGAGTAGCGGAGACCGGAGTCGTCTCTAGTCTCTTCGGCGACTGAGAATTCGGAGCGCGTCACCGACACGGAAGTCCCTGGAGCCTAGGAACTTCAGGAGGATCACGTCGGTGTGGTTGTCGCTACCGAGAAGGATGCTCCACATGACAGGTCCGGCGGCGGCGAGCTTGTTCTTGAGCTCTTGGAGGGATTTTGAATTTGTGTCTGTGTTTTCTGGGATTTTGGTTCTAAAATTATCATTCAAATTCTCGAGTTTGTTTGGCTATCTTTGTGCTAAATTTTTAGTAAATGAACTAGTTTGTTTTGTTAATTTGGATGTCTGTTAGTGGTAAGTTTGAGAGTGATGAACGAGAGGTTGAAGAAGGGGATGGTGGGACAAGGAGAGAATGGTCATTTCACATGAAATATAATTGTCAATTTTTTCTTTTTAAATTAATTTTATATTTGTTTAAATTAAAAGACAAAAATACACCCCATCCATTAGTTATAATTATTATTCATTTGAGGGCGAAATAGTCTTTTAAGATTATCAAGTAATTATACATTTGAAACATATATAGAGAGGGTATTTTGGACTTTTTACAAATCACATCAGTTAAATTTAACGTAATTTACCCTATCTGTAATGTAATCAAAGTTGGGGGAGTGAGAAAAAAAAACTGAAAATTGGGTATAGTAATATGAGAACGAGGTTTGAGGGGTATAGTAATCTGTAATTGCCCATTTTTTAAATACAATGACATTTTCGACATTTCCGTCATTTTCAAAAACAGATCTAACGTAGTAAGTAGAAGTTAAGTAAATTTAAAAAATTCGGAAACAACTTTCATCTCTCGGGAGATGTAAGTGAAGTTACACATTAGCGCTAGAGGGTGATAACTGAAATTACAAAATATTAACTATTTCTATTTCTGCCGTAAATTCAAAGATTTTTTAAAAGTGATGAGTATGTAACATTACATATAAGAAATTGATATTTCATATCCTTATTTTGGAAGACGTGCGCAAGGTGGAGATGCACAGAATTGCCCCCAACGGCTCCTCACAATCCGGTTATTGAGGATGGCCTTTTCTTTTTGACATTTTTCATTTCAGCTGAAATGAGCTTTTCTTTTCTTTTACTTTGTTTTAATTTTGAAAAAGAGAAAAGAAACAAAGGGATCGCATTATTACACAACAATTGTACCATAAATTAGTGCATTTGTTCTTCATAATATTTTCTGCAACTTTAGGATGCTAGTGCTGCTCTTAGTGGTCGGAGTTTTCGAGAAAAATGATAAAAAAGGATCTAACTTTGAGCTTCCATTTGTTTTACAAATCGTGTTAAAAAAAAGATAAAAATAACCCATTTTGAATATTATCACTTTTGCAAATTGATACTTGGATCTTAAAATGAAATCAAGAATATCATCACTTTTGCAAATTAATTATATGATACTTACATCATGATTACACGAATACATACATTATAATCATCATATATACTAGCTAAAATGTAAACAGTGAAAATTAATCTGTAAGCAGCTCAAATATAAAAATTTTATGCGAAAATTAATTTGAGATTTTGATCATTCAGATTATTAGTAACTAGGATCTCTGCATCGTCAAGAAATCTGATTACGCCAACCAGTCTTGGAGTTTTCAAGGAAGAAGCAGAGCAAGTGATGAATTTTAATTGAGGGGTGTTCTAGAAATTTTATTTCAAAAATGGGGTGGCTTCAGAATTTTTTTTTCTTTTCAATTTAGATTTATGTATGACGAATTTTTAAAGTATATTTATATGTCCGTAGACAATTCAAACAACTGAATTGTATAATTTTTAGGGATAACTGTGTCTCGATATATTAAAATAGTTCGAGTTGTCATATATGCTATTTGTTTTTCTCTTAATTTTCTCACCGATAGTTTATATACATTTATTTTATTTAAAAATTTTTAAAAATGATAAAAATATCTTCTATTTATTATTTCAGGTTGAGACAACCAAATTGTCATTGTTTTAAATTTCCATTCAATTGCCACAATCCTAGCATCATATGCCATTCATCACAATTTAACAATTTTGTAGAAATCTTCGACTTGTCCAATTAATCTCTTGATCAATTTTTATTATTTTTTAATAACTTTTCGATTAATCTTTCATTATGATTTATTTTTTGATTAATCTACGACTAATTTCTGATTAGGCCCCAAAAAACCTTCTTTGTCTGATTAGTGCCTACTATTTTTATAACCTTGCAATTAAATAAAAATAGCAATTAGTTTAGTTTTCTGAACAAAACTAACTCAAATAAAAAACCTTTCAAGCCTCGTGATTTCGAAACTCTAAACCAATGGCACATAAAATTTAAGAACTAATCTTGTCTTTATGGGTTCGATCTCAATTCATCCTAAAAATACATAAATTTATCACGTGACACAACACATGCACTTGCATGTGATCCTTTTTTAGAAAGGTTGTAAATGGCGCCCGCCATGGCGATGCCATGGCGACGAAAATCACAAAGAGTGACAAATTTTTTTTGCCATGGCATTTTGGCCGATTTGAGCTGGTTTTGAATCAATCTAGACTGATTTTGTTCGACTCGGACCAAACTAGTTAACTTTTGAAAAAAAATAAAAATATTATAACTTGTTAAATATATAAATATCGATATATATGGATACTACATGATTACAAAATCATCTTACTATTTTAGGGAATTGTTTTATTCACTTGTTAATTTGGTTATGTAGGTCATGTTCTTAACATGTTAATTTAATTTATCAATCCTTACCCTTTAATTTAGTTTATAATCTTTACTTGTTGATTTATGAGTTTTAAGTAACTACAATATGAGTTTTGTTGGATTTATAAGAATTTTGAAATAAGACATTAAAGAAATATTAAATATCTTAAATTCTTTTATATATCATAAGATATATTTTTATTACATATATAAATTAACTTATATTAAAAAAATTTAAAATACAAAAATAAAAATTTGTTATGGTCTCAAAGGCCCTATTTACCATAATAGCACCGTAAGACATTTACAATCATGATTCCTGGGCACCGTTCTCACAAATTGTTTGGTCTCCTACAATCAAATTCTTAATTATCGGGATAGCCTTGGCTTGAACCTGAAACGTGACAACGAATTTGCGTGTCATATTGTGAGAATATATTAGTTTAGATTAATTTGTTTTCTTAATATTTGATCGAATTGTCAAGTATATATACTTGGTAGTAGTGGTACTACCGACACATTTTGACCTATGTTTGTCGGATATACGACCACAAATTTTCACATTCACAAACTTCATCCACTAACTATAACAAAACATACAAATCAAAATGAAATATAATGTATATGTACAAATCGAAACTAACTTTACAATACCATACATTATTGTAATTAGGGATGCTCATGATTAATCGAGAAATCGCACCTACCACAAAACCGACCAAATTGTGCACTACGGTTAATGAACCATGGATAATTGGTGTGATTGAGATTTCAATTTGAAGAAACTCAGTTTAATTCAATCCGGTTGAGGTTTAATAATATTAGAACCACCATCGGTTAATCGCAAAATTGGAACCACATGTGATTTCAATCATGTGACTTCACAACGCATGTGACTTCATTTTACCTACCCGTCTCATGACTTTATTCCCACATTTTTCTCTTCTCTTTCCCTTTATTTCCTCAGTTTCATCTTTTTAATATCAAACTTTTACCTCTCTGTTGCGAACAATCATTTATTTTAGGGCATTTTTTCATCATTAGGTTGCAACCAATTTTGGGAGCTCTTAGTCATATTTGATCATTCCTCAATATTTTTTGGCTGATAAAAATAATTTAAAAAACATGTCCATTTGGGCTTGAAAGTGGTCTAAAAATGGTTCATATGAAAAGCCCATTGCGCACAGTTAGTGCGATAAAACTGCAAACTGACCCAAAAAATCGAGCGAATTATAATAATCGCCAATTATTGAAACTGTGGATGCGGTTATGATTTTCTTTGTACAAAAACCGTTAGGTGCGAATTGGTTTATAGATATTAGGGTGATTGCGGTTAACCGATCATGATCACCCCTAAGTGTAACTTTCACTTTTTAATATATATATAGGATAAACTCGCTCAAACTATATAAAATTGTATTACAAAGAAAAAAAATCCCTCATGAGAACAAATATTGTACACAACTATTAATAATAAATAGGGATAATGACACTTTGTTACACCTAACTATAGCGAAATGACACTTTCATACCCTAACTATTTTTCTCTCTTTTTAAGTATCCTGACAATTTTTTTGTGACAACCTACATCAAAATGCTTAATATACCTAAAATACTCATGGTTAGATCAATGAATATGATTTGAACCGACCCAATTTGAACCAATTTGATTTCACTATTAGTTTAAGTCTATTATTTTCAATTGAATCATGGGCATTTTAGATATATTAGACGTTATAGATGTAGGTTGTTATAAAAAAATTGTCAGGTTACTAAAAAAGAGAAGAAAAAAAAAATTAGAGTATGAAAGTGTCATTTCGCTATAGTTAGGTAGAATAAATTGTCTTAATAAATAATCAAAATTATCTTTGAAACTGAAAGAAGACAACAGAAGGTTGACAATTGACGGTTCAAATCACCAAAATATATCCACTCTAAAACCTCTCATTTTCATTTCTTGGTTGGAGGGGGCAAGAGACAAGGTTATGCTTTATAAACTTTTTTGAAGCACGGCTTCACACACTTTGACCTATGTCGGCAATGGTTTTTGATGAACAAAAATTATTGGTGATCAAAAGGTTGATCATTTCCCGTATAATATGTTAGATACAGGGTTAATTTATAAACACAAATCAAGAAATTGAAACATTCATTCATGCAATAAATAAAATAATTGCAGAAGACGAACAAAAGAAATAATTCTTTATTTTCACTGAATATCACCGTAAAAATAAAATATGATTTACTTAACCTGATATTCGAGTTCGGACTCATGAACATGGTAGAAGAGGATTTCGTTTAGGCACGGTAGTCCGCTTTCCTTAAGACAATTATTGCCTCATATGAGCAACTCGTTCCCAAGATACAATAACGAGCGAGATCGAGCTCTAATTGGGCCATGTCAGTTGAATTCTTAATTTCATACATAAAGTATAATGAATTCTAAACATAAAATTTAAGGATCGTTAGAATAAATTATTATTCACATATTCATCAAACACATAATTAAAATATACCTGAATCCATGCTTGAAATTGAATAACGTAGATGATTGATTTCTCTCTCTTAGCCTCTGCAAATTACTTCCTCTAACTTTTTTAATGGAACCAGAATATTAGTTTTGCATGTAGGTGGATGAGAGAACCAAAAACTCTTAAATGAAATCTCTTATTTATACAATCCATCATTGTATAATCATGTATTTTCATCATCCAATACACCTTTTCATCAAATTAATATACATTTAAATGGATCATATTTATGAGATTAAATTAATTAAAAGATTAATTGAATTTAATCTTACAGACTACAAAAAGTAATCGAGGAAGACAATCTAGAGAGAGAGAGAGAGAGAGAGAGAGAGAGAGAGAGAATTCAGCTGGGTTTTCGTTGTGTGTCTTGTCTCTATAGAAACTACGTATTTATAGGCGAAAACTCGAAAAACCTAAAGTGAAGAAATAATTACCAATTTCTTTTCGTGGGGAAAAAGACTTAATATTTCAGAATATTTTAAACCTGGAGTCCGTTCGTTAGCCCAATTATTTGAACCCCACCCCGCGCGCACGAGAGAGTTTTACTTCTAATATTTCTTAAAAATTTGTGGAATTGTGATAGTATATAAATCTTGTAAAAAGTTTCTCCACTTCCAATATGAGAATTTTAAAAACCATTACAAGTGCAACACACCATACACTGCCATTTTTTTTCTTTAGTAACGGCGTATGTGAATACGCCGTTACAAGCCGAAAATACGCCGGCGTACAAACTGCCGTTAGACGATACGCCGTTACTAAAGCGCCGTTACAAATTGTAACGGCGTACATAAGACGCCGCTACACCAACACGGCGTCGTTTTGACGAGCCGTTAACGGCGTAACCGTCGATGACGCCGTTAATTTTGTAACGACGTATGATTTTACAAAATACGCCGTTACTAATTAGACGGTGCCGTTTAGCTGACTTGACACCGTCAAACTAGTAACGGCGTATGTTTCAAAATCATACGCCGTTACAAGGTATTAAAATAACAATTTTTGAAAATATTGTAACGGCGTATTTTTTAAATTATACGCCGTTACAAATTATTAAAATAATAATTTTTTTTCAAATTTGTAACAGCGTATTATATACCATACGCGGTTACAATATTTTATTTATAAAAAAATAAAAACCGAATAAAAATTATATATTAAATATAATATATAATTTTTATTCGGTTTTTATTTTTTACAGATTAAAATGAAAATTCAAATTCAAATTCAAATCCAAATAAATTAAAATAACAATTGTTCAAATCCTAAAACATATTAAACTACGAGGGTGGAGGACCGAAATTGTTGAACATGTTCGGGTCGTAGGGAGGCATAGAAGGATTGGCTATTCGCGTCTGCTCGTACATCCATTGGAAGCTTCTTTGTTGAGCTTTGAACCTCTCATCTTGCCGCGCAATATGCTCCGTCGCCTGGGTGAGCCTAGTTTCCATTTGTTCGAACTGCTCTGCAGACGGTCCGCTGGAGGACTGACCACGTTTTCTAGGTCTGGCCGGGACCTGGAAATCATCTCCAAATCCCCGAATTTTGCGTCCTTGGGGGAATTGGGCATCTGTTCGTCCCGCGGCAAGCTTGAGGTCGTGACAATGCTGATTCGCTAGCATCATCACTTCAGTCTCCTCCGCTTCGGTCATTCTTCTTAAAGAACCACACCATTGCTAAGGGGGTAGCCTAAGCTTTTATAGCAATCGTGGATGATACTAACCCTAAAGGGTTTCCTCTTAATCACCGTCTTTCTTCTTTTCAGATTAGGAGTCGTTCTGCACTTTCCTAATCGTTTTCTTGTTGCACTGCCGAACCTGCACTTTCCTAATTTCTATCGATCAGGATGCTTGCCGAGATGCCGTCAACAATGTCACACAAGATGTCGTTGAAGATGCTTGGACATAGTCGTAGAAGATGCTTCGACATTCTTTGTAACATGTTTCTTCAGTTCCTTCAAAATCAGCCAATCTCGAAAACCGTCGTAACTACAATCTCCCCCTTTTGGCTATTTTTAAGGACAACATTCTTCGTCGCATTCGTCGTCTCGTTGATCGGCAGTGTCGTCGCGCGTATCGTCGCGTCTCGTCGTCTCTATCTTGTATCATCGCGCGCGTATATCTAATTTAAACTTACTCCCCCTTGCTGGCTCAAAAAGAGCCAAAGTATAAACAAATATTGTAACAAATCCGGGAAATAAGCAAAATAAACCCAAACATAACTCACACTTGCTCTCAATCAGCTGTCGAGAGCAAGAGTGATACATTGTTCACCAAATATTACAAACCATAAAGTTGTTCAGTTGTTCAAGAGTCAGAGAATATCATAAAATTTTTCAAATAGAGCTGCTGTTGGAACTTGCAGTCTCTGTAGCTTCTGCGGAGGCTTCTTGGGTAGCATCTTCTGGATCATTTGTGGGATCATCGTCAGGTCCTGGAGGAGTCATTGAGTGCAGCAGGTTGGTGCAGTGAGTTCGGCGCTGTGAGAGGTGCTTCAGAGCAGTTTTTAAGTTTGTAATGTCCTCATCAAGCACTTCAATTTCTTGTTTGAGCATGACGGCATCCCTGCTGGAGGTCCTGGTGAGAGGAATGACACTTGTGGCTCTACTGGTCTTTGCCTTGGCTTCCGGCCTGACAAGATCAGGAGCATGCCTCCCTTCAAACAACTTGTGGCTTACCACAATTACTCCTCCTCTTTTCCCCACCTTATCCGACGTTTTCAACACGCTAGGGTGTTGATGTACGAGTAATTCAGAGATAAGGGATGGAAAGGCTATGGGAATTTTCACAGCAAGAGATCTAGCATGGCGAACAAGATGATCAATCACAATTGTCCAAAGTCAAGTTTAGATCCAGTGCCTATTTGGTAGATAAGGATTGCTAGCTCAGGTTTGATCGATGATGTGTGGGTTGAGGGCGCCCAGTTTGCAACTCCAATCCGAAAGAGAATGGAGTACTTGGAAGTCAGATCTGAAGCTGCCACTGTCCCTTTGGATGGCCATGTTCTGCTTTTATCTCCGGTGATTTCTCGGAGGACTTTGCTTAGATCGGGTGGTGGCACAGATCGAACCCTCTTCCTTCCCAGGAATTCATTGATGATGTCGGAGGTGATGTCAAAGCGGATGCCTCTGACATATACCTTATCAAACTCTGGAGCATCTGGGTACCAAACGTGGTAGGCAGATTTGCAATGAATTCTTTAACCAGAAGGGGATAGTGGTTGCCAATGTCGGAGACGGTTCTCATCAATTCTGCCTTCTCCAGGAGCTGTATAATGGCCTTTAGCCCGAACAGCTCTGTTGACAATGTCTTCTCTGGGTACGCCGTTCTCTGAAAAACAAATTCCCACCTCTTTGCTCCTTCTGCTGAGTGAAACGACACATTGTCGTAGGTTACACTCATGGTGTTCTTGGCCGTTTTCAGGGTCTTCTTCTTCTTCCCTTCTTCAGCAGGAACTTCTTCAATGTCATCATCGGTAGATTCATCTATCAAACTTCTTGTGGGGATCACCTTTTTCCCTTTTTCTTTGGCAGCAATCTTTTTCTTCTTGTTGCTAGGACTTCCAACCTCCTTTCCCTCCTTCCTTTTCCTTGTTTCTTTCAATTTTCCAACCATGACAGCCAAGCTTTCAGTTTCTTCTAGAACTTTTTTCTTCAGGGTCGACAGCACTGTGTGTGCCGTCTCAGCAGCTTCTTCCGTGACATCTTCTCTGACATCCTGGGGGTTTTCTTCTGTGTTGTTGGTGGTGGCATCCTTGTTCTCCTCCGCTTCTTCCAGATTGTTCTCTCCGTTTCTGGTTTCTTCTTTCTCTTCTTCTTCTTCCTCGGCTTCTTCCGAGTCAGCTATTTCTTCCTCTTCTACAACATTTTCAGTGGCTTTTGGTATGACATTTGTTCCTTCTTCTTCTCCTCCTTCTCCTTTCGCAATGCGTTCCAGCCCAAGACTGACTGGAGTCAGATCCTCCTTTTCTCCTTCCGGACGTATCAGTTCTTCTACCACACCTTCCTTAGGTGGGTCCTGGTTTTCCAGTAGTGATTCTAACAGATCACTGTTTCTAGAAGTATCGGCAGAGAAATCGTTACCTGTTGGTGTTGGAACTGCGACGATTTGTATGGAGGCCTCTCGATTTTCCTGGCTAAGATCATTCTCTCTTTCTGGCCCAGTTAGGTCAGACATTGAGAAAGCAGCACTTCCGGTCCGGGACTTCTTGGGAACTCGAGTAAACACTGGTATTGGGGCTTTTTCTGGTGAAGCCTCTTTGGGAATTTCTTCTGACTTCTTCAGGGTTTTTGGCCCTTTGATTCGCACTCCATGCTTGTTTGTCTTACTGCTTCTGGAGCCTTTTGCTTCAGCTTTCTTTGAAGCAGTGGCTTCCTTTGGGGCTACTGTGCTTCTAGTTTTCACCATTGTTGTTGGAGGGATTTGCAGAGAATGAATGGTGAAGGAGATGAGAGCGAGCACAGAAAGGAGGCAGACTAGGTTTTTGAAAACGATTCAAATCTTCTTTAGCGTCTGACTGTATCTTTCCTTTCCTTTTATATGGGCTTTTGATATGCCTGGCCCAATGACATTCGTTGGGTTTTAGACCGGTTCATGAAGAGGTACCAACACTTCCTCTCAACCGTTTCTGTATTTCCTTTACTGGTCGTTGATGGAACACAGACCAAGTGATGATCTGAGATCCTCAAATCTGTTTGCGTCTAGTGCTTTAGTGAAAATATCAGCTAGTTGCTTCTCTGTGGGAATGTGCTCTAGGATGATCTTCTTGTCTTCGACCAATTCTCGAATGAAGTGGTGTCTAATATCAATGTGTTTGGTCTTGCTGTGTTGGACAGGGTTTTTGGAGATGTTGATAGCACTGACATTATCACAATATAAAGTCATGGCATCCTGTCTGACATTGTATTCGACTAACATCTGCTTCATCCAAAGTAGTTGTGTACAGCTACTCCCAGCAGCAATATACTCCGATTCGGTAGTGGACAGGGCAACACAGTTTTGCTTCTTACTAAACCATGATATGAGGTTGTTGCCAAGGAAGAAGCAGCCTCCAGATGTGCTTTTCCTATCCGATGTGTTTCCAGCCCAATCGGCATCACAATACCCCACCAAGGTAGAGGATATGTCGAATGAGTATAATAAACCCAAGTTTATAGTCCCAGAGATATATCTAATAATTCTTTTGGCTTGAGATAGATGACTAACCTTAGGATTAGCTTGATATCGTGCACATACTTCCGACAGAGTAGGCAATATCTGGTCGACTTGCGGTGAGGTAGAGAAGACTACCGATGATGCTCCTGTATAGGTGTTGGTCGACGGCTTCTCCTGGATCATCTTTAGTTAGCTTGACATGTGTAGCCGCTGGTGTCCTTTTATGTGAGGCTTTCTCTAGCCCAAACTTCTTGACAATATTCTTCGCATATTTGCTCTGAGATACGAAGATGCTATCCTTTTGTTGTTTGATTTGGAAGCCTAGAAAATAAGTAAGCTCTCCCACCATGCTCATCTCGAATTCTGATTGCATCTGTTGAATAAATATCTCTACCATCTTGCTTGACATCCCTCCAAAAACAATGTCATCGACATAGATTTGAGCTATCATTAAATTTCCATCTTCATTCTTCACAAATAGAGTCTTGTCGACTCCCCCTCTAGTGTAGCCGCTTTGGACGAGGAATTTTGTGAGCCTTTCATACCAAGCCCTTGGTGCTTGTTTCAACCCATAAAGAGCTTTCTTGAGTTTATACACATGATCAGGATAGTGAGGTTCAATAAATCCTTTGGGTTGTGACACATATACTTCTTCATTGAGATCCCCATTCAAGAACGCACTTTTGACATCCATCTGGTAGAGCTTTATCTGTAGATGGCATGATATCCCTAGCAGGAGACGGATTGCTTCAAGTCTTGCCACAGGAGCAAATGTCTCATCGAAGTCGACACCCTCAATTTGAGTATACCCTTGAGCAACTAACCTAGCTTTGTTGCGAGTGATGTTGCCAAGCTCATCGGTTTTGTTCTTGAAGATCCATTTGGTGCCTATGATGTTTCCTTCACTTGGTTTGGGCACCAGTTCCCATACATGATTTTTCTCAAATTGAATCAGCTCTTCTTGCATAGCATTGACCCAATACTCATCATTGATGGCTTCATTGATGTTTTTGGGTTCTGTCTTTGAAACGAAGCAAATATTTCCTATCATCTCGTTATGATCTTCAGGAGCTTTTGACCGAGTCCGTACGCCTTCATTCAGGTTTCCAATAACTCCAGAGATAGGATGGTTGGTCTGGACTCTTCGTGAGGAATTTTTGTTGCTGGTTTCAGGAACTACTTCGTTATCGGCGGTATCAACTTCTGTCTTGCTGCTAGCATCTTCTATGACATTAGGACCAGCATTCTTCCTGACATTATTGGGCGGATAGGCTCCGTCTTCGTCCGTCGCATCTTCTGAGGCATCTTCGCAGACATCATCAACAACAACATTGATTGATTCCATCATGGTCTTGGTTCGTTTGTTGAAGACTCGGTATACGCGACTATTCCTTGAATAGCCAAGGAAGATGCCTTCATCGCTTTTTGGGTCAAGCTTTCAACGAGGCTCTCTATCAGCCAGTATATAACAAGTGGAGCCAAAGATATGGAAGTACTTAACATTGGGCTTTCTCCCCCTCCATATTTCATAATGAGTTACTGACATACCTGATCGGAGAGTAACTCGATTGTGGATATGGCAAGCAGTGTTAAGTGCTTCTGCCCAAAAGTGAGTTGGTATGTCTTTAGCCAGCATCATAACTCTCGCCATCTCCTGTAGAGTTCTGTTTTTGCGCTCAACAATGCCATTCTGTTGAGGAGTGATTGGTGCTGAGAATTCATGTGCTATCCCTTCTGAGTTGCAGAAATCTGCAAACTTGTTGTTCTCGAACTCTCGACCATGATAACTACGAAGGCGGATGATTTTGCCAATTGTTTCTCCTTTTTCTCGTTGGAATTGGATGCATAGATTCTTGAAGATCGAGAAGGTGTCTGATTTGTCACGAGGGAAGTCAACCCAGGTGTATCGTGAGTAATCATCTACACATACAAAGACATATCGTTTTCCTCCAAGGCTTTCAACTTGCATTGGTCCCATGAGGTCAACATGTATCAGCTCAAGTACTCGAGAGGTGGTGATATGCTGAAGCTTCTTGTGTGACATCTTGGTTTGCTTTCCAATCTGACATTCTCCGCAGATCTTTCCCTCTACTATTTTCAGGTTTGGGATTCCGGTGATAGCCTGCTCTGAGATTGCCTTTTGCATACTTCTAAGGTTTAGATGTCCAAGCTTTCGGTGCCATAGTTTGGTTTCTTCTGCTTTGGAGACAAGACACTTGGTTGCTTCGATATGTGTCTCGGGAGACCAGATATAGCAATTGTCTGTCGAGCGTACTCCTTGTAGAACAGTGACCTAATCGAGGTTGTTAACTATACAGGCTTCTTTAGTGAATTTCACTACTAAATCCTGATCACAGATCTGACTGATGCTAATCAGGTTTGCCTTAAGTCCTTCTACAAGTAATGCTTCAGTCAGACATGTGGCTTCTGGATGCTTGAGCACTCCTTTTCCAATGATTCGAGCTCGGATCCCATCTCCAAACGTAACAAAGCAGTTTGTATATAATTTAAGATTGGAGAGAAACTCTGGAGTACCTGTCATGTGTCGAGAGCATCCACTGTCTAGATACCAGTCTTTGTTCGTTGAAGCACTTAATGATGTATATGCAACATTAGCTCGATAGATCAGGTTCTTAGGTCTCCATTCGAGGCGAGTTGTCTTTGGAGGAGAAGGGAGATGCCTTTGATATTTCTGAGCTTGCTTCCTCTTAAGAAGTTGAAAACAAAAAGGTCTGATATGACCTGGTTGACCACACTAATGACATATCCATTGATATTGATAAGCCGGTCTTCTGTAGCTTTGTTGTCTGCGTGGAGGACGTCTTCTGACAGTTTCTTGACAAGAACAGGTTGTAGACGATGTTATGGCTTTTGTTGTAGGTCGTCCTGTAGGATGAGGTGGGGCATCCTGTTGTTTCTTGTCAGCTAAGGCTTGTTGTGGGATAAACTTTGTCCCTGTCGTTGAGGGGACAGCATGTGTGTACCCTAGTCCCGTCGTATCTTTGGACTGTTTTCCCACTGATAAAATCTTGTCAAGGCTTTCTGTGTTTGGATTCATCATCTTTACCGATTTAGTCATGAGACTAATTTCTCCATTAAGTCTGGTGATTTCTCGTTTCAGCTCCACGATCGTCTCTAGAAATCTAGATTTGTCGTTGGTAAGACTAATGATCCTTTCGCCTTGCTTGTGTGTTGAGCTCTTGAAAGCAACTCCTTTGTTCCTTTTGTCGATGTTGGGTAGAGACAACTCATATGTCATCAGAGACCCCATCAGCTCATCAAATTTCAAGACCTTGAGGTCATGAACTTCTTCAATTGCTGTGATCTTCATCTTGAACCTAGGACTCAGAGCACGTAGGGTTTTTCTTACCAATTTTTCATCAGACATTGGTTCTCCCAGAGAATAGGATTCATTGGCTAGATCACGAATGCGAACATTGAAATCTGCAATTGATTCATCTTCCTTCATGACGAGGGCTTCGAAGTTGGTAGTCAGGTATTGTAGTTTCTGTTCTCGAACCTTAGTTGTTCCTTCATATGCTATGGCCAAGACGTCCCATGCTGATTTGGCAGTTGTGCATGTGTTGATTAGTCTGAACACGTTCTTGTCAACACCATTGAAGATAGCATTCAGAGCTCGAGAATTTCCCAGTGATTCTTCATCTTCATCATCGGTCCAGTCTTTTTCTGGTTTTGGGCCGATAGGATTGCCATCACTGTCACTGAGTTGTGGTGCATTCCAACCATTGAGTACAGCCTTCCATGTCTTGTTGTCTAGTGACTTCATGAAAGCACACATTCGAGCCTTCCAATAGTCATAGTTGCTCCCATCTAGAACAGGTGGTCGATTTATGGATCCTCCTTCTATGGTATTGTCCATCTTTGATCAAAATATTTGTTTAGGAACTCACATAAAGCTATAGGTGCCCCCTCTGATACCAATTGAAATTCTGATCACTTAGTCGTGCAAGATGCCACACACAATGTTACACAGAATGCTATAACGTTGTGTCTGACTTCTTGCGTAGACAATGCAGGACAGTAAATATAAAGCTCTAAGTAATGAAACAGCAGATTGTTAACCCAGTTCGGTGCAACGTCACCTACGTCTGGGGGCTCTCAGCCTAGTGGAAAGATTTCACTTATCAGTAATCCGTCAGAACATACAAGTACCTGTGATCCCTCCTAGATCTATACTTTATGCTACGTCTTACAGTGCAATCTATCTCAGGGTCTCCCCCTGAATCCAAGAACGTCTTGATTCCACTCTTCGAGCAATCGCCTTGCTCTGTCGTCTTCAAGTCTTCTTCACGCTTGGTGGTTGCGTGCAGTCTTCAACTCACGACTTCAGTAAACCCTCAATCACCTAACTCTCTATAGTTATGTGATACACAATGTCCTAAGCACAATCTGCAATTTCTCAGCCCGCAAACCTTCACGTCTAAGAACCTTGCAAATTGTTGCTAGGAAATAAATAAAGAACCACACCATTGCTAAGGGGGTAGCCTAAGCTTTTATAGCAATCGTGGATGATACTAACCCTAAAGGGTTTCCTCTTAATCACCGTCTTTCTTCTTTTCAGATTAGGAGTCGTTCTGCACTTTCCTAATCGTTTTCTTGCTGCACTGCCGAACCTGCACTTTTCTGATTTCTGTCGATCAGGATGCTTGCCGAGATGCCGTTAACAATGTCACACAAGATGTCGTTGAAGATGCTTTGACATAGTCGTAGAAGATGCTTCGACATTCTTTGTAACATGTTTCTTCAGTTCCTTCAAAATCAGCCAATCTCGAAAACCGTCGTAACTACAGTACGAATCAATTTATGTGTTAAGGAATTAAATTTTAGAATCAGGATTTCCGGCGAGTGTAGGTGGCGGGACACATGGTGAAGTAATTTCGGTGGGAATCAAGATCTCTGGTGAGTGTGGGTTTAGATTAATGTTTGTGAGAGATGTCTGAACTCACATAGTAAAAGAGATGGGAATAGGATGAAGAAGAGGACAAAAAAGTCATTTTACACAAAAATTTTAATTTAATTAATTTTTTATTTTGTTACTTTAAAAGACAAAAATACCTAACAACATGAGTTATATTTTGTATTTTAAGAGAGGATAAAACTGTCATTTCACAATTATAGAATATTTAGGCCATTTGCAAATTATACCCACTAAGGGGCATTTTGGTCATTAAAAAATAATTAACAGATATTGTCACAGAATTTGACTTAAGTGTTAACTTTTGAAACTTGAGAGACGAGAAAAAAATTTTCAAACTTGAGGGACTGATTCTGGAATGAGGTTTCGACGGGTGTACTGATCTGTAATTACCCCAAATTTAAATACTACTTACCTGATCTGGAAGAGGAAACGGCGACGGAGACGGAGATGTCTGGCCGGAAACGGCGACGGAGACGGAGGTGGCTGGCCGGAGAGTGAGGGAGAGGCAGTGAGTGAGGGAGAGGAGGGAGGCACTGAGTTCAGAAGAAGAGAAGAGAGGCAGAGAGCGTGAGGAAGAAGAAGAGGGTTGGGTCTTTATATACCCAACCCTAGTAACGGCGTATGTACCTTATATACGCCGTTACAAATTCCCCAACGGGCAAAAATCGTAACGGAATGATTTTTGACCGTTACCCAACGGATTGAAATTATTAACGACGTATGGTGAAGATACGCCGTTACAAATGTTTTGCCCGGGAAACGAAATTTTTGGAGCGGATTTGAAATTTTTGCCAAAATTTCATTTCCCGCCCACTTTGTAACGGCGTATTCATCACATACGCCGTTACTATTTCAAACCCTAAATTAATATTTTATTCGGTTCGACCGATCATGATTGATCGGGAGTGTTCCCGTGGTTTGATTTTTCTGAAAATTTCACTATATCACTTCAATGACATTTACAACATTTACAACGGTTTGGATTAATATAAAAATATTGAATTGAACTAAACGTTCGATGATGTTAGCGTTTAGGGTATAGTTTAGGGTTTACCATCCTAAACCCTAAACTCACGCTTTCACCGAAAGTGAGTGGTGTCAAAAAACGTGTTTTAATCCAACCGTACAGATTGAAGCGTAATAGTGTTGTCGCTCATAGGCCAAATTTCTAGTAAATTTTGAACACGTATAAACCTCGATCTAAACCGATCACCCGTAAACACATCCGTAAGTAACGGTCAAACCTCCGAAAATGGCATTTCCGGGTAGAAATTGTTACGTGGTTTTCAATTTTGATTAACGTATATAATTTTTAGGTAGTGTACAATGATTAATTTCAATTTTCATTTCATTCAGTATATGAAACGAGAAATGAATACCGAAGTCAAGCGCGAAAGTCAACAATCTTGACTGGTCTGATGGTCAAGATTGTTGACCACTAGTAACGGCGTATTCAACATAATACGCCGTTACTAAATTATACAGTGATTTAGTAACAACGTATTTACCACATACGCCGTTACTAAACCCTAAAACAGGTTAGTAACGGCGTATTATTGATAAATACGTCGTTACTAATTTTAAAACTTGGACATTTTTTTTCCAGGGGCTTGTTTTGATGATAGAGCTTGTTTTTTGTGGTTTTTTCTCCTACACTTTGTTCTTCAAAAACCGAATTCACAAGTTCTTTAATTGATAGTCGGTTACGGAAATGAATAAATTTATTGATGAATACGCCGTTACGGAAATGAACAAATTTATTGATAGTCGGTTAAATGTCGTTCAATGCATATTTGTCTAACTATCTGAGTTGGCCGAATCGCAATCTTCATGCCCTTCCATATTGTCTTCGTCCTCGTTGTCTTCGTCCTCGTTCTCTTCGTCCTCGTTGTGTCCATCCTTGTTATCTTCGTCCTCTGAATCAGCTGTAGAGACAGGCCGTGGATTTTGGTGTAAGAATCTCAAATCGATCCTTACACCACCCGGTCGCACCATGTCAATTCGATCTTCTTGGTACGGTTCATCTACTTCGAACTCTGGCTCTTCATCACCTGCACGAGCTAAACTGCTCAGTTTGTAGTGACCTCTATGAGAGACAACGTTGACAACCTTCCACGAAGTCGCAAAGTTCACCACATCCGGGTCGTTGATGTAGTACACCTGTTTCGCCTGTATAGCAAGGCAAAACGGGTTTTGTTTATGACAATCCGTGGAAGTGTTTACGGAAATGAAGTCATTGTCGTCCTTCCTCACGGTTCGTTCGTCGTACCACCGACACTTGAACAAAACGACTGGCATGCTTTCGGAATATGTTAGGACAACGACGTCCATAAGAACACCGTAGTAACATATTCTGTTTGCTTCAATCATGACCCCTGAATTTTGATTTCTCCGGCCTTGGTCGATTCGCAACGTTAAGAACTTCACACCATTCACAGTACACTGTGAATAAATCGCCGAAGAACGAGGACCTGCAGATAGTAGTATCAACTCTCGTTGTTCCCCTCGACCGGCAATCTGCATATTAAATTCTAATATTAGTTGCAGTAATTAAGTTGTATGAATTGTAGCATAAGAGATATAATGTATTTACAACTTTTCCCCACTCAAACATGAATGACATAACTCGGTCCTTTAGAGATTTTCTAGGGAACCTTTGAACAAATCCTGCTCGATGTGATTCTACGTACTTATCTGCTTCGTCACAATTCTCAACAACAGTCCAATTCGCCCAGAACATCTCGAAAACGCTCAATTTCTCGTTTCGCACCACGCTTTTTACTTGTACATGTGGGGAAACAACTGATAAGTGGAAACCTAGAGCTGGACTAACAAATGTTTCCCTGGCTGAAGTGGCGCGGTTTAGGTACATCTGAGAGAAGGTGACAGACTCGTGAATCAAGTACTGTTGGGCTATACAACCTTCTGGATATCGAGGGTTTCGCACACTTTTCTTGTACACGCCAAGTTGCCTACATTCAAAATGTGAATTTAATGTGATATTAGATTATACATTTCAATGGTAATTGGAAATGAAATTACTGAAGAGAAGGATCATACCGTTCAATTGGAAACATCCAAGTGAAATGAACTGGGCCGGTCCGAATAACTTGATCCGGTAGGTGTAGTAGCAGGTGAACCATAATGGTACAGAATGATGGAGGAAAGATAGTTTCCAACTTACAGACTAAAACCACCATATCTTCGTGCAATTTTTTTAGTGTTTTCTTCGTCGGCTCCCTCGTGCACAACACCTGAAACACCCTGCCGAGGTCTGCTAATGCTTCTGCTACATGAGTCGGAACGTACTTCCGAATGACAAGTGGGAAGATGCGTTGGATAAGCACGTGACAATCGTGGGTCTTAAGTCCGAGAAACTTTTTCTCATCAGGATTGACCTTAATCTTCAAATTTCCCGCATATCCGGAGGGGAACTTCACTGCTCGGATATGCTCAAGTACGACCTTCCGGTGTACACCCTTGACCCCATAAGGCGCATCAGGGAGCTCCCCGTCCTGGCCCACCCATTGGTCTTGGCGCACATTCTGTTCCTCGTACGTTCTCCTCGCTTTCAAATCATCTTTAGTCTTCCCTGCTAGTCCGAGAACTGTACCTATGACGTTGTCGCACACATTCTTCTCTATGTGCATTAAATCCAACGCATGTCTCACTCTGTGAATTTTCCAATAGGGCAGCTGCCAGAAAATGCTTTCATGAGACCAACAGATAGCTAAACCAGTTCGTTTATTATGCTTCGGGTGTAGACTAGGCTCGAGATAAGTATGACGCCTAATAGCCTTCAGTATAGCAGTCCCTGAATACCGCTTAGGCCTTCTACGAGTCTCGATCTGCCCGTTAAATGCCTCCAGGACAAAGCGCAGTGGGTGCTTCGGAGGTAACCACTGACGCGCACCTTTGTAAGATATTCTTGAGTTACTGCGTGAAGAGTCGATGTTGTCCAAACATAAGGGACATGCCTTATAGCCTTTAGTGGTCAAGCCACCCAACATTCCCAAACCCGGAAAGTTACTGATTGTCCACATCACAGCAGCCCGCATTATGAACGGCTCTTTCTTGGAAGCATCCCACGTGACAACTCCGTTCGTCCACAATTGCTTCAGCTCATCAATCAATGGACGCATAAAGTTATTCAAACATTTACCAGGTGATTTTGGACCTGATACCAACATGGTGAGGATGTTATACTCCTTCCGCATAGCCATCGAGGGTGGAAAATTCAACGGGACAGCAACTACAGGCCACAAACTGTAACTCGCAGCATTAGGCCCAAATGGAGAAAACCCGTCGGATGACAAGGCCAGCCGCACGTTTCGGACTTCTTCCGAAAATTGAGGATATTTCTTGTCAAACTGAATCCAATCCGCACCGTCCGGTGGATGTACTAATACGTCATCGTCCTCCTTCTCCCGCTCACCGTGCCATCGCATCCACTCAGCCGTCTCTTCCGTAAGATATAACTGTTGAAGTCGAGGAGTCAATGGGAAGTACCACAACGTCTTCTGCGGAACTAACTTTTTCCCTTCCATAGTAAACCGTGGTTCTTTACAAACTCCACATTTGTCCAGAGCGGAGAACTCTTTGTAATACAAAGTGCATCCGTACAAACATGCGTCGTATTTCACGTGTGGCATTTCGATGGCCTTCATTATCTTTTTCGCAGCTGCGTAGCTAGATGGAAACGAATTAGGTTGTGGTAACATACGACATTGCTCTTTCGCGACCTGGGTAAAAGCCGCGTCTGACATCCCGGTGCTCTGTTTGATACACAACATCCTTAACATCGCTTCCAAAGAAGTATCTTCACTAGTGACAGCGCTTGTGGTTTTGTACAACGGCTGTTGTGACTCCGTCACCAACCGGTTGTACGCCGTCATCTTCGCTTTAGCAAGTCTGGCCTCGACTTCGGTCACCGAACTTATCTCCAATTGTGGGTCCTCGTTCTCGTACTCATCCTCGTCGTTCTCGCCTTCATCTTCGTCAATCCTTACATCTCTACATGGATCTACATCATTCACGAACTGATGCACCGGATCGACGTACTCTGGAGTGTGCGCCGACGTCGAACAAGGGGGATTATGCGAACTTGACGGGAGACTCATATCTAGATTTCGGCTCGAACTTGGCCGACTCGAACTAGGCCCTCTAGCTTCGCCGTGATGGATCCACACATTGTACGATGTAAGGAAACCTTTCTTCAATACATGATCGCAAATGGTGTCCATATCGTGCCAAGAATAATTACAACATCTAGTGCACGGACACTTGAAACGTCCCACGTCATCTGTTTGCGCGTTTCATCTCGCAAATTTGACGAAACTGCTTAATCCGTTCATCCACTCCTCACTCATCTTACGGGATGTTATCCACCCACGATCCATTCTATATATTATACAAATAACTACGGTTAATAATCAATTACAATTTACTATATTTATCACTATAACACTAATTCAATTATTTAATTATTATCATTATAGCAACAAAATTAATGAAATAATCTACGGGCATTTAACCTAAATTAATAAAATACATTACATAATGCATTATTAATAAAAAAAATGTACGTACCTACTAATATGGAGAATGATGATATGAACCGTAGTATTTTGAGAGGGAGTTGTCGAAAAATGGAGATGATATTACGGAAATGCCCTTGTCGGGAAATATAAAGTAGGAGAGAATTGGGAGAAAAATGTGAGGAGAATGGGAGAAGGTTCTGTGAAGATTTATACATTGATTTTGTAACGGCGTATTTACCTACATACGCCGTTACTAATTAACGGTAACACAACGACAGAACGGTAACAAACGGTAACATAACGGGAAGATCTTGTAACGGCGTATTTACCTACATACGCCGTTACTAATTAACGGTAGTAACGGCATACTCATTAAAATACGCCGTTACATTTAGTAACGGCGTATACTACTGAATACGCCGTTACTAATAATTTTGTAACGGTGTATTCTTCCTGTATACGCCGTTACTAAAGAAAAATCTGATAGTGATTCCAAATGCAACAACACCATTTTAATGGTACATTAACCATTGACTTTGAATAGACACACCAAAATAATCGTGTATGTTGTATCCTTGTATGTACAACTCATAGTTTGTGATCGTTTTCACTATAAATATTTGTGCATAGTAAAATGGTAGGAGATGATATAACTTGTATACAGTCAACTACTTCATCTGTGGCGCGCAAGTGGGATCTGCCAGGAGTCGACATAGAGAAGACGACATTTTCTTGGGACATGTATATATATGGTTCTCTATTAGTTTCCACATATTATGCCTATCTGCATGTGCAATTCTGCTCCATCCTCATTTACAAATAAAAGTTTACATGGATAAGTGGCGCCATTTGCTCTCTCTATTGTTAGTTAATTAATCCTGCACAACTCAATGCCAAAATATAAAGGGAATGCTTCAACTCTTAAGGCGGAAAGATTAATATTTAAACGTATATAAACCCATCTTTGTTCGCCATTGAATTGATAGGCTAAATTTTATAATCAATTACTTTAAAATCTCAAGTTAATGAATAGTGTATATGTTTTTTATAAGAAAAAATAAATTTATTGATTAAATAGTAACTAACTCGGCATAAAGCCGAACAACTTAAGCTACAAATAGTGGGACAAAACTCTCACCATAATCTCAACTACTATTAGTTAAAACAAACGTGTATATGTTAAGTTGGTACGTAAATAAAGAAAGATGACATACATATACGTAGGGCTGTCCATTTTAACCAAGAACCGATAATCAAACCAAAAATCGGACCAAACCAAACACCAAAACTAAAAACCATAAATTATGGTTAAGTTATAGTTTTAATTTTAAGTATACTATTTAATTTTGGTTCGCATACGATTAGTTGTGGAGCCCGACCCGATATGTACAATCCAGTTTTACATGGTATCAGAGGGTTAGGTTCGATCCTACCCATGTGTGGCTTTGCCCACTTGTTAGTTCTTGTTGGCCAGTGAGCAAGACAAGAAAAAATATATCTGAATTACTGTTCATCGCGTACTGTTCATCGTGCATTATTCACGAAATTACTGTTTACGCGCACTGTTCATCCTAAAAATCCAGATCTGTTTCTTGTTCAAACATTCTCTGGCGACCATTTTTCGTCACATTCCCTCCGGTTAGGCTCTAGGCCTCCGACAAGTTTCCGTTCAAGCAGTTTGAGGAGTTTTATGTCCTCACTGTCGGCAAGTAAAGCTTTTGCAGCTCAAGTCCGACCGTTTTGTTGTCCTTCGGTCTCCGTCAATCGCGCGTGAGTTCCACGCGCTACCGCAAGTTTTCGATGCTCGTTCGCCAAGTTCTTTGCTCCGCAGAGTTTGCACTGTCGTAATTGTTTGAAATTGTTTCACACCAATGTAATTGCTTGAAAAGTTTGGTGATTAATCTTAAAGTCACCTTGCACCGTTGCTATGCGACGAGTTGCTGCATCGTCATTATATGAGGTAATTTCTTGAAAAGTTGTAGTAATTCTTTTTAAAAATCACTTGTTCTCATGTCCGTATAATCGGCATGATTGAAGATGTTTTCCACTGTCGTTGTTCGACGGAGATGTTTGGGTTCCTATTATTTTTGTTTCACGTGCAAGACTCATGTTTTACAACTCGCACAAGAAGGGGAGTGTTAGAATAGTTAATTAATTAAGATTTTTTATTATTTCATATTGTTTCCTATATAAAAGAATCTCCTCTTGTAATTCATAATTAAGTTATTCATCAATAACACCTATTATATTTTAGAAATTCAACAGTACCTATGATATAATTCTCAATAATACAATTATATATATATAATGTAAAACTGGATTGTACATATTGGGTCGGGCTCCACAACTAAAAGCACAAGCTATTAGTTGGGTTTGGTACTACCCTTTATATACACCCAATATACACCCTTTTCAACGTGGGATTAACTTAAGTTCTCCCTCTCATGCTTTATGTGCGCGTGGGGCTTATTTCCCTTTCACGCTCGTGTACGCATAAGCCTCTACTTCAACACTCCCCCTCACATGTAGCCTTGTCTACACGTGGGCCATAGCATGACTGGACTTCTGCATATGGGTCAGAGTCCACTAGGGGGCGTAAGCACGGGGATCCCACAGACAAGCCCAAATAAACCCGCTCTGATACCATGTAAAGCTGGGTTGCACATATCAGGTCGGGCACCACAACTAAAAGCTTAAGCTTATTAGTTGGGCTTGACCCTTTCTTTTATATACAACCCTTTGATTTCTTATTCTTTCAATGTGAGACTTTATATTCTCAACACTCGCCCTCACGTGTCTTCTACTCGTGGGCCTTTATCAACTCACTCCCCCTCACGTGCAAGTTGTAATAGGACGTGTCTTTTTGCACCTGGGCTTATTTCCCCCTTACGTGGACCATAATATCGGGGTTACATGGGAGCGGAGCCACAGGGAGGCGAGACCCATCAACACAAGCCCAAATCGACCCCCTCTGATACCGTATTGAATTTCTAAAATATAATATGTATTATTGATAAATAACTTGATTATGAATTACAAAAGGAGATTCCTTTATATAGGAAACAATAAGAAATAAACCAAACTAGAAAACCTAACAATAATAGGAAACCCTAATTAATTAACTATTCTAACAAGTTTTAAGTGGACTATTTATTTTTTGTTCGGATACGGTTCATACAGTATAAAATCATTGGTTAACCAGATAAACCGAACCGAAATTGAATTTACCACGTGTCGCTCCTATAGTCATCTTGATCCACGCATCATTCTTCAATTTTTCTACTCTAAATAAAGCACAATACTACTCCAACTCGTACTCAAATTCATATAAATTCACAATTGAAAAAATCTTGTTGTCTACTTATGTTTTACACGTTTTGTTTGGTATATTTGGTTTAGTCTTTAGGTTTTTGTGGATTGTAATTTTATATTTGGTTATATTCGATTGCTTAATGATTTTTTGGTCATTTAAAGTTATATTAACTTAATGCATATTCCTCATTTTCGTTAGTTGAATAAACAAAAAATCAGCCCAAATGTTAAGCCCATTAAATATGGTTGGTCCGGTTTAAACCAAAAATCAACCAATTTTATTGTCGGTTAAAAACCAATCATTTAATTACACTTGGTTTTGGTTTTAGAAATGTTAAAACCAACGTTCTTGGTTCAATTCAGATTTGAATGTTTTGGTTTGGTTAACAGACCATTGACAGCCCTACATGCACGCTCTCGTTTATGTATATATTCCTTCATTTGAGGTTGCATTACAAAAAAATTTAACCTAAGAAAAACTTTGGTATTTATAAAAATTATTCTCTCTTATGCTAATTGCATACACCATTTTTGCTTAAAAGTTAAGCTAAGTGCAATAACATAATAATAAAAGGAATTTCAAAATTATTTTCTATTTAAGGCAAAAATTCACGTACCTCGCCTTAAACATAATTATTTTCATTTAATTCCTTCTAGCTATAAGCACGTTTTTTGCGTCCCAAACTTATAAACTATTTTTACCCATCCCATTATTTTTGTAAAATTCATTTAACTTTTTTGTGAAATGACGAAAATTCTTTTCTACTAAAATTTTTAAAATAAACAAAAATTATTTTAAACTTATTTTTTTCAATATTTTTTGATAAAAAAATTATATTAGTATTCAAAAATATAAAATAAAAATTATCTTTAAACATCATTTTTTATTATTATTTTTAATTCAGATAAAATACTCAAAATAATTTTTTATTTTTTAATACAAAGATACTTTTGTCATTTTAAAATTTGATTTTTTAAAAAAAGTTAAAAGAAAAAGGTAATTTGAAACTTCTAACAAATAAAGGTTGCAGAAAACTTGTTTATAATGAAAGGAAGTTAAGTGAGAATCATCTATGTAAATGAATTTTTTTTTTTTTGCAAACAATTTACTAAGAGATATACATGCCATTTTATTTTCTCTTATTAAAATGTGATACTTGGACAATACTCTTTGTGTACAAACTCGATTCTAACCTCATATTGCTTTTCTTATGTTGATGATAAAAAATATTTGGTTACTTCATGTATTGGAGGTCACATTAATTAGCAAAACTATAGTCAACTATAATCCACATGCATTAACCCATACCAATGGCATATACAGATCTGTTTTGGCTGGGCTAAGTTGGTTATTTTATTTAATCTCCTAAGTCCCTTTAAGTTAGGTGTTGCACATGGAATCATTATTATCATATGATCAGAACTCATATATACCCTCCACTATCATATATACATTATTACTGCTCCTGAACTTAAATATATATGTTGCCCCAACTTAAAATTAGATTATTGCCGAAATTAAATATTCATAACTTCAATGTACCTTATGTTTTGTAAGTTCCGAGATATGAGATCCTTATTCCTCGCTAGTGTATTCACATTGAATTGCATCATACCTCGTAATAAATGATTTTTACACATATATAATTTATATTATGATCATCATATTGAATTCTTTTAATAAGTTATAAGTTTAATAAATATATAAAAATGCTCATGTAATCGCACGTACCAATAATTTGTCAACTTTATTTTATAAAAAGACTGAATAATTGAATGCATGTGACAGAATGTGCTCCCACCACCGACTAATTTAAATAACAGTAGCTAGGTGGAGTTGTATATATATTAACACAAACCCCATTCCTCTTCTTGCTCCTCGTATTATTAACAATGGCCAGAGCACTCCTCGTCTTCGTGACACTTTGTGTCCTCCCTGCTCTTCTCGCCGCCGGTCAAGTTCCCGCCGGCAAGTACATCGTCCGTGGCCGCGTCTTCTGTGACCCCTGCCGTGCTGGCTTTGAGACCTCCGCCACCACTTTCATCCATAGTAATTACTACTTAATCTCATCTTTCTCTCCATTTATTCTGTTTTCTTCAAATATTTGTTCTGTTTTTTTTCGCTCATGGGATATAGCATTTAAGGTCGAATTGGACATGGAGTTAAGTTTTATCTTTCACTTAAAAATTTAAATTGATAAGTATGAGTTCAACATGGTGTTTTTGTGGTTTGTAGATGCACATTTAACATTTGATATTGATAGTACAAATCTGACTCGCATAAGTATAAATGTGTAAATATATGTCAAGTTAGTAAATACATTCATCTAGAGGCGAGCATATGGGCCGGGTTTCAACGAGTTATACTAATTATTAGTTCCAACTTGGAGGGAGCCGGTTAAAGATATAAAGACCCATTAATTAACTAACCCATTTCGGGTAAGTTCAAGCGGGTTGGGGCGAGTTAAATATGACTCGGGCAGGTTGTTAGTTTTACCTATCCTAGCTTGACATCTGGAGACATTTATTTTATGATATTGATACAATATCTCGCCAGCTATAATTATTCTCGACGAGACTTGCCCGGCGAAAACTAACCCAGCGAGTTTCTGACGAAATTCCCGCCGGCTTGGAAGCAGTTTCCAGTGGTGTTAGTGTCTTAGCATAATTAACATCAAATAACTAAAAATATATCATAAACTTGATATTAAAACACCACACATAATTAAACTATCGGTTGTTACAAGAAACACTCGTAACATCACAACAAAGGATAATAGAAAAACAGAGGTTAATCATCGTTATAAATAAGTTGAATGTGTCATTTGACAGCTCCAACCAAGAAATCAAGTTTTGATTCTTGAACACATATTTGAATTTAACTGGAGACCGCATTGGGCTGGCTTATACGTCTCCAACTCGCCATCAGGGCAAATACTAGTGGGTTGCATTTTTTAAACCCGTTACTAGATTGGATCTCATGACAAATGAATTGGGGCAGGATAGCGGATTTTCTTGCTCACCCTTACATTCACGTCTTTACCAGTGAATAAATTTAAAACATAGTATAATTGATATGGTTTAATAGTGTGTGTGTGATGGGAATGATGTGCAGAGGCAAGAGTGAGAGTGGAGTGCAAGGACAGAGACAACCTGAAGGTGGTGTACAGCAAGGAGGCACTAACGGACAGGACAGGAACGTACAAGGTATTGGTGGAGCAAGACCACGAGGATCAGATCTGCGACTGCGTCCTGGTTCGCAGCCCCAAGAAGAGCTGTTCCCAGCCTGGGCCCGGACGCGACACCGCACGCGTCATTCTCACCGACAACAACGGCCTCACCTCCCGAACTCGCCACGCCAACAACATGGGTTTCATCAGACACCGACCTCTCGCTGGTTGCGCCCAGCTGCTCAAGCAGTACCAAAATTACGACCAAGCCGAATAGATCATATTTACCTTATTATTTTACGCATCATTTCTCTTTTCACCAAATAAGTTCATCATTTTAGTCATATATATCTGTGTTTGTTATTTAGATCGATGAAGTCACTCAAATTGTGACTGTGAGTGGCATTACGATATTATTATGTGGCTATTAATTAATTGCTAGAATCAATTAATCCTTGATTTAATTTCTTTTTGGATTATACATAATATTGACCGTGGAAGACCTTACTTCCTACCAGTTGATCACAGCTAAACTAGGGGTGGCACGACCGGACTGGTTAGAACCGAACCAAACACGACCCTTCGGTTAGACTTGTTGATTTTCAATTCTTAATTTATGCTCAATTTGTACTTCGAATTAAACACATTTGTGTTTGATTAATAATAAAAATATTAAATTTACAATTCTAAAAAATACTAACAAAAATCAATGTTACGATTTAATTGTTAAAACTCAATCAAAATAAAGTTTACAAACTATATAACAATGAGTTATAAATAATATATGTGAGTGGGTGTGGACATGTGGCGACGTGGACTCAGCCCAATTGATTTTTAATTTTGCTAAACGAATTTTTTAGTAAAACTAATTGAAACTTCCAAGAAGGAAACATAAGCCAACAAAAGATATAACAAAAGGGAAGCAAGAAAAACACGAAGCAGATGAAAGAAGAAAATGCAAACAAAGGAATAAGAAGAAACAGTGGAAGACTAATGTTTATGCTTCTGATCTCTATGTCGTCGAGAAGGTGGATCATTTGAGCATCAGTCATGTAGTATTTGATCCCAATGGACTTGCAAATGTCCCATGTTCGATTTGCATTTTCCTAAGGGTTAAAAGCATCTTGAAAACTAGATCTCGATCGATTGAAGAAGAGAACTCTGGAATAGAGGTGTGCACCGCAACGGCTGCACATTTGCTTTTAACTTTGAGTTTCTCTCTTTTGCGTCTTTTATTATTGATGAAGAAATTGAGAGAATCACTTCAGCTAACCGAGTTGGACTGTTGAGGCTTAAGGCTGTCCACAACAAGAGAGTGGGCAAGGAGTGAGGACTCTCAATGCTGCCATGTGGCAGCCACAATAGAGAGTCTCTTCAAAAGTGGGTGACGTGGAGGGAGGGATGGAAAGAGAAGGAGTGGGTGGAGAGGGCAGGAGAGAGAAATGACGGACTCCCTAATTTAATATATAATAATGTATTAAATAGGTAATATGCAATTTTTTTAAATTATAAATATATATTACTAAATATATAATATGTCTATTAATATATAATAAAATATAAAATATATTCATAAAATATAATTAATATTTATTTTTTTGAATAAATATATAAATTTTATAACTAATTATATAATTAATTAAAATATAATAAATATTTATTGTATCTATATATATTTCATTTTTGATAAATATACAATATGTTTATTAATAAAAAATTATATAAATAATAATAATAATAATAATAAATATTCATGAGTATATTTAATATTTATTTCTCTATATATACCTCTCATATTCTCATATTTGCACACGAAAGGAGAACCGAAATACGAAGAGGTCGTGTTGCGGGAGCCCGGGGAATTTTCAACCGAACCAAAAGAATATTTTCATATTCATGTTATAATAAAGTAGTTTGTTTTTTATAATTATAAATGAATAATAATGTTGAAATATTTAATTATATAAAAATAGTATTAATTGAATTAAATAATATAAACATGAGACACTATGTTGTGGCCTCTAAAGAGTAAGTGTCTGCAGAGAGTGTGTGTGCTGATGTGGCAGCTCAAAAGCTGACATGGAGACTCCCATAGAGGCACTCTGTTGCGGAGAGCCTAAGTGTTGTGTCCAAATCATTAAATTAACCAATAGCAGCTGACCCATTAGCACCTGGCCCAGAAACATGCCTATCTTGGACCACGAAATCCAACTCAATTAAAGATGTATAGGGGATCGATACAATTAAGTTTCTAGTGTTCGCGTATACCAAAGCGTCAGAGGAAACATCTTCGGGAAACGAACGGTCACCGTTGCCATCCGAGGGTCACTATTTGCGAGATCACCGAAAGATGGGACATGGTCTACCGGCGGCAAAAATTCCCCATCCTCTACACCGGATTTTGATTTGGCCCCTTCCCCGACACCGGATTCCAGAGCGGTCCCAGAAACTTCCCTACACGAAATCGACGACCTCGAGATCGACGACGGCGAATTCAAGAACTGATTCATATCCGATAAGATGATTAGCACAACCCCCAAATCATAATCAATGGCCCGCACCTTGAAATTATTCTCCATAACAGAGATGGAAGCCAACTTCTCAATTTCTTTCGAATCAATGAGGACGAGAACCAGGGTTCTATGGAATCGATGACTAGAGATTGAATCTGGATGAATGAAAACAGGTTCGCCAACCAGACCAGCAATGCCAAAAATGGATACAGCCGACCAACAGGTCGGTGATAATCCAGAGATAAAAATCCAATGGAAAATACCCTCTCTCTCAATCAAATGAGGCTTGACTTGAAAATTAATAAATCACCAGTTAAATCAGACTTATTTCTCTTACTTTGATTTATCGAAAGGCTCCTGACTCCCGAGTGTCAAAGGAGATGAGGAACGCTCAATTGCCCAGAGTGGTGATCGAAGCATCCAAAATGCTATCTTCTTTCATTTGAGACAAGATAACCTCAACGTAGATATTTGAACGAGCAATGACAATGCTGTTGGGATTAAGTTTTCTCGTTGCAGAAGGGTTGGGAGCGCCCATACAATATGAGGATGGATTGGAGCGCCCCAAAGAAAGAGGGTCTGAATCTCTACCGATAACAGCCTGGAGGTAAGAGCGAGCCTAGTTAGAGGGATGCTGACCCGAGGCATCGGGAAACTTAACACTGATTCGTGGTTGGCTTCTGGCACCAGCCACAATGAGCTTAACCTATGGGTAGACTAAACGATTCAGAGAAGTTATAGTCATGCTCGCTTCCTCCGGACAAGCGAAGTAAACGAAACCGTAAGTTCTTTCAGAATTTTTATGTCTTTGGCGAATGAAAATGGAAGTGATGTTGTCAAAGTCGACAAAGATATTGCGAATCCATTCAGCTGGGTACAAAGGGGGAAAGTTGAAGGCGAAAACAGATGAAAGAGGAACCTAGGAGGATGAACGATGCTCGCTGGAGGGAAGTGGGGTTAATCTCATAACTTAATCAAAATTAAATGTTGGGGTAATGACACTTGACTACACCCAACTATGTCACGTTTCAAATTTAATACCCAACTTCCAAATTTTCATTTGAGATACCCAAAGATTAAATAAGCTCAACTTCTGTTAAATCTAACTGAATTGTGTTCTTAAAAAGTCTAAAATGCCCTCAATGGTTTTAATTTAAAATCAAACTGGTTTAACCGGTTCAAATTTAATTTGACCGGTTCAAATCCAATCTGACCGGTTCAAATTAAATTTTATTATTTTTATTTATTAAACAATAATTAATTTTTTAATAATTCAAATACTATCAATAATAATTAAAAATAATTAATTATATTATTAATTAAAAATAATTATTATTATATTCTAATATAAACCATTATTAAATATGATATTTATTATTATATTATAACTCATTATTAAATATGGTTGAATATGATTTATAATAATTATTATTATTATTATAAAATACAAAAATTATAAAAGAACAAAAGCAATGAAAAAAAGCAAAACTCGGCTGCAACTCCGCCAAAGCCGCAGCTCCGCCTCCTTCTCGCCGCAGCTTCGACTCCGACTCCGACTGCGACTCCGCGACCTCCCCGTGATTCCGACCGGTGACACCGCGGCCTTGCCGAGATCAGCGGCGATCCCTTTCAGAGCAGTCTGGACAGAGGCAGATCGTTCTCCGGTAACGGACAGGCGCGGAGGAGTTGGAGCCGCTGCGCGTAGCCGGAAAACTGCTGCGGACACTCGAAGGAGTAGTCCTCTTTTCATTGCCCCTTTATAAGCTCTCTTCTCCTCCATTTCACGCCTCGAGCTCTCAATCTCAATCCTCCATACCCATTTTCGATTTTGGCACCATGAAGAAGACGGAGAAATCACAGTCCCACAACAATGGCGGCGACGATTCCGATCTGGGTGGCTTCGATTTCGACCCCATCGCGCCACTGCCATTCCGATTGGGCGAGATCCGAGCGGGTCAAGAGCCCATAGAGATCGATGAGCTCCGTCCAGATCGCTCTGAAGGGGATCGCCGCCGATCTCGGCACGGCCGCAGAGTCACCGATATGAGTTGCGAGGAGGCCGCGGAGTCGCCGGCCGGAGTCGCGGCTGACCGCGGCGGTGGAGAGTGGAGTGGCGGCTGTAGACTGAAGTAGGCTTAGGGTTTGAAGTAGATTTAGGGTTTTGATTAATATAATTATTAATTAATTAATGATTATTAATAATAATATAATCAATTAATTGTAATATATTTATTTAATTATTAAAGAATTATAATTATTATTTGTGTAATTGAAAAGTCAAATTTGCCCTCAAACCATTAGTTAAATTAGTTGTTCAATTAGGGGTAAAATAGTCATTTCATAAGTATATCTATTGAACCAATCAGACTGGTTTAATAAACCAAAACTATTGAGGGTATTTTAGACTTTTTAACATACCAAATCAGTTAGATTTAACAGAGTTTGGGCAAAATGTCGCTTATTTAATCTTTAGGTATCCCAAATGAAAATTTGGAAGTTGGGGTATTAAATTTGAAATGTGGAATAGTTGGGTGTAGTCAACTGTCATTACCCCTTAAATGTTCTATCAAATTCAAATATAAACGAACCATCAATCCCGGTTCTGGGTCCAAAATTTTCCACCTCCGATAACCACTTGGCTAAATTTTACATGTTCATGTTATGACTAATTAAAAGTAGCCGAATTTATCGGGACTGAACTGAATCAATCAAATCAAGCCAGTCAATCTGTTAATTGAACCAATCAGTTTGGGATGGTTTGCTTCTTATAAAAACTGATCAGCAATGATGGTATTCATCAATCTATTTAATCATATAATGTTATTATCGTCACTTTATTAACTTAAAAGGTCCCTAATTCCCGTCTTTTGTGTCCTCAAGAAGATACCTCAGCGATATGAGACTTACTGTTTAAGTTTCAAATTTCCCTGAGAGTGGGTGCGAAGATTTATGGGTAGATTGGGAACATGATGTAATTCTGTAAGAAAAAAGTATTCGTCTTTTGTTTGATTGTCGGTGTCAAATTATATTCACATTAGGGTTAAGGCCCATCTATATTAAGGTTTCATTTTCTCACATTAGTATTAGAGTTTCCTGATCTCACATGTATTAGGGTTTCCCTATCCCTATATAAATAGAGGTCTCTTGTACATCATAAAACACAATCAATAATATATCACTAATTATTTCTATCATGGTATCAGAGCTATTATCGATCATTGGTTAGATCTCTATAAATTTATCGCTTTGCCCACTCGTCGATGATTCGTGATTCTGACGGGTGGGCGAGGCAATTCAATCAATCTCACAATCTCTAACCTACCGCTTCCACAAACAATAAACTCTCGACATCAATCATCAATTCGCAGCAAACCTTCACTCCATCAAACTTCAGCAACACGCATCGACTGAATTCAGCCATCAGCCAGCGGGCATCAGGCATCTGGCATCATTAGGCATTTTTCATCTCGCCATCATCTATCATGCATCTGGCATCATTGGGCAGCTGCTATCTCGCCATCAGCTATCAGACATTTGGCATCATTGGGCATCTGCTATCTCGCCATCAGCCATCAGGCATCTGGCATCACTGGGCATCTGCTATCTCGCCATCGTCATCAGCCAGCGGGCAGCATCAAGTATCATGCATCAAAAATCGGCGCGTATCCTCCATCCTCAATTCTCGCTGCATCACTTCGATAGCATCCTCGGTAGCCGCAACCCTCGATGTTTCACTACATTGAGTTTGAGGGGGGTTGTCAAATTATATTCACATTAGGGTTAAGGCCCATTAGGGTCAAAGCTCATCTATATTAAGGTTTCTTTTTCTCACATTAGTATTAGAGTTTCCTAATCTCACATGTATTAGGGTTTTCCTATCCCTCTATAAATAGAGGTCTCATGTATATCATAAAACACAATCAATAATATATCTCTCATTATTTCTATTCGACCGGATTAGATATTGTGTTCCTTCTCTCGATGTTCCTCATCTAATCTTAAATACATCTTTCTACGTCTTAAATCTAAAGTCTCTTCAGTCCGGCGGCGTATTCTTCTCAATTTCTTTGGTTTTCGGTATAACCGATTACCAACCGGCCAACAGTCGGTTATAAACCGACAAAATCGATTAGCCTCGGGCTCAATCTCAATTTCTATGTATGAGGAATCGTTCATCTCGATTCGGTTTGGCTTCAAAGACTCGGTTTGGTTAACCGACCCATTAAACACCTTGCCTTTGCAGATCAAGAATGGAAATTCAAGCACTTTTTGTTATGATGCGAATCCAAGATTGAAGCACTAGAAGAAGATCATCCTATCGAAATTTACTTGATTTTTATATGATTTAATGGTCAATATTCAAATTTCAACAATGACTTAAATTTAACCATCCAAAACAAATCATCTATGCGTAACTTGGAGAGCATAGAAACACAAGAGTAGAAGTCTCATTAAACCCATTCACATTCTTATATATAGCTTTCCAAATCTCCTAATGCTAAAGGAGTGAGCTGCGCAATGTGCACCATCAGAAATATTTGAAAAGCTTAGACACACAAATAAATATAGAAAGCTATTGACAACTTTGTCAACACAGACATTACATATGATCCTAGGTACACAATCATAGAATCTTTATGAAGGATTCACTACTTGCTCTTATATCTGAACCAATCCTGTATTGAACCTTCATTTGTATTCCAAAATCATGTTGTTCTCGGGAGCCAAGCCAACACAAGCCCTCATTATGTTCTCCAGCATTGCCCTCTGCTTCGACAGTGCATTCACCACCGGCGTGCCCGAAGGTACCTGTTCAACCCAACGATTAGGAAACATTATTTCATGACATAGCAACACTTCAGATACTACTTTTTTTTCATTCAGCTTTTAGTAAAATGTCCAAAAATCGATTTCTGGAACATGAATATAAAATAAATCAACGACTTACAAGTGGAGCCTTGGTAAGGTAACTCAGAATGGTAGCCACTGGATGGAATGAATGGAACTTCTCCTGGGCGCTCAAATTAAACACAAATAACTCGTGTTAGCTACATTCTTATAAATGTCAGCAAATTATCATACTAATTACCTCTCCTTGAGCTTTGAGCTGGATCCTAGTACTGAGCTCGGCCAGGAGAACCAGATCGAGGATGATTGGGGCAGCCAAGAGGGAGTCCTCGCATGTGTTGTGCATCACTATGGTGTTCGTCCCACCCATGAATATTTCAGATATGTACTCATCCATGGCCCTCTTGCTGTCTCCAACATAAGGCACATACTGAAAGTACAATACAACCGTTTAATAACCATGTATGATACAAGTCTTTCAGACATCATCCTAAATTGGGGAGATTGTACCTTGATGACCACAACATGGTCAGGGTGTTCGCCAGGCTCGTACAGGATACCGTTGCTGGAAACCATGTCATCAACAACGTTGCTCTTGGAGATCTCCTTTGACCGGAATGTTTGGGGAGCCGACAGGTTCATCCCATCATTATTACCGAGATGGTTGTAGCTCACAATTGATGTTGGCTATTAATAATATCATCAAGCATATTAGCAACTGATGCATCAAAATTATCTGTACTTCTATCTTAAGAGTTCCAATGGCCATACCTTAATACCAGCCCCAACGAGGAAATCGACAAGCACAGATTTTATTTTGGTCTGGCCACTCTTAAAGTCATCTCCTCCAATTAAACTGTTCCTCGTTATGGCCAATTCAATCAGTCCTAAACATTAACACAACAAACTGAATGTTTAGTTTTTCTTTATCAGCGAAAGGATAATTTTTATTGATGAAACCGGCATAAATTTCCAAGAAGGAAAAAAGAGCCACCCAATTAGATCAACAAAGCTAGAAAGATAATGAACGTTTAGTGTCACATTATATCTTTAGAAAACTAATTACTGAAGTCATGAAGCTAAGAGAAACTAACCCGGGACAAAAGTGTTCTGTGGACTTCCATTGATGAAAGGAACGTTTTCAAGAATACAAGCGATGGCGTATAAAGTGGAAGGAGAAATCTCAGACTCATCCCTGTCCAAGGAAGCGAGTAGGTTCTCCATGGTGTCATTAAGTCCTACGGTGACACTGCTGTACCTCTCTGTGTTGGCTGTCCACAGCACAACCACCTTCTCCACACCATTCTTCTCCTTGAACTCCCTAATTTAATTCAAGTCAAACCAACAGAATCAAACGCCATCCTTTCCACTCCACATATAGTTAACAAATTAAGAGCATTGAACAAAAGAACCTAATATCTTTGATGATTTGTTCCATTTGTTGTTTCTTGGTGCCATTGATGACGTTGTTTGCACGCGCGCCCTGGTTGGCGGCAATGAAATCAGGGTTGTAGATTCCGGGCAGGGGGACCATTGATTCCATATAGGGCCTCAACTGCTTCTGCAGATCAACATCAAACACCTTGGCCCTTGTCATGGCATCGCCCAAGTTCATGTCACTTATGTCCCATCCCCCAAATACCACATCATCTGGCTTCACCTGAATCATTACTTTCACCGTCAACTCATTTATTCCCCAACCAACTACAACTAGTAGAATTTTTTGCTCAAAACAAGACTAACATGTCCATGTCCGTGACTCTGATAAAATATAATACATATATTGAAAAAATAGGAATTGGGTTTTTTGAGAGAATTACCATAGGGAGCAAGCTCTTGAATGGGGCATAGATCTCTTCCCCATTGAAAGACCCAACTCTTATAGAAGATGCTTGAGTCAGTGAGCCAAAGTAATTGGCCCTCTCTACCTTTTCCTTGGTCTCCCAAGAGATTCCCCTATACAACTCATATGATCATCAAATTAAACCAATAAATTACAGTCAAACACAATAGAGCAAACAAAAAGTCCTCCAAAAACAAAACCACCAACATTTAAACAAAATTAGCAAGTAAACACACTTACTCTCTGTTTGCTATGACTCCTCCGGTGAGTGTTGAGCCATTGTTTCCACCCCAACCCACAAGCATAACCCTAAGAAACACAACATCAAAACAACAAAATGATGAGCAAAGGAATTAAAAAGTCACCATTTTGGGACAAACCCAGATCGGAGAAATATGTTTTGAATTTAAAAATGAAGGACATTAAGGTTTCGGGGTAAGATGTTAACGAACCCTAGCTTGGGGACATGAGTGTCGGTCTTGAATTCATATTTGACCGTTTTGGGCTTGACGACCCATTGGTAGGTTCCGTTGATACTCTCATGGGACACCTCGGTGGTTTCATAGTTGTAAACCGAATGAATCTCACCCTCGCGGTACTTAACGTTGGGACTCTCTACCTTGTAGCTCTCGATAAACATTTTCCCTCAAAATCACACAAACCAAACACAGCTCAGAGAACAACAAGGTCAATCAAACCCTCTACTTGGCTCCTCTGTGCTCACTCACTTGCCTCCTAGGCAGTATATATATAGAGCGCAAATGGTTATGTGGGTGCCACGTGGCCAATCGTGAGTGGTTACTTTTTCTTAGACTTGTAAATAATTGGAGCTACAGCTGACCCATGTAAACAAATCAAGCTTTTTTAAAGGAAATATAAATGGTACCAAAAAATTGTGAAAATTATAAATTTGAGTATATAATATATATTGTAGTAGCTGCGCTTTTTACGTGGCACGACAAGGAGGGACAGGTGTGCAGTTTTTATTGGGTCTTGTGTGTGGGACCTCTAGGAGCGTACCTGATTTAACAGACAACGTTGACTTGACTCCAAAAGCTATAGGGACGAATTGTTAGCAAGTGTGATGCTCACACGTGTCAGAGTTATCTCCACAAGTGCCCGATTAACTCGCCCCCATTAAAATAAATAAAATTTGGAAAAAAATTAGAAATGGGTTGGGTACGAATATTTCTCTCGAGTTTTTGGCCGAGTACGAGCTTCCCTATACCCGCCCCATTTCCAACCCGTAATATATAAGAGAAATAATTAATTTATATATTATATATATATATTATTTAACAAAAAAATAATTTTCAATTAAAATAATTATGTATATAATTATATATTATACATTATATATGATATATAAAACAATTGCAGACATTATATTTGTTAAAAATTATGAATATTTTAAAATTGTATTTCAGATACTTTTCGGGTAAAACCCATACCTGGCGTGTCTTGAGCGGGGCGGGTACCCGCTCACTTTGAGCAAGTTTTTCCCCATGCCGGGTACCCTTTCAAATTCTTCGGGTATGGGTGTTGGTTTGGTCAAACCCGCACACGTTGTCATCCCTATTCTCGGCCAATGTTACACGTATTTCTCTCATTCTATGTGTCATTCGGCGTGATTTGGTTAGAGTCAAAGTTAGAGTTTCATCTAAAATGCCTAATTAGATTCATTTGCAAAAAATTGAACTCATTTGTGCGCCACGCAAGCAAAACCACATGCACAATCAGAATTTAAAGCCAAAATATAACTGTATAAGTGTACAATATTAACTTGACGTTAATATACTAAATTCTGGCAGAGGTACCTTGTGAATATGACATTTTGGTTAAGTGGAATGAGATGGATTTGGACACCAACAATGACCACGATGCCCAACATGGAATCTCCTAAAAAAGTTGTATGCTTGATTAGAAGGAAAGTACACGGATCTAATATGATGAGTCTAAATAAAAGTCCCAATTCAATTGATAATGTTACATTTTCCTTATGTTGGGCTAAATAACGTGTTGAACCGTGTGGTACTGTGACTATCCATCTCTTTCTAAGGTAATTGTCGCATTTCAATTGACGAAAAGTAAACCAATATTATACTAATCAAATTTGCCTTTTCTATTTTTCCCTTTCTCTACATGTGTGAAGTTTTTGGCTTGTTCAGGAGCTAAATTGGTGGTCACTTTCTTGTTGGGTCCCTTGTCACATGAAACCTTACTTTTCACTCCTCAACTACCATCCTTTTGTCTCTATCATATATATATACTGTCTACACTCTAGATCAATAACTATATGAATGGTGTAAAATGAAACGTGAAGAATCATATCAAAACTTGTTTAAATAGTCAAGTGTTCACACTTATGATGTTGTGATTGTGAATTTACATGCATCATTTTATTGTTAGGATAGAAGAAATATTATCTGTACATCATATTTGTACTGTCTTGCTTATTATATGGAATAGTGCTTATAAGTAAATATTCAAAATGCTACCATTTTTTTTACTTTATCTAATATCTACAAGTTGTATTTAAAGGGACATCAACTTTTTATTGTTATTCAAAAACATAAAATTAATATTAATAATATAATTCTTGTTCAATTTAATTAAACTTTCGTTAAGATTAAAGTTTTGTTCACTCGTTAGTTGTGGTTCATATGAGTGCACAAATAATTATAATAATAATAATGTTTTTGCTGATAAAAATATATCCTCAAACATCGAAGTCACAACACACAAGTGTTATGGCGATTAATTTTCAATTAGATAGACCTTTGATTACCATAATAATAGTTAAAATTATAATAATCAACAATGTGACGTATCTTAAAAATAACAACTTGACATTGATTTGTATTAATGATATTGAAAATTGTGGTAACATAACAAGGTATGTATGTCCTTTTAAATAAAATGTAAATGCTTTTGGGTCTGGGTATTTCCATAAAAGTAAAAAACGTGTAGCACGAGAAAGCGAAAACGTTAAAATAAAAATATATGTTTGTGAGAGCAATAAAATAATGGAATGGTGTTTTCAAAAGAATAATAATGGAATGGTAGAAATTCTATAAATGCTCTTGAAGTCCCAAACCACGGGAGAGAAATGAAATGACAAATTACGGAGCATCAACTAAGTTTGAAAATGACGTGATGGCTATTTTAAAGTTTACAAAAATAGGTGGGCAACAAAGTTATATTACGAGATAATATATACATTTAATCAAACACTTTTTATACAAAAATATACATAATATTTTTTAGGGAAAACTACTCATAGCCACACTCAACTAAAGTCAAAAGACACATAGTTATCCCCATCTTTCAAACTGGACAACTAGATACACCCAGAGATTGAAAATGGACACTTAGCACTTACCGTTAAATTTTCTGTTAAAATTTTAAGTAAAAAGACGAAAATGCCCTCGGGCATACTTCAAATTTTCAAATCATGCCATTTCTGAGTTTTGATGTGTTTTTCCGATCAAGCTTCTCCACAACCACCGTGTTCCTCGCCGACCTCGTCTTCGACCTCCGACCGACTTCTCCGGTCGTCCTCGCCTCCTAGCCGCTGACCGGAGGCTCGCCGGAGCTCGTCGCTTTGGCCTTAATTAATTTTTTTAGAAAAAAACTTCATTATTTAGCTGTTTTTTTGGTATTCTTTCAACTGTACATTGTAGTGTTTTCACTTGGTCTATAAATAAGCTACTTTGGTGCCGTAGAAGTTCATGGCAGAAACCCCTAAGGTCTGAAAATAATAGTCTTCCTATTTATTATAGCCGGAGAGAATTAGTGGAAGCAGCGACGATTATAGCAGTGACATATGGAGTTTGGGAATGGTTGTTCTTGAGTGTGCAATAGGACGTTTTCCATACATCCAATCTGAAGATCAACAAGCTTGGCCGAGCTTTTATGAGCTATTGGATGCAATTATGCGCAGCCCACCACCTAGACGGGCCAAAGCGACGAGCTCCGGCGACGGGCTCCAGCGAGCCTCCGGTCAGCGGCTAGGAGGCGAGGACGACCGGAGAAGTCGGTCGGAGGTCGAAGACGAGGTTGGCGAGGAACACGGTGGTTGTGGAGAAGCTTGATCGGAAAAACACACCAAAACTCAGAAATGGCATGATTTGAAAATTTGAAGTCTGCCCGAGGGCATTTTCGTCTTTTTACTTAAAATTTTAACAGAAAATCTAACGGTAAGTGCTAAGTGTCCATTTTCGATCTCTGGGTGTAGCTAGGTGTCCAGTTTGAAAGATGGGGATATCTATGTGTCTTTTGGCCTTAGTTGGGCGTGGCTATGTGTAGTTTTCCCTATTTTTTAATCTTGCTATTTTATTAAAAATTCATACTTTTATGCATTAATATATGAAGATTGCCCTGGCGCAGTGGTCCAGGACGCATGAAACCGTAGCCTCAGCCAAAGTTTGATTCATGCCATGTTTCGTGGGATTAAGTGGAGGTTGTAGTTATGGGGTGGGTTAGATCTTGTATATGATTGGGCTAGTTAGGTGGGTAGTGGGCTGGGTTTGTTAGCCCTTTCAAAAAAAAATACTAACACAGTGATTAAACCTAATGAGAGATTCGAGTCTTACCTAAGAGTTGTACACAAGGAAGCTCAAATACACATTAGAGGTCACATTTAACCCAAAGTACTAGCTTATTGAGTTTAAGATCCAATATGTATGCAAACTCTCATCATATCTTGTAATCTTCATTCACGCCCTGGCGGCTCCCCTAAGCCCAAACTTTACTTGGCATACTCAATCACATCCGAGCATCTGATACTATTGTTGGGAGTATGAGCATATAAACTCTCTTTATACCTTATAATCTTTCGATGCAAGACTTTAAATTTATATGTGAACCTAACAAGAATTATGTTTTAAGACACATTACAAGACTAAGTAAAAGTTACGGTTTACATGAAAACGTGAGAACTTTTTATGACTGTTGGGCCAAAACGTGACACACAAATGTCACGTTCGGGTTTCTATGTGCAAGTGCACACGGCCACAAGTAGTAACCGGTAAGACAACGTCGGTTTCCTTGAGGATCAAATGAGTGTTTATTGTCTAAACGGGTCAAGTTTCCTTTTATGGGTTAGTAAGTTAGCATATTTCAAGTTTTGTATGAAAAAGTGTAAGTATCATTTAAAATGTAAAACAATAAACAAAAATCCACACGAGGTAGGAAATAGAATGAACATGCGATTTAAATTCAAGCAACCATGAATACTAGTTTACAATTAATCTTTGCTAATATGAATTCTTATCCAACACGCTATTGTGCTATGAATGTTACCCTAAATCTTAAGTTACCAAGTTCGTCTCTCGACTGAAAGTGGTCTAACTTAGCTTACATTATGTGCATCCACGAGTGTCACCACACTCGAGCAATGTCACTTAAGAAAATGTGTTCACCACTCGATGTCCCCATAATCTTAAGCTAAACTGCACTAAGCACGACTATTCTTGGGCTAGGAATCGGGTGAGGGTTTGCGCCAAACATGCAATTCCCAGGCCATTATCTAGCCCTAAGCGAACTCCACTCTCGTAGTGATTTACTCAATCCAAGATTATCTAGATGATCAATCTAAATAGAAATTAACAATCAATAATTCACCCATGTTCGCCAAGCACAATAACATTCATGAACAATATTTCACTACAAACACATGAATGTACAACACTAGCATGAACGCTATTCAGACAAAATTCTTGCAAATTCAAAATAGATTTCAAATATGTTGTGTATTATATGTTACCCTAAGTCTTAAACTACTAAGTTCGTCTCTCGACATTGAAAGAGGCTCAATTCCTCCCCATTGTCAATGGGTTAGAAAAACATTAAAATCGACTATCTTGGGGTAAGGGATGCGGAACCAGGATTCTCTCCGAGAACAGAATCCCTAAGAGATTTTCAAGCCCCGAGGACGCCCTACTCTCGTAATGACTCCCTTGAACTAAAATTGTTCTAGTGATCTAGGCAAGGACACAATAAGCACGAAAATCAACCCATATAAAGCCAAGCACAACAAACATGAATAATGACTCAAATAAACAAAAATATAGTATGACAATAGCATCTCATAATTGCGAAAAGAGTCATAAACAACTCAATCCATCAACAAATCTAAGTGATAATGAGCAAAACAAAGAGAAAAGGTAGAGAAATCCTAAACCCAAAGACCCATAAGGTCTTGAAGAGAAGAGCTCCTCCAAATCTCCCCAAGATCTTGGTGTTCTTGATGTTGAGCTCCAAATCTTGGTGGTGGATGGAGAGGCCTTGAGAGTACCCATCAATCTCCAAGGAAAAGGCTCCAAGAAGAGAGAAAGGGCTCCCAAAACCCTCTAGAAGAGGTGTGCCTCGTGAGGGAGGTTGGATGAGGCCAAAACCCCAAAAACTAAACCCAACTTCCTGAAATTTTAGGGTTTCAGACCTTTATAACGCAGAAAATTGTAGCGTGTCACGATCCTGATATGGGTTTTCACGATTATGATAGCCCTTTCAATTGTCTTCAGAATGGCGTATGTGCCACCATCATGACATGGGTTGTCATGATCGCGACACACTTTTCTTCTCAAGTCCCGATCGTCGTTGCCTCGTGCCTGGAATCGTGCCTCTTCATGGGTTTTGGAAAAAATTATATTCATTTTGTCACGATCGTGACTCGCCTTTAATGTCTTGTCCCGATCGTGGCTTGACTTGAATTTTGAACTCGACCCCGTTGCTTCGATCGCAAGTCTCGAAGTTGATACCCCGATTTTGACTCCAATTCATCCTCTTCTTTTCCATGCGATCTTCCTCAAGAAACTTATCTGAAAACCTCCCAAATCTGTACAATACATCCGATAACACCTTGAAGCTCAAACGGGCAAAAAAAACGAATAAAAGTAGCTCTTTATAGCCGATACGAGGGAAATAAGTGCAATAAATGTGAGGTTTAGCGAGCTCAAAAGGAGGCCGATTGATCACACAACAATGATCATTATATGAGAATTTGGATGATCAATTTTTTGATGACTCACCAATTGAGTGTGCTCTAGTGGTTAGGGGTTTACTCGCTCCCCATTCTCAGGATTAGAGTTTGAGACTTAGTTGCTACCCGGAGGGCGGAGGTTTTTAAATGGGAGCAGATGTTATTAGGGTTTCATTTTTGCTGTAGGTTGATTTTACTGTATTATCCTTATTGATATTTATTTCATTAATTTGTAATGAAATTCGTTGATTTATTATAACCATTGATTATTACTATCATATGGATAGATGATAATGATTTTTAAATTCACATTTAAGAGAGTTTTTGCGGGTTTACAGTTGGAAAACGTAGGGTCTCATACACATCGGAAGAAATATTATAACTACGATTTCATCACAAGAATCCATGTCATCTCAGATTAACCGACCAAAATGATCAAATCGTTACCTCTTGTAGTCTCCGACTTTACAATTCTTCAGAGACAGATGAGTATAATTCATAATTTAATTAAAGGGTTTTAACTATCAAGTCACATTACTTGATGACTTCAAACGAAATTAATATTCAACTTATTATCATAACACCGTGATAATAAAAGTGTCATTTTATCACCCATAACGATGATGCATCACTATAGATCACATTTTCATTCAACCTCATTTAGTTTCACATCACCATTTGTCCATTTCCATTTTTCTATTTGCTTTAGTTCTTATTTCAATTAATCTTACCATTAATAGCTTGAACGTAGAATCCCAAATGACAACGGATAGATATTTAGGTCACGATGATGACTGATAGCAACTCTTAACTAGCTAACAATAATAAAAGACCATATTATAAAAAACAAACGTCCTAGATTAATTACTATATTTTTCTTTCAGTGAGTTAACCAAAAATATACTGAATCATCAATATGAATTATAGCATACCAGAGCACATGACAATCCCCAAAAAAAAGCTTGAAACACTAAAGTTGGAATATTTAATTTTACAAGATTGGATTCACCAGAAAATATGAGCTTATACTTTCTAAAATTTAAATGACTTGGACACACAGAATATAATATTGGGACAATTCTATGTCAGTACTTTAATTTTGCCTCATTTTTAAATCAGTACCCAAAGTTTGAAAAGTTTTTTGCCGGTACCCGAAGTTTAACTAGTTGCAGATAAATACATAATATGTTAAATCTAACAGAATTTGGATGTGAAAAGACTAAAATGTCCCTAATACTTATAATAATTAATAGGGATAATTACACTTTGCCCCTGCTAAAATGATCACTTTTACATTTTAATACAATTAAAAAAAAAGTTTACATTTTACTATCGCTAATTGCGTTTTTTTTACACTTTGCCCTAACAGTGTTAGATTTTGGATGGATAACAAAAGACCAAAATACCCTTAGGGTTTTCTTCCCTAATTAAGATCAACCTCCACTCAAATTCGGTCATACCCGGTTTAATTATTAATAATTCAAATAATATTAGTTAATAATTAAAATAATATTATTTATTAATAATATATTGAAACATTCGAATTACACGACTCTCTCATACGAACTCCATTTAAGGCTGATAGTGTATCAAATCGAAAAAAATCGAAAGATCAACAACTTTAATGAAAGATTTATTTATTAAAACTTAATATTATTTTGATATTTAATAATTAAAAAATATTAAGTATTAATAATATGGTGAAACTTTCGAATGACATAACTCACTTATACGAGCTTTGTTTCGGGCTCATAATATATCAAATCGAATCAAATCATAAATTCATTTCGAAGAAAAAAGTTTTTGTCTAAAATTCCATCCAACGACGACAAATTTTTTAATCTTTAAAAAAAATTCGTCTAACAATTACCAGTGTTAGAGCAAAATGTTAAAAAAATTATTAATAATTAATTATTTATATTTTTGGTAATAATTATTTATCACGTAAAATTAAATCAATTATTAATAATATATAGACAAATACTTATTTCTTCAAAATTGTTGACTTCCAATTCTTTTTGATTTGATATAATATATGAGCCCGAAACAAAACTCGTACGAGAGAGTTATGTTATTTCAAAGTTTTAATATACTATTAATTATTATTATCTATAATTAGTATTATTATTACTATTAATTTTAATTATTAAAAATTTATAACTGAAAAAATGATTTCCTTTTATTTTTATTAAATAATTATAAATAATAATATTTTTTTATTAATAAATATTATTAATATAAATTATATATTATTAATAAATATTATAATTTGATGAATAATGGCATCAATTTGAAATTTTGATTAATAATTGAGGACAATTTCGACTTTTCATACAACATGAAAATTTTCCATCCAAAATCTAACACCGTTAGTGTAAAGTGTAAAAAATACGCAATTAGCTATTGTAAAATGTAAACTTTTTTTTTAGCTGTAGTAAAATGTAAAATCGGTCATTTTAGCATGGGTAAAATGTAATTATCCCTAATTAATATTATATTGAAACTTTTGAGTGGAATAACTCTATCCTACGACCTCCGTTTCGGTCTCATAAAATATCAAATCGAAGAGAATAGGAAGATAAACAATTTTGAAAAATAATATTAATAATTAAATTAAAATATTAATTAATATTATTTAACTATTAATTATAAATATTATTTAATTATTAATAACTAATAACTTTTTATTTAATTATTAATATTTTTCAAAGTTGTTTATCTTTCGATTTTTTTCGATTTGATATACTATGAGGCCGAAACGGAGGTCGTATAAGAGAGTTATTAAATTCGAAAGTTTCAAAATAATATTAATTATTATAAGCATTAAAGACATTTTGGTTTTTTCACATCTCAATTATGTTATATTTAACAGGTTAGGTACTTGTTTGCAACTAATTATACTTGGAGTACCAATAAATTTTTTTCCAAACTTAAGGTACTGATTTGAAAATGATGTAAAATTGGGGTACTGACATGAAATTACCCCTGTAGTATTTAAAGATAGACGTGATTGGGAATGAGGCTTGAATTTGATATTATTGACAAACAACTTTCTCTATGTATGGCAAGTGAAGAGGACTTGATGCGAACGAGTTACACGTGATTTCTAATTGGGCCTTTTCGTATTTGGGCTTAGGCCTTCTCTGAATTCTTTCCCACTAACTGGGCCACACTGCCCATTAAGATCAGTTGGATCCATAGTGTAGTCGTCGTCGTCGTCGTCAATATAACAGAGAAGGCGCAGAAGTGAGTAGAGCCATTTTGGCGGTAGACATGGACGGTCCCTTGGATTTTGAACTCGAAGACTCATTTCTCAGACCTCCGCTTGTCGCTAAGAAAAGGTTTTTCTTTTCCTCTGTAATGTAACCGAACTCTTTATGGTTAATTTTATTCCATAAATTTGATTTTCGAGTTCAGTCATCTTTGTCGCTAGGGTTTATACACTGACCGGTGGTGCTCCTATGGATATTAGGGTTTCAATTCCATCGCCTTTATGTGATTTTTATTATGGGTTTTGCTGTGAGATTAGAGAACCCTCTAAAAGCACAATAAATACTTTTTAAGAAGTTTCTGTTTTCAAAATCTGTTTTTACTCTTATAGTTAGTTCTGGAAATTGTTTGTGAGTTTCTTTTTTCCTCCAATTTCTTTGAATTAATTGACAGTCATGAGTTGGGAGATGATTTTTTTATTGGAAAATGTATTTCATATGCAAGTCTCTGGATTGATTGTTGATTAGCTGGGGCTGGGGCTGGGTATGTATTTTTTGTGGATTGAGGCCTTTTGAGTTGTAATTCTTTGATATGATACTTCAGAATGTTTCTCTCGATATGGTTTATAGTTGTTGTTCTGGATGTTGACCAGGAAAAATGTGATTGGGCTGGATCAACTTCTAACCGATCACAAGGAAGAGAAAAAGAAAATTGAGAGGGAGTCTAAACGCCGCCAAAAGGCTAAGAAAAGATATGATTTAGATGAGGATATTGATACACGTGAAGCTAGATTGTCTACTATTGTTGATGACTGCCATAAAAAGGTGCATAATAAACTTAGTTTTATTATGCATATTATTATTGTTTGTTTACTGGTTCAAAGTGGTTAACTATAGCAAGTATGCGTGATGCTGAAAAAGTGAATGCTGTTATTTAGATTCAAGGCATTGCTGATGAAGAAGATACATCAATTTGGGGACTTCGGGTTTTCGGAAGTCAGGTTCTTTTTTGTTTTCATGGAATTTATATGTTAACTGTGCTTCAATATTTGCAAACTTTGCTGGCAATGTGAATGAAGGTCAGTGATGATTCTTTTTTCTCACTCTAATTACAGAAAAGTGTGCCAAGTATGTCTTTCCCCGAGCTTGGAAATTGCATGCTTTTGCAGTCTTTCATGAATGATAAGCTCAATTCATTCGTGGAACTGAATGAACAGAAAGGTTTTTACCCTATTTCTATACAAATACTTTGTAGTATGTGTATGTTACATCTGAAAGGTTGTTTGTAAGGAAAACAGGCTAATATGGATCATCTGATTGCATCTTGCAGCAGAACCTTTCTTAGAGGGCTTATTGGTCGATGGCTGGCTCACAAAATTAATTTTTTTGCATGGCCAGCTTGAGAGTAATGTTGCGACCTGGTCCTTCAATTTGAGTGAGTATTCTTTCCTTATCCAATTGACCGTGCTTAGATGTTCTCTGATAATTGTATTTTCTTTTAAACTTTAAATCATCAGTGTTATATTCATCAAAGGAAGAGTTAAGGACTTCAGCATGTGAGTTCTGGTGTGGTATTCTTCTTTCTGATAAAGTGGTGAGACTTCTCTAATTTGTATTGTAAGCCAGGCTTGAAATTTTATTGGTCATACGGTTTTTACGCATTAACTTCCTGCATCATTCTGATTTTCTTCAATCACTTTTTACCAGGTCAATGCCTTGCTCATCAAAATGGACTGGTTCCCTGGCTATTCAGACCTAAAAAGTGCTCTTCAAAACTATGGGTATCTTTCAGTATTTCAGCCCAGTTCAGATTCTGAGGACAATGGTAAGTTCTTATCTTCCGTTGAACTATTTACGCATGATGCACTTTATGGATGAAGACTTGTGTAAGCATATGATACCATTATGATTAACAATGCCAAATAAAGAGTTGCTTTTCCATTTGACCTTACTACCTTTTCTCTCTTTGTATTGATACAACCTAGAAGGAACCTCTGACCCCAAATCCTCTCTCCTTACCCGCTGTGCCAATTATCTTTTTATACCGCATCACCCTTGTTGTATAGAACTGATGCATGGTTCTAAAGTATGTTATAGCATTGCGCTGCTTTTGAAAATGTACTGCATAGAGATTTGCATTCTATTACTTTATTTTTTGGTTTAAACAAAGTATCAGCTAGTAAACACCTGGCTCACGGTTTAACTTTCAATATTTCAAGTTTCATAGTGCAGATCCTTCATGCTTTGTGCCCTTTCCTTCTCTTGTGTAGTTCGAAACAATAAGCTTAAATTATATATGAATGGTTTTATATTGTATTGCATTTGAATGTCATTTATAATACTCTTCTTAAGTTAGTACAGAATGCTATTGCTTGATTTCTTGTTAAAGAGCTCTATTCTATCATCTACTTGTATCTGAAGTAGAACTGCTATAGGCTGGCTGGATAGAATTTTTGTTGACGTATTTAGTCAATGTGTAACATCTTCATATTTTCCCTCTAGATAATGATTACGACGTGCCACCTCAAAATGTAAGAGCTTGGATCAAATTTGCTGCTGCTTGTTGTAAAGTAAGGTAGTCACCTGAAATACTGAATTGAAAAAGGTTGGAGTGCCATACTGTTAATTCAGTGTGCATTTGTTACATGGTATTTTTGTATTTGAAAGCTTGTTTATGTTAAGCGCACTATTGTGTTTGATTTGGGGTATTTTTTGAGCTAATGAGGACTCCTTTCTCTTTGCAGGAACAAACAGGCCATCTTTGAGACAGCGGAAGTAGAAGAGTTGCTTGAGGTTATTATCTGCATGTTCTTAGACCGCCAGCTTCAAGGTTTATCGGTGCTTTTGTATGAATGCATGCTGTGTGCTATCAATTACTTTACAGATATTGAATGGAACACCAGCTGTGAAAAAGTAGCTAAATCACTTGCTCAAAGGTATTAGTTTACATTAATTGATTGCTTTCTTTGGGATTTTGCACCACCATATTGCAATAAAGTATTGCTGTAGGAACTAATGATCTTTAGCAAAGTCTATTAAAATTATGCCACAGTCTAATATTATTACAAACTTTAGTTTAAATTTTGGGGTCTGTATTGTATAATTTAAATTTACTATATAAAGTGACGGCTGTAGCTGACATATGTAGTGCCTATTGCATGCAAAGGAAAAACGCAGAAATAATCACAGATTACATCTATGAATTCCTTTTAATTTCCTTAGCTTGCTTTATGGTCTAATACCTATTTTCATATCTTTTTTTTCTTGTTGATGTACAGAGTCTCTTGTGACATGAACTGCCTACGAATTGTTGAGTGCATAACGGGTATTGACACTCGTAGTAAACATATAAGACAAGTTGTTTCCTACCAAATACTTCTGAACTGTTTTTGTGATGAGGTAGTGATTTCATTTTCTATATCCCTGTGCAGTTTCAGATGATTATTTTTTATTTATGTACTGGTTATTTGTCCACTCGAGTCAATTTATACATTGTTTTGCAACAAGAGATCATATCCTCTCATGCTTTTTTCTTCAAATAATTTTATTGACTGCACTTTGTGCATAAGATATCCTCATGCAGTTTCAGGTAGTAATTACACGTGTCTTATGGGTTCGCTTTTGTAATTTTTCTCAGGCTACAAATGAAGAAGAAATCTTAAGAGAACTTGTCTCAATAAATGTGAAGGATAGGAACTGCAATCTCTTCAAGATGAACATATACTTGGTTCTGGCAGAGAATTGGCTATTATATAACCCACTGCTGGAGGAGAAACCATTGTTACATGAAATGCTGGGTGCTTATCTTCGCAATATATCCCGTCAGATTTACAGCAATGATCTACGGGCACATGCTGCAAAGGTTTGCAGTCAAAACACTTGATTCATCTGTCAATGACTCGGTGATCAGATAACAAATTGAGTTGTTTTCTACCTTTCAGGTTCGCAGTCGAGCTTTGTATATGAAGCTAAGAATCGGCCACTGAAAGAGAAGCAATCGTTAATAGTCATTGTTGCTACTACGACGACGGATACAATTTTTGCCTATTTTCTGGGTGTTTAGGAAGCAAGATTGCAACCTGTAAAGCGAGGGCATGTACTTAATACTTAAAAGCATCACTTAGCTTGTGTATGTGATGGCAATAGTGAACATTAATCCCGGCTGCTATTTTGTGCTTGTTTCTGCTTTTCATTTTGTCATGTTTTCATTTTCCAAATTTGGGCCGTCCAAGGCCCATAAGTAGTCATATTAATGGGTTCAGATGAGGCACCCAAAGTAGATAAAAGGAAGCGGATAGATGAGACAAAAAAGAGCCGTTGAATTTTTGAATGAGGTTCGGAGTGGGTTTTCAAAATTTGGTTCGGACAATCTTTTAGGTTCGGAAAGTCGTTGGTTCTTGTAAATCTAAAGTGATCAAACCCCACCCACGTTTATTCCTTTCTCAATCAAAGCTACAATCAATTTTCGTATCATTATTTTGTAATCAAACCAGAAAATCTCAGGGTCAAGAAAAAGTTAAGATTTCGCTTCATCTTCAATCTCTTGCCCCTTTTTCCTCAGTTCCTTCTTGTATGCGAGTATCTGAAGTGTTCCTGGTGAGGTTGAATCTGGGTTCTGTGCTAAGATGATGAAAGGAGATAGATTGGCCAAGCGGTCGCCTTTTGGGAGCATGGTTCGGAAGAGGCTCTCTGACATTTCCAACCTGCACAGACAGCCCAGACTCCTGACTCTTGAGGACAAGGCACTGCAGTGTTCGCCTTCTAGTACGCATTATATTGAAAAACTCCTTGAGGTAAATCAACAATTTGGGTTGTTTCATATCTATATTTTCTTGAATTGTAATATGGAGTTACTTATTGGGGTTTTCTGTTGTCAACAGGAAAACAAAGCATTGATGGAACTCGTCGAGGAGAGGAAGTATCCTTCAGTTCTGCAATTTCTTTCATGTTTTTATGCTAAGTAGTTTAAGTTATTGTGGGTTTTTTAGTATTAAAGAAAATTACTCTTAACTATTTTTGGCATTGGTACGTCCTTAACTATACTTGAATAGTAAAGTCGTTGCATCAAGTTCAGTGGAGTTGCAAAAGCTGCGAACCAAGTATCAGAAGTTACAGCAGCAAAACTGGAACCTTGCTCAATCAAATAGTCATTACTTGGCGGTTTGTTTTTGTTCATCTCAATCTTTTGTTGTATTAGTTGTAAATTTAATAATCCTCAGAATGACGTTCTTGGTGATATTTGATTGTCTTCTACAAATCGTGCAGGAACTTAACTTAGGGAGGGAAAAGGTAGCTCTGTCTGAACTCCCAACTCAGAAAGTTAGTTTATTGATTGTGAAATGTAACTCCGAATAATTTGATATTTGATAATTTCAGCTAAAAGCGCTACAACATGAACTTGTATGCAAGAACGCCTTATTTAAAGTGAAGAAAACGGAGGTATAAGCTTCACTTTATTTTCGTGTCCTACGACAATACTTCACAAAACTTATATGCATTATCAATAAGCCCTCTCTCTTGCAGGGGAAAGTCGATATGAGCCGTGAAATGTCTGGGTCAAAGGTGTGCAAGGTAATATAATCTGTCGTCAATTATCTGATATACATATTCCTTCAATAATGAGGAATCGTTATGTACCGATTACTTGTTTACATATCAGAGAGGAGGAGAAGAGGCAACAGAGGAACCTTTGCTTCAAACTAATGTTGCTGAAAAACATTCTAACCTCAGCCAGAGGCAAATCTCTAGAAGCCAATGTTAACGCTTGAACCTACATGACTCTTATTTTTTTCTTTTCCTTTTCTTTTACCGTCTTTAACTATATTTAATCGTATATGTGTAACTGTACGCAGCTTTAGGCCCTACTGCAGGCCAGCAAGTTGCAGAGAAAGAAAGAGTTGAAAACAAAAGGTTGGTATTTGTATCTGAACTTGAATTTGATAATCACATAACTCAGATGATGTGAAATGCCATGATTGGCCATTGTTTGATGTTATATTAGTTAGTACTGGTGCTGTGTTTCCGAGTTCCATAATACATTGTTTTATTATGTTTAGGCGTTGTTTGAGAAGGCAGTCACATAGTGGTAAACCCAAAAATCACGAGGCTTCAGAGAATTTGTTTGAGATTGAAGAAGCAAAGTTTCCGATCAGTAAACATTCTGACAGCCCGATGCATGTTCCAAAAAGACCTTCAATTGGAAGACCATCGCGCAGAGCAAGCGAGAAGGTTCAATCATACAAAGAAGTTGCAGTTAATGTCAAAATGAGGCGACCCGATTGGGCATAATAATATGATCAATCTGTGCAGGGCTCTACCTACAGGCTCACTTGTGTATCTTACTTTTCTCTCAGTCATTGTTGCTTACAGAAATGCTGTGCATTGTTTTTACTTGTTATTTTGTTGAAGACATGATGTGGAAATTCAAGTCACACCAAAGCTGGAAATTAGCTGTGCAGTGTATGAACTTCATTTTCAAAGCCAAGACCATAGCTACATGTTGATGACATATTGTATTATATTTTAAATCTCAAATTAGGAGAAAAATTGACTGTGTCTCAACAACATACACACAATGATCTAAAAAACGTTAGACACTAATCGGTTGAAAAGAACGTCTTAAAAATTAATCAGGACAAGTCGGAGATTTATATAATATTCACCTCATATATCTATACATTTCCTTGATGTATAAAACATAATATATCACAAATTGGTTTCATATAAAAGTAAGAAATGTCTAGTCACTCAATCTCATATCACTAACCCGTTCAGTCGGTGGATGAGTTATTCATGATAGCTTCTTGCAATTTCCCCTTAAAACTTTTGCATAAAAATTGACTCCAAGTCACTAATAAAGGCATTACTTACTATTATAACAGACCATTCAACACCAAAAACTGAACACCAGCAAGCAGACAAAACCTAACATTTCCCTACCGATCAGGCAGTCACACCAACAATGCACTACCATACCATATATTCACACACCAACATTTCAGCACCAAAAATTTATATTATAATGTAGAGTTTTAAAATTTTGTATGATAAATAAGTTTATGTATGTATTTTGAAGTTAGTGCATAGTGCCAGAATTAAACATAAATAACTCATTGAAAATTAATGTAACCAAAAGGTAATTTATCATTCTTGTCCAATTTCAATTTCAAGGGCATACCAAAATTTCAATAATTCTTGGCAATAATGAGTTTCTAAAGTCATTGAGGATCCTAAGTACTAACGGAAAAAGCATATTCGTATAATACAATTGAAATAAGTATTTCTAAGATAGTTGAAAAATCGTTTTAGATAATGTTAGAAATTCAGAGAAATTATCCTTCCACCAATTAATATAAATTGCTAACATTTCACTTTGTACTTTACACCTTTTAAATATCTATTTAACTTAAATTTAGTGTCATATTCTTAATTAGTTTTCAGTTTCTTAAAAGGCATCACTCAAATACCTTTGTTGATTGTTCATCATTCAAACCAATATACTGTGATTTTTAACCTGAATCACCACAAATGGTTTGTACAGTACCAATTAGAAAAACAGTCATACACTCATTCAAAATTCATTTAAAGCATTATTAATATTATCAACCAAGACAAAGTAACAACATTAGATGTACACATAACATCAACAAAATACATTACAACCACCCGTTTCTTTCTTGGAAGAAAACACATGCAATGAAAATACTTAAGGTTCAATTTAGATATATATGTCGAGTACTTGTCAAACTTTACATTCATTTTATCAATCATAGCAATAATGTTCATGTCATATTCATGCATTTGTTTTTTTTAATTGTAAACAGTGTCATAGATATTTCTGATATTAATCAATACCAGCGATATATCGATATTTTCAATCTTTTCGAGAAGAAACAACAAATATATGTGAAAATACTGGTTAAATCCGATTAACCCAATAAAAATCAAATTAATTTCAGTCTAATTTAGTTTAAATCAATTAACTTTGGTCTACAACGGTTTAAGTTAATGAATTCCGATCTACTTCGATTTAAATTAATTAACTTCGGTCTAATTTTGTTTAAGTCAATTAATTTTGGTATATAACGATTTAAATTAATGAATTCCAGTCTACTTCGATTTAAATTAATTAATTTCGATTTAATTCGATTCAAATCGCAAATGATAGTTTGAGTATATAACTTGATAACTATTTTATAATATGTTGTGAGTTGAAATTCAATTTCTATAAGAAAAAATAATAATAGTTTATAAGTTTGAAATTAAAAAGGTTTAATATCATTCATTTTGTCTTTAATTAATAATAAATTTGAGTTTATATATTTAATTATTTATTACACGATGCATTTTGCCGCGATCTTCTCGTGATTTTTTCGAATTTGTCAATCTCTATTTTTGTCAGCTGGCCGATATATTCTCGCGGACCGAGTTCCATAACCTTCGTCACATGGTCTGCCACTGTCGGATGATTGATATGAGACATTTCGTGCCCTTTTCAAACCCAAAAAGCCCCACATCTTAGCTCGTTTTGCCCGCGTTTAGGTATTTTAGGGCCACTAGAGTGCGGATTTTATTGTTTGCATGTTTTCTATGTAAGAACGCTAAGAGTGGGATTTGAAGCACAAATCGGAACAGAATGGGACAACAAAGAGGAGAAGCATAGGAGAGACACACGTCACAAGAAGGCGACGTATATCACAACGCAAGTCATGTGACGCACATCACAAAAAAGGAAGATCGTCACACCGAGACATAGAGTTGTGACGTTGCGTCCCCCACACAGCTCAAAGTCTGTGACGCCTGTCACACCCATCTGTGACGCGCGTCGCACTACGCCAGAAGACAAAATACTATAAAAGGGGTTCCAAACCCTAGGGATCACCACCTCTTAACACTTTAGTCACTTTCTTCATCTTTGAGAGTTCCAGAAGTGTTTCATTTCTTTAAGAGCTCTCAAAGACCGACGAGGTTGACGGCGACGGGTTGGAGCTGAGGCTCCACGACGCCGGAGACTCCATGTCGTCTTGCTCTTCGTGAATCGTTAAACATGTCGTGGATCCACGACAATGGAGACTCTATGGCGTCGACTCCATAAGGAGACGTGAGCGACGACCTAGATCAGGGTCGCATCCAAGGCAGACGCACTTTTGAGGTTCATTCTTAATTTTTCTTTTTTCTTCACCTTGATTTCGCTTCCTCTCCGCGCCCAAAAACCATAACCCTATATTATATTTTCAATTCAGATCCATGGAATCGCTTCGATAAGTGCGCTGCAAGCTCCGCCTCTACGAGTCTTACAAGGCCATCTACGAGGTCGGCGAACCCCTTCGCGCTGCGACTTATCCGCTGCGTACTGGACGCAGCCAAAACTTTGTGCTACGTACATTATGGGTTTGGCTGCATATTTTGAACGCATCGCGATAGTCCAAAATGGTGTAGTGTTTCTCACACACTCGCTCAAGCGACAAGGTTCGCTGGAGAACACAATTCGCCAACAAGGGCCGACAAGGAAAAATGATATTTCACATCTCTCTCTCTCTCTCTCTCTCTCTCTCTGAGAGAGAGAGAAGAAGAAGAAGAAGAAGAAGGTGTGGTGGATCTTGAAGTGAGTCTAGTCTGCAATGAAATCTTCACTTCTACTCCACTTTCGATCGGAGAGAGAAGAAGAAGAATGTGTGGTGGACATTAAAGCGAGTCAGATTAACAATGAAATCTTCACTTCGACTCCACTTTCGATCAGAGAGAGAAGAAGAAGAAGAATTGGTCTGAAAACGAGTCAGATGTGCAACGAAATCTTCACTTCAGCTCCACTTCTGATTGAAGAGGATGAGAGAGAGAGAGAGAGAGAGAGAGAGAGAGAGAGAGAGAGAGAGAGAGAGAAGGTGTGTTGGATCTGAAAGCGAGTCAGATCTGCAATAAAATCTTCACTTTAGCTCTTCTTCCGATCGGAGAGGAAGACGACGTTACCGTATGCAGTCCCTATGAGAGAAAAACCTCATTCATTTAGTGGGCTTGTGCCTCAATTAAATTGGGAACTTGCTCATATTCTAAAACTTAAGTAGAAGGGTGAGAGAAACAAGGTTAGAGATGAAAATCGAGGAAGTGTGAGATCTGATCTAAGACGAGGGGGTGTTTTGAATTTAAATGAGAGAACAATAAATAGAAAGAGTACACATTAATGATAAATCAAAACCAAAACCGTCTTAACTTGTCCTGATTCCAATTTTATACGACTTCGATTCCTGGCAAATTTTAAGCACCCCTACCCTCATCCTCATGTGGTCCTTCTTTCTTCATATGGTGGTTGGAATTGGACAAGCCATGTAAGGACAGCAACGGCTATCACAACCTAGTTCCCTAAAACCTTACTGAAATTTAATTTTCTTTTCTTATAATAATTAATTTAATAGTCAGATTATCCGTAATAATATCTCCTCATGACTCACGAGTTAGTCCAAATAAATTAGAGTAGTGATAACCTTGACCTTAAATAATGAAAAAGTAAATAAATAAAACAATTAGTTGATGTACCAAATACTAGTGCAACTACTGGTTGGTAGTGGAATAAACTAATTAATTACACAGCAGTTACGAGTGTTCGGTAAGTAGACATAGAGGAGGAATTCTTTAAATTATTGGTGAAGTGGTTTTATTGTGAAAACAAAATGTGAGTCCCAACATAAATGTATGAGTAAAGCATGGAATGAATAATTATTCCATGGACAAAAGAAACCATACGATACATCTCTATGAAGAAAACAAAAATTCTCCCTCGAATTTCCAAGTGTAAAAAATTAATCTTATTATTTTAACACACACCTTTATGAATTTCCATAAAAAATCATTATTAAGTTTACCCATAATTTCACATTATCAAGAAACAAATCAAATCATATAGAGAGACGTGATAACATGTATAAAATCCACCACATTGTGGTCTTGTGAGCAAATCAAATCAAGCTATAGTGTTATTGAAAAGCCAATGAGTTCCACGTATTTATTTTGGAAGCTGGCTAAATGATAATAATTGAGCTCTGAACCCTTAACAAAATACAAATGAATTTCAACTATGGATTCGGATTTTCTCCGAATGGGACACAACAAAATGAAACCATATATAAGTCATAGATCCATAGCAAGGAGCAGCCCATGTGATTATATATTATTCTTCATATGTCATATATGTAGTAATGCTCAATCTTTATGTTCGTAATTAATTTAAATTTTTAGGTTATTTGTCGTTATTATTGTTGGTTAAATTTTAATGTGTTAAATATAAAATATGAACAATGACTTGAGGGGAGAGACAAAATCTAAAATTCATCAAATGAATTAGTTTATATTCACATAAACACATCTTAATACAGTTTTTCCTCTCTTTACATTTACACTTTATCTCCCATTCTCTTATACATTTTATATTTCATTTTTTCACTTATCACACACTTTATTCACTCCTCACCTTTTTATTTCTTATTATGTTATATGTATTTTATTAATGCACATTAAATATATTGTTGTAGTAATATATTCAACTTAAATATAGAGAGTATACTTAAAGAGATAAAAAGAAGAGTAAATTTTGGCTTAAATGTAAGGAGGCCTATAGAGGTCCAATACGCCAATATGTGCAAGCTATAGAGGGTGTGCTGTAAGGGAATTTTGGCATTTTCTGGGTGAGCTTTAAAGAGAGCCAAAAAGGAAAAGTAGCTATAGCAATTCCACTCATCTCTCTCTCTCTCTGAGATAGCTCAAAGTTAGTATCTTTTGAGTGTCCATTTTAGGAGCATGAACAATCATCCCCTTCTTGGGTGGGCTAATTTCTACTGCCAAGGAAAGGTATCACAAGTTTCAATCTTTATTTCACTTTCATCTTGTTGGGTCAAAGTTTCAATCTCTTAGTATGTTTCAGAGCATGGAGGAGCTGAGGAATTGCGTCTTGCACACAACTCTGGAGCTAGAGAGCACCAAATTGGCAGCTCAAGAGGAGCTAAACAAGAGAGACGAGCAGCTCAATCACCTACGAAACCTGCTCGCCATCGCCCTTCGACAAAGAGACCAAGCCATAGAGAAATGTCACAGACTCGCCTTCGAGAACCTCCTCCAAACGCCTCCTCTATCTGGAACTTCCAGCAATGAAGATGAACCCAAAATAGGAATCGACTCCAGCATTGCATTGTCATCTTCCGATTGCGCAGAGAGCATCGTTTCATCTCCAACCACCGGACAAATGGAAGAGTTGGTGCCTGGGAGGCCATTGCCGGAAAAGGGAAAGCTGTTGCAGGCGGTGATGGAGACAGGTCCGCTCCTCCATACTCTGCTCCTCGCCGGACCTCTTCCTCAGTGGCAACACCCTCCTCCCCCGCTAGAGTCCTTTCACATTCCTCCGGTGACCATCCCTTCCCAACAGTCACTGAACGACTGTGGCAGGGTCAACAGGAAAAGGATCCTCAGTTGCAACACAGACTAAGTTTCAAAAGGTTGTCCTCCATTAACCACCAAGCACTAGTAATTTATGTTATGTTATCATTTTTTATTGTTAAAGATTGATGAAATTGAGTTGTTTGTAATGGGCATTGCTATTTTCAGCACTGCAGAGAGGATTTTGATCTTGTTGGTGATGAGGCCAAAACAAATATCATTTTCTCTTATATTGTCCCTTCCTCTGTTTCCCCAACAATAATTAGGTTGATCATTTTGTCAAAAGAAAAAAAAGGTCACCTAATTAGTTGATGCCTAAAATGAACAACCTATATTTAATCATGGACAGAAATGAGTGAAAACCTGATATTACACTTCAAGTCTTGTTTTCTCAGAAATTCAATAACATCAACGTAAATAAATAAGCATTGAACAAACAGGAGAATTTTCTTGTCATAATAGTTTTAGCCAAGATGTGCATCATATCATATGAACTCCTAATCTCTCCTAACATCTCTAATACCCTCAACTTCAACTACAATAATAATTCCTAACCTTATGTACTCTGCTGGACATGGTCCTCAGAACATCAATTTAAATGACATATTCGGGTTGTTTCTTCCATGTCTGCAAGAAGAACAATATTATAGTAGCTTAATAAAAACAAGAGGAAAATAGCATATCGAGGGAGGGAAAAGGAATTTAAGCCTTAGGTTTGAGTTGCTTGACTGTCTCCCATGTGAAGTCCGGGTCTTCACGCCCAAAATGTCCATAGGCAGCTGTTTTCTGATACCTGAACTTGCCTCCCCTCTTCAAATCAAGATTGATAGCAATCATTCCCGGCCTGAAGTCAAAGTTCTCCTTGATCAACTTCAGTATATCCTTATCCGGAACCTTCCCTGTCTTGTAAGTGTCCACAAACACAGACAGTGGCTCCGGCATCCCGATTGCATAAGAAACTTGCACAATGCAGCGCCTTGCAAGGCCTGAGGCCACCACGCTCTTCGCTGCCTGCCTCACTACATAAGCGCCACTACGATCCACCTTTGTGGAATCCTTGCCTGAGAACGCGCCACCTCCATGAGCACCCCAACCTCCATAAGTGTCAATGATGATTTTCCTCCCAGTGAGCCCCGCGTCTCCATGAGGCCCGCCAATGACAAATCTGCCTGATGGGTTAAGGTGGAAGATTGTTTTGTCATCAAGATACTTGGCTGGAATGACTGGCTTGATCACGTGCTCTTTCAGGTCACTGGCAATCTTCTCCTTGGTGACGTTCTCATCGTGCTGAGTTGAGATGAGGATGGTGTGGACTCTGAGCGGGACCATGGCTCCGCCATCATTCTTGTACTCAACAGTTACCTGGGTCTTACCATCAGGCCTCATCCACGGACACACTTTGTTCTTTCGTACCTCAGTGAGCTTCGCTCCAAGTTTGGTTGCGAGAACATGGGTCAGAGGCATCAATTCAGGGGTTTCATCCGTGGCATATCCAAACATATGGCCTTGGTCCCCAGCACCAACTTCCTCGGGTTTCTTGGTGAGGTGGCCATGGACGCCTTGGGCTATGTCAGGGCTCTGCTGTTCAACATTCACAATGACCTTGCATTTATCAGCATCGAGACCAACCTCTGCTGACACAAACCCAATTCCCCTGCAGGTTTCACGAACAATCTTCTCATAGTCCACCTTCGCCTTTGTAGTGATCTCACCAAATATCATAACCATATTCGTTTTAGCACAAGTCTCGCAAGCAACTTTACTTTCTGGGTCTTGCTCCAAACAAGCATCTAAGATGGCATCAGAAACTTGGTCACAGATTTTGTCAGGGTGACCTTCATTGACAGATTCGGATGTGAAGAGAAAAGTATCCATGACTTAACTGCAATAGCATAATTAGAGCACTGTAAGTAATAATATCAACTGAAATGATATCACTTAACATGCTGTATAATACAAAACTATATCAACTGAACATGATAAATAGTAAGATCATAAATGCAGATATATCCAACAGAGATCGGTGCCACCATGACTTGTCATAAAACAAAATCAAAGCTATCCATGAAAAGGGTATCACCAATAAGATCATACTAATGCAACTTACCTAAATTGCCTCTCACTTGGTTACTTACATGTTTATGTATACAATGCGTGCATAAGGATAAAAAATGCATCTTGGGTTGTTCAGTGTGATACATTTCAATGAATTGCAGTTGCAGGTTAAATCAACACTAAAATGACGATAAACCCAGACTTGTGAGCTTCTTAATAATAATAATAAAAACAAGCAAAAAACCCAGATCAAATGATTGAAACCAATAGGAAGGTTCATATAATCAAATCTCAACTCCCAAATCTCTAAACCCAATACATATTACCAAATCGACGATCAAGGAATATATTCCAATACGCAAGAATGTACAAAAAAGAGAAGGAAACGAAACAGCATTACCTCTGAGAATCGACGAGGAGAAGAAATTGGCGAAGGTGAGAGAAGAGAGAGAGTTGATATGGTTTTATAAGAGATCCGAAATTGAAGGTTGAGTTCGTTCAGTGAGGACGATCACGATTTTGTCGCCATGACTCCGTCTGCAACATTTTGTCTGCGATCCGCTTTTCCCGAATATGGGTCGGGTTTAGTTACCCACCCGATTACACAACTATTTACGTATCTAACCCCGCCGTATTCATATATTTACATACCCAAAACTAAACCGTACATTTCAGGTTCTCACTATCTCTCAGTGTCCTGTCCTGTCGGCTCTCTCAATTTTGAGGTTAGCTTCTCGTCTTCGTCTCCGTGATTTTTTGACTCACTGTGTTCATGTTTCTGAGATGTCTCATGGACCGGGCCATGCTGTGCTCGAGTTGTTACGAGCAATCCCATTTAGTTTTCACCGCTTGTTTGGGTTTTGTGATTCTGATGTTTTTTTTCATTATTTTGGATTTCTGTTTTATCAGAGTAGAAGAAACTAAATCTTAGTTTATGGGTTTTTCTGTATTGTGATTTTGATTGATGCACAATTGCACAACACAATCCTATTGATGGAACTGGTTGTTTGAATGCTTTTGTGTTTACAAGTTTTGATTTTTGTCCCGTTTTGTAGTGCAGTAACCAAGCTCATAATCAGATTGAGACATAAGTTGATCAGAAGGTAGTTTGGGATTTAGGGTTTTGCAATCAGATGGAGTATGACAGGTATAGAAATTTACTTCTTTTGTAGTTGTTCTATAAATGTACTATCCCCTATTATTGTAAGTTGTTATGGTTGAAAATGGTTGCAATTGGCTTTTCCAGGTTCAATTCTCCGAGCACATCTGCCATCATGCTTGAGGCTATGGGCCATCAATTGCAGTTTTGTCAGGTATTTGTATTTCTCTGAATTTATGATCCTGTCTTCATCCCTTATTTAAGCTTGACCATGAAGTCAGTAACTATCATTATTGTTGGTAAGTTATTTCATTTAGTAGAGAAACTTTGTTTCTTTGTGGCAGGATCCAAATTCTAAGCATCTGGGAACTACGGTTTGGGATGCGTCAATGGTGCTTGTCAAATATTTGGTAATCTCTATTATTATTATTATTTTATTTTTTGCTTTAGGGTGCTTTTTGTAGCCGTATGCTTGTAGTTAGGACTGAATTGTCTCAATTTGTAATGCATTGCCTGATTTGGTAATGAGGTTTCTCCTTCAAGTTTAGGTATTCATTTTAACATATCTTAGGGCATACCATTTAGGGCATGGCTCACTTTGCTTCTCTTTTTCTAAATTTGCTTATTTTGTATGAGTTATGAGTATATAATCTGTTTTTTTTCAGGAAAAGAATTGCAGAAAGGGTAGATTTTCCCCTTCTAAATTAAAAGGCAAACGAGCTATTGAACTTGGAGCTGGTTGTGGGGTAGCTGGCTTTGGTTAGGATTTCTCTTGTTTAGCAGTTTTTGAAACTAGTGTTATTATTCAATACAGACCCATTCACCCCAACTTAGCTGAAATGTTGGTGGGCTTTGCAGGCATGGCATTGCTAGGATGCGATGTAGTTTCGACGGACCAAGTTGAAGTCTTACCACTCTTAATGAGAAACGCAGAACGGAATACTTCAAGGATCCTGCAAATGAATCCTGGTTCAGGTGCGACTGAAGTACATCTACTATACTTTTTTTTCTCTTTTTTCCTTTCAATTTTTCATTTTAGTAGCGTGTTATGTATCGGCATATTTTGTTCTCTTTTCATTTTAATATCTTTATTACTCTGTTCATACTGCGGATTATGTTCCTTGCAGATTCATTTGGTTCCATCCATGTTGCCGAATTGGACTGGGGAAACAAGGATCATATAAGAGCTGTTGACCCACCATTTGACTACATTATTGGAACTGATGTTGTAAGTTTCTTTTGTTTATGTTTTTCTGTTTTTGCACTTACAATAAAATAATAAATTTGTTTGTGTTATTCACATTTCAATGTGATGTTGGAATGGATCCATAAAGTTTGTGTACCCCGTTTAACGCATGTGGTTTTGATTGGCAACTGTTAGTTTTTTCATCTTTGTACTTTATTTGTTTAATATAACTCAAAGTTTAGAGGGGAGTTGAGGACATGTTTTCATTTCTACTAGGAACTGCAGAGAATGTGTAATTTGGTTGCAGTCTACTTTATCATCAGATACAAGAACCATTGCTTCATATAGGAGTACGTTTGGTATTAGGCAACATTCTTTTTGGATTTACTTGTTTAAGGTTGAGAAATCCCCGTGCAATAGTGAAATCATTGACAAAGGGTAAGTTGGGTACAATACCTATCTACCCCACGCTGCTTGATAAGACATTTCTAAATCTAGATACTGCATTTCCGTAATTTACTTGTCCGTACTCATATAATTTCAGTTAGTGTGGCATTTATGCTGAATCTTGCTGGATGACGTTCAATTTTTTTAGTTTTCTTTTATTTCTTACATGATATTATACCATGTTTGAAGCCATTTCAAGCCAGTCATTAAGTATCTTTTCTGATTAAATTTTTTTTTATTTTTCTTTTCTGATGGTATAAGGTATATGCTGAGCATCTGTTGGAACCACTGCTGGAGACAATATTCGCACTATCTGGACCAAAAACTACAATCCTAGTAGAATTTTCTTGCATGATAGCATTTTCTCTTCAGAATCTTTTTCATTAATGCGCTCAATCGTTACTTCAATTTTCATGTAGTTGGGGTACGAGATCCGTTCTACAAGCGTCCATGAGCAAATGCTTGAAATGTGGAGGAAAAACTTTGATGTGAAAATTGTGCCAAGAAATAAGGTGTGTCCATGCTCATGCAAAAAAAATAGTTGATGGAAACTAGATTATTTGAGCGGATGAAGAGTTTTTAGCGCTAAATAGGAAACAGAAACACTAGCTGATCAAAAAGAAAAGGAAAAAAAGAAACACTATCTTTGTTTAACGTTGACTAGATTCAAAGTAACACAATTGTGATAACTTCAACATCTCTTGCAGATGCATGGCAAGTATCAGCATCCAAGTATTCAACTTTTTATTATGACGTTGAAGGCTCCTACATCCAGTGTAGAAAATTCAAGTCTGACCACTGATGAACAAAATGAGAAGGTGGAAACAAAACTGGAAAACGATGGAAGTGGGGAGTGTAATAATGCGACAGATGAAGCAAATGAGGGTTTTGGTGGTGAGAATGTAAATGAAGATGAGCTACTGACCAGACTCCAGAATGAGAAGCTAAGTGACTGGGATGCAAGAAGATATGGCTCAATGGCTGCCCGGCTTCTTCGAGATGTGAAGATAACTTGAATTTTCCCCATGCCCATAGGAGAGATCATGTCTGCATTTCTTGTTTCTTCATTTTTGGTTGGGTCTTAATCTTGATGTATTGTTTTGAGATTATAGAGTTAGAAGAAGAGACACATGTATCAGCTCAAGATTGCAGGATTATACTTGTTGCAGCAACAGCTCTGTTTTAGAATTGAACTTTATGGTGAGTCATTTGTCAATTGGGTTACTGCATAACCTAGATAAGTTCAGATCTTTCAAGCAAAATATTAAGTGCTAGTCAGACGGAGAAGGCCCTTATAGTGACTAATCGTGGATTAATCAGGGATTTTTAGAACAAAGCAATTCAGATAGACATTCACTGACAAACAACTGAGTCAGGACTCAGGAGTACAGTCCTTTCCAAGAATCAATTCCAACTTTATTTGCAAACTGCACAAAACCTGCAAGATGATGGTTCGATTTGCAAGACCTTAGGTGCATAAATTTATCAACTTAACAGAAATCTTCTCAGTATCAATACAATTTTGAGTTCTGGCATTTGATACATCGCTTGACAGAATGAATTATTGATATCACAGAATATACCAGCACAACAATGCATCAGTATCTACAACTATACTACATAGCTCCTACCAGAGAATGATTGTGCGTAGCTTGCTGAAGAATTTGAGAGCCATTGATGCATCTCTCCAAGCTTGTATCCGAAACGTTGCTCAGAACGGAAACCGGATCCATATGAATTCCGAAAAATGATATCAGTGGGTCTGCCCTAGATTTGTCAATGATAAACCTCAAGTGTTGAGACACTACCGTAGGAAACAGCAAGAGCCTTTTATAGCCTATAGTGGTGCCGCTGATAACTTTCTTCCATTTCCCTTCCTCTTTTGCCTCGAAATGGAATTCTATAATCCTCTGGCCCATGTGAATTGGCTCCTGAATTTGCAGAACATTGAAAGACACTGCTTCTTGTAGGTCTAAGTGTAATTCCCAAGAGGACTGATTCTCCTCAGGCGCCCAATAAGAGTGAATGCCTTCTTTGAGGACATTGCTAGAGTGAAACTGAGAATCACCATTGCCTCGTGTGCTACTGGAACTAACAAGAGCATCCTCTGCAAGGTTATTGGAAAATATGGCGTTCCTTAATTCTCTGAATTGTCGAAGCACCTGTATATCTTCTTCAGATATTAGACCTGAAGTGTTAGGGGGTACATTCAACAGCAGCAAGCAGTTTCTACCAACAGATTTGTAATATATGTCAAGAAGAGTTCGTGCAGGTTTGGGAGATTCTGATGGATGCCAAAACCAACCGGGTCTGATGGAGACATCACACTCAGCAGGTATCCAGTCATGACCGAACGGGTCTCCTCCTCTGGAATACCTGTAGTATATATCAAAATGGTTAACCCAAGATTTAATTTTTCATTTGATTATAGGAAGAAAAAACATGAAAATAGACTAGAGGGTTATCAAAAGGGTAATCCAACTCTCGGCATTTCCAACAAAATATTCTTTTTCATTTGGTGGATACAAAAGAGAACGACTTCTAGTGTTGTGCCATAGACTCGGGAACACTTTCTCCATGAAGAAGCCATGAATGTACGAACAATATAGATGAATTTAACATTAGATTCTCAATTTGCTAAAATAGATATCTAGTAAAATGTGAATCAAGGCCATCTAATTGAATTATGGTTTTCCTGAGGCATGTAAATGAATCTTACAATTCAGTGAGATTATCACAAATTTACAACAATAAGTCTGAAGAAAAAAAATATCATAACTTTGCATAGAAATGTCTATCATCTATTCCAAATGCTAGTAGAAAAATACGAAGGTGAACTCACTGTGGATCAGTGCCACCAATCTTGGCATCACTCTGGTTGAAAAGAGACCAGCAAGTAGACCCGGCTGTACCAGATTCATCCCCAACCCACCTAGTATCAGGGCCAGCATCGGAAAAAATGACAGCCCCAGGCTGGAGCTGATGAATAAGACTAAACCAGCAATCAAAGAAATACTCCATATACTTCTCTCCTTCCCCCTTAGCCCCATCCAAAAATATGTGCTTGATCTCCCCATACCTGCTCCATTTTAACAACAAATCACTTTATCAAATTCTCGAATGTATCCACATTGGTTTACTACATAACAAAAGTAACATAAACATTAACTTTGTCATAATTCAGAATCTTATGCTTAAGGAATGAAATTTGCACTTTGAGCAACAAACCATAACATAATAAACATCATAGATTTCCATTTCCCCAAAATAGTAATGCATTAAGCTGAAGCCATATAACAGCATAGTCCAATACCTCCTTCCAAATCAGGCAAATGCAGAATACAGATACCAAATCATGTGAAATCAAATCTAAATCAACCACAAAATACCCATCAACAGTTCAAAGCTCAAACAAGCCAATGAACAAGAAATACATAACTAAAGTAACATAACTTGGGAAACCTAATTTGTAACTTTACACAAAAACATTAACTTTGTCATAACTCAGAATCTTATGCTTAAGGAATGAAATTTGCACTTTGAGCAACACAGCATAGCTTAGTTAAAATCTAAATAAATACAACATCATAGATTTCCCCAAAATAGTAATGCATCAAGCTGAAGCCATAGAACAGCATAGCCCAATACCTCGTTCCAAATCAGGCAAATGCTGAGTGCAGATGCTAAATCATGTGAAATCAAATCTAAACCAAGCCTAGAAAAGATCAATACAGACCTCAAACAAGCCAATGAACAAGAAATGCAGATCACATTCCCAAACAAGAAAAGTCAATCCTTTTCCGACGAGAATAAGAAAATGAAGCAAAACCCAGAAAAGAGAAACGAGGTACCGGGTGAGCAATTCGGTCATCTGACCCATATAGAACTCGTTGTACTGAAGTGTGTTGCCATAGCAGGACTCGTGGCGGTCCCAGGGCGAGAGGTAGAGCCCCAATTGAACACCAGCCTCTCTCGCAGCCTCGGCCAGCTCGGCGACCACATCGCCATTACCATTACTCCAAGGGCTCGACCGCACCGAGTAGTCGGTGTACTCCGACGGCCACAAGCAGAACCCGTCGTGGTGCTTTGCGGTGAGGATCACTTGGTCGAAGCCGGAGTCCTTGGCGACCCGGACCCACTGGGAGGCGTTGAGGCGGGTCGGGTTGAACACGGACGGGTCGGCGTGGCCCGTGCCCCATTCGGAGTCGGTGAAGGTGTTGGGGCCGAAGTGGAGGAAGAGGGCCATGTCTCCGAGCTGCCATTGGAGCTGCGAGGAGGTGGGTAGGGGCAGAATTGGAAGAGGGGGTGGGGTTCTGGAAGCTGACAGGGGACTGATGAAGAGTGCTGATATTGAGATGATGATGATGATGAAGAGGAGGCTCTGTTCTGAAATGGGTGCTCTCAATTTTGGGTTTTGATTTTGACTCTGCTTCTTCATCGTCATCGTCGAGAAGATGAAGAAGAAGAAGAAGAGAAACTTGGTTGAGCAATGATCTGTTGCTGTGTCATGAGTGAGTCGTTGACCCAGTCTGTGACTTTAAGTTTAGGATGGCCGTTACGACGTCGTTTTCCTGTAATCATAAGTGAACATATATGATTGCATGGGCCTGGATTAACCACCTTATTTATTAAATGGTCTCTCTCTTCAAGAGAAAGCCCATATTCGTGGTTCGTATTGTGAGCCCAATATCAGACCAATATATTCAAATTTGGGCCGTTAAAAAACGACGCCGTCTGTGGGAATCGAACCCACGACCACACGGTTAAAAGCCGTGCGCTCTACCGGCTGAGCTAAGACGGCACAGCATGGAAACATATTTGTGATTTATTAATTTATTATCTTATTTTTATTTATGATTAAATATATTTAAATGTTTTGTTTTGTTTTATATTAGAATCAGGATAAAATTCAATGAAAAGATCACACATTTTGAACTCTAATTAGAAATATGGGGTTTGAGTGAGCGAGACTATTTATGAATTCGCTGATGAGTTCGGCATATTCGTGATCTTAATTTAAAGTTTATTTTTCGGATATAAAATTCTGATATGATTTAATAAATTATCAAATCTAGTTAAGATAACCTATCATCGTTTTTTTAATGATTTTTGTGTTATTATGTGCGAGTAAAAGAATGAATAAGATTTCAAATGGATAACATGCAAATTTGTAGCAATAGTGATAAGAATGACAATGAAATTTTAGTTGACTTATGCTTGTAATTTAATTTTTATATCAATCAAATATTTAGTAGGTTCAATATAACATTTCTGAATCCATGCATGGAGACAAACAATACTCGACATAGCATCGAGAGGTGGCTAAAGATTTGAACTATTAGTCCTTACAATTTTCAATTGACTAAAAAAACCTAATTAGTCATAAACATATATGGTTAGTTCTCATGATATATAAGTAGATTAAACTTTTTTTTTACCTAGTTGTGTGCTAAGATGTAGACTTGACTATATTATAATGAAATGAGTGAAACATTAATTTTATGAATCTTAAGATTTATTTATTAATATCGAGTTCATACTCAATTTTGTGTAAAACGGTGACTGATGTTGACATTTGACTCTCACTTAAGATGAACTAATTGATGCATTAAATACTGTTGAACTAATTGATACCCAAAAATCTCTTATATTAAGTTCAAGTGTTTAACTAATTGATGCATTAAATACTGTTATAAAAGAAGTAAACTATTATGCAAGTTTTGTATGTCATTTATAAAATGAGGAACATACATTAGAATGAATACTTAAAAGAGACTTATGTTATTAATCTTATTATTATCAAGCTATGTGGCAAGAAGATAGATTTTGTCATGAGTCAAAACCGTTCATGAAGAGATATAGCTGTTAAAAAATACACGACCATTGAGCAATAGTCCCAATCTCAGATCATTAATGGTTACAAATATTGAAATGTAACTATATAATTCTAACATCTCCTTCAATAATACAAATTTGTACAGTTATGATAAGTGGCCATGAGATTGTATGTATAATTATAGTTGTATCGCATAATGGTGAATGAGATAATGCTGCATGTCATAAGATTGGGCACACAAAATATATAAAGTCGATGACAAATTCAATAAACCCCACCTAATTAACAATATCAACCAATTATATGGTACTTGCCTTTTCAATCATCACACTACATTTTCAAACTACTGTAAAACCAATCTTTACCCCCAAGTTCCTCGGCAATTAAACAATATTATTTTAGTAGTGATTAATGACTTGAAACATTATTCATAATTATTTTAAGGGAAAGTTGCTAAAAGTCACCTTTCAGTGTGTTTTCTTTCACAAACTCCAGTATTCTTGCAAAAAAAACTTTCTTTTACTCAGGGTGATTTTTACAAAAACTCTCCCTTATCTATGTTTATTTCTGCACCGTTTATAGAAATTCGTGAAAATTAATAAAAGTGTCGCTTAAATATTAACTCAAATGTACTCATGGGTGGACACTTTGACAACAGAATAAGAAAACCGAATCCAAAGGAACCAGAACCAGAGAACCGGGGACTATAACGATTCTGGTTCTGGTTCTTAAAATGGAGAACCGTTGAGTTAGGTCTGGTCCGATTCTTGACCTGTTTGGCCCGGTTTTTGACCCATGCCCACCACTAAATGTGCTAACTTAAAAGTCCAACACTTAAGTGACATTTTCCTTAATCTTCACGGATTTGCACAGACAGTGTAAATTTGAAAATGAATAACGGAGAGTTTTTGCAAAAATACAGTGAATGGAGAGTTTGTGCAAAGAAACACAATGAAGGGAGACTTTTTTGCAATCTTACCTTATTTTAATTAAACATGTTGAATACATTAATGTGACAAAATTTAGAGCAAATATTAATTGACACAATTAGTTTAGGGCAGTAGGCACATAATGCGGTCACAAAGGTAAAATATGTTGACGTTATTATAGGCAATGCACATACTTCATATGGGGCACATTCTAGTTAGAACAAAGAGATGCGTGAGAACCAATGTATGGGAGCCATGTGGTAGGGAGACGGGTAATTTTCTACAGAAAATCAGTGAACCCTGTCGGGTGAGTGGTTGCCACGTAAACGCTGATGTCAATACGTCGGTCATCGCAGTGTCGCGTTCGCGCGCACCACGTGTCACACTCCGAGAAGTTCACACATACTTATCATTAATTATCCATCTTACCAAATAGATTTCAGCTAAGTTTCATAAGCATACAGAACTGATACATTACTTGATAATACCCTAATAAAAAATAGGGAAACCTGAAACTATAATCCAATAGGTATTATAAATTAGTACCACACTATATCACCAAAACTGACCACAACAAACAATAATTTTTTAAATTGCGTTATTTTTAAAAAAATATCCTAAACTTTGATTCATCATTTCTCAAGCCAATTGGATACATGTCAGGTCAAGGATAAAAGAAAGTGATGTCTTAGTTCCGGTAATTTTCTCTTCTTCCAAATAAAATTTTCAAGTTATGAATTAACATAAAAAACTGAACATTCATACATAACACATAAATTGATATTCAGATAGAAGGAGGCATATTGGGAAAAAATTAGAGCCAATCGATGTCTATGTTTTATACAAAGGAAGTTCCAAGTATTCTCATGATACCATAAACAACTTAATTGAAATTTAGGCAATTGTTACCCCAAATTTGAGAACATTGCTGGAAGTTTCCATGAATAACAAAAGTAGTAAATGAATACGACACTAAATTTGCGTTTTAAGCAAAAAGCTAAACATTTAAAACAATCACAAACTCGCTAACCGGACAAAACCATAAGTTAAGGATTTGAACAAAATTGAATTTTTTTACATGAATCATAATATACAAACAACGTCATGAATCACAAATAATCATAAATAAAAACCAAAAATGAGCTCATTGGCATGCAAATTTACAACTCTGAACAACAATTAAAACATACCTTAAGGTACTTGACTTTGATACTCGAGTCCGAATAAGAAGGCTGAGGCGCGAGCCACCTATCTCCACAATTCACAACATTAGACTATTACAATTCGAAACTGTATAAAAAGGTAAGCAAATCAACCTTTTGAGATAAATTTTTTTGGAAAACGAACGAAATAGATCAGAATTTGCCAGAGGGAGGGTATTGGTTCCCGATTATAGGCATGGAGGTGGAGCTGTCAGAGATTCTCTTCGCTAGGGTTCGTGAAAAGAAGAAGATTGATGAGACGTAGAGGGAAATCATAGCCCTGGATTTCTCAGTGAGTGACGGGATTAGTTCGCACGGGATTACTTGCCTACTGCATATATTATGATGCCCTTTGTTAATAACATCTATTTAAAAGAAACTAGGGGGGTTTCTTAAAACTTCTTAACTTGATCATAGTGATATATGCAAAATAGGTGGTATCCGTGCGAACCAGACCACTGCGTGTGAACTTCCCATCGCATGACATGTGGCGTGCGCACTGATGCCTTACATCAGCGCTGACGTGTCAGACTCAAAAAAACGGTTTCTTTCCAAATCTTCGTCAAACTACTTTCCCGACAGCATTTACTGATTTTTCGTAGAAAAATATCCATCCTTCTATTACATGACTCTCTTACGTTGTTTTACTAGCAAGTTTTGGTTCTCAAAGAAATGTGAAATTATGGATAACATAGTTGTGGGAAAATTGCTTTCTCTACGCCTCGACATATTCTAGATTTTGTGTCTCTTTAGGATTTATGGCCTTTGCTGTCAGGCCCATCAAGAGAGCCTCCATATATCTATAAGCACAACGTGTCAGCTCCGGGGTTGATTATCTATACGTCAGAGCAGCAATCAAGCAGAGGCGCGTGAAATCAGTTGCTCGTCCGTCTCATCATCATCAGGGGACCACTGTAAATCCGATAGACGAACGGATCTAGATCATTATTTTTTATATATTTTTGTTTGGCATAAAAAATTGGGATGCTCTGTTTTGTTTTGTCTTCGAATCTTAGTTGCATTTTTAGATTACAACTTCTCCTTTGACTTGTGTGTTTACTCATGTAACATGTTTTAATACAAATCACAACCGGCTCCTTCGCTTTCTCACTATTTCTCCTCATACCCTCCTTTTCTTTCTCTTGCATAGATGTCCCTTGACTCTTAGTAAATACTAAATAGTCCAACGACTTGATGCTAAGGTGGAAACGAGTCGAGTTGAGCCTCTATTTAACAGGCCACGGCTCGTGTAAGAAGTGTTCGGCTCAATCTCAACTCGAGCTTAAACGAATATGCAACTAAGCTCGAGCTCGCCTCAACTCGGTTCGGTTCAGTTAACTTTCAATACAATTACTTTTAAAATTAAATTAAAATAATTCATTAATTATTAATTGAGTTAGCTCGACTCAATTCGAATTGTCTAATTTTATTATAAATATTGTTTAAAATCTAAAAATGATATAACTAATTAAATATTATCGAGCCGGCTCGCGAACCTATCGAACTTGAGCTTTAAATAAGTCATGATCGAGCTTTGCTTATTTATTAAACAAATTTAACTTTAAACTCGAATTCGGCTCGAGATTGATTATATATTGACGATACATAATCGAATGTTTATGTAATCGAACTCGAGCAGCTCGCGTCTACAACCGTACTCGCTGGGTATGAACTTAGTATGGAGAAGACTACCGAGTACCAGCAGGCAGCAGGTGCAATAAGCAAGTATAGGAGGGGTGCAAATGTAATAATATAAATAGATCAGTCAATAACAAATAATTAATCACTGATGGGTACTTATTCAAATGGTTGTTTGTGAGTTTGATTTCAATAAAATATTTTTGTTTCTATTTGTTTTATATTAAACTGATCATTATAAATGAAAATATTACATTTATATTTTAATAATATATTCATCCCACAAACTTGTCCACCTTATTAGTTTGCCAACCGTTGAGAAATGTGAACACACAAAAAAGGAACAAGAAAAAATGGGTATTTTCCTACCCGAGAAAGTCAATGCGGACGAGAACAATTTTTTGTTTTGTTTTTACCAGTAAAGTTATTTTTTTTTCAATTGATTAATTATATTTTCCCAAATGATCATTAGTCAAACTTAACTTTTTTTCCCATCAAACTAAAAATAAAGAGCTGGTAATTTGACATGAATTGCAAAATAAGATGCTGTTATTAGCGCACAACTAAAACATTAATGGACTTCAAAAATAGTTAATTTCATTAATTCATTGATCACTTTTGAAGTTGTGTTTGAGTCATTTATATAATGCTATCCTTGTCATTTTATGACATTATATATTATATATACTATTTAGACTATCTATGCAATATTTAATTTATAAGGAAACTATATTTAATCATAAATATATGTATGTTAGTGTAAATTAATATAACAATATCAATATATTAATGCTTCTTAGTTGTTAAATCGAGTACTATATATTTGACGCATTAACCAGCTTCATTTATTAACTTGAATTTTTATATGGGATATACCTCGCTAAACCAAAATAAACACATTAAAAGTATACATAATCATGTAAGGTGTTATTGTAATCTAAAAAAAAAAATGTACGCTTATACATAACAAAAAAGAGCTATATATATAAGAGTTTGGCATCATTTATCAGCCAGTTATGTCTTCTTCTTTCCTTTCCCGTCAATTTCAACTTATTATGTTTAAGTCATATACACACAGTATAAATGACTTATAATCAATTTTGACATATATATGATTAATGTAGAGCATGTTATTGATTAAATAATTTCTATCTATACCACTGCCTTCTTAATTAATTAATTAAATTCGTTTACTCAATTTTGTTGGCATCTTGTCCATGAAGATGAGTCTAATTTGGTAGTTGTGAGATTAATTTGAAATTATAATATAAATAAGTGTTGACATTAAAATAATATTAATAGGAGAAAGACACAGTACACATGCCCGGGTCAATGAAAACATTATCTAGCTCAAACAATCATTTGATGTATATATGATTTATGTATCAACTTTTAATATACAGACAATTATATTTATATTTATATGCATGTTGATAATGAAGCATTTATTTGTCTAATAAGTTGTTTCGATATATATGTTGAATATGTGCATATATATAGTTGCCAATTGTAATTATTTATGCAACATGCGTGTTGAAAATGAAGCATATATATCTAAATTGTTAAGCTATAGCATTTATGTCTGTCTCATATCCTACATTACATCTATATAAGTTTAATTTGTTGCAAAGTTCGAAATAATAATTTGATTTTAAGAAATCAAATTTGGAACATCTTTAATACATCAAAATGATTGCCTGATAAAATCAAATATTAGGGCCGTGTGTACTGAAATTTTATTTATAACGGATTGTTAAGGGGTAATATTTGCAAATGAGGTAATTAAGAATCTAGTAATACAAATTAAGGGTTTGGACTTAAGATAAGATTAGGTTGGGAGACAGAAAATCGCATATGTAATGTTAGTTGAAATCTAGGTACCAACGTACCTACAACAGCACGTTAGCAATCAATGAACCAATCCATCAATTTCAATTACTTTCTAAATAAACTACGTTTTATTTATTTATTTATTTTACTTTCATAAAAAAACAAACAATTAACACATAAATATTGAATTGAAAATATTTATATAAGACAACAATAAAAATCACTAATATATACTATAAATGATTCGGTTCTGGTTCTAAGTTTGAGAGAATCAGTTGTCTGATACATTTTCAGCGCCTACAAAAAATAAGTTATGGTTAATTGGTCGAGAACTGAACTGGTTCGCCTTGCCGTGTGTCGCTCTGTCAAGCGTGTCATCACTGCCTCCCCCGGCAATCCCAGGCTTATGCGAACCAGCATTTTATTGCATCGATAAACCTTCTCCCTCACTCAAAGGTAATCACAATTCTCTCTCTCCCTCATTCGAATGGTCATTTCATTATAGTTCATACATCGAGAAAATGTTTAAAATGTATTTTAGGCAAAACCGAAAAGACTCGATATCCCCAACCCATTTAGAGCAAAGAAGTATTTTTGGTGTTCGAAATCTACATTGGGGGCAAGGCAACCATACCCAACCCTGCTCATATTGGTTAACATAAATAAGTCGATCTCCAAATCCTTCCCTAGTCCCTAGCACACAATAACCCCCAATCCGTCCTCCCATGAGCAACTGCCGACTCGATCTCTGGTCTCCTGTTAGAGAGAGCTCACCTGGACCACGATGCCAAGTGCAGTTCCCGTGTAATGTGTTCGTTGTTAATATCAAGGGGTAATGACAATTGACTACACCGAACTATGTCACGTTTCAAATTGAATACCCCAACTTTCAGATTTTCATTTGGGATACCCAAAGATTAAATAAGCGACACTTAACCCAACGTCTGTTAAATCTAACTGATTTGGTTTGTCAAAAAGTCTAAAATGCCCTCAATGGTTTTGGTCTGTTAAACCAGTCTGATTGGTTCAATTGATATGATTATGAAATGACTATTTTGCCCCTGATTGAATACTTAATTTAACTAACTGATGGAGGGCAAAATTGACTTTTCAATTACAAATATAATAATTATAATTATTTAATATTTAAATATATATAATAATATTATTAATTATATATTATTATAAATCATATTTTTATTAAACTTAATCATTAATTATCCAACTTAACCCTAATTAAACCCTTCTTCCACTAATTAACCTAATCTGCGCTCCGTCTCCGCCACGCTCAGCCGCCGCCGTCGCCGCCGCAGCTCAGAAACAGCCGCTACTCCGACCGCACTCCAGCCGCTCCGCCGCATTCAGCCGCGAACCTCCTCCTCCTCGGTGAAGATCTCGGAGGACACGTCGCGGTTCTGGGAGAGGATTCTGCGAGCCCTCGAGAACCCTCCGTCGAGGTGAGGTCAGACTCCGTCGAGCCCCACCCTCCTCCGTCGCGACGACCCACCCTTCTCCCGTCGCGACGACCCACCTCAGGATTCGCATCGTCGCCTCCGTCCGAGGTTCGCGACGTCTGGAGTTAGCCGAAGCTCGCGTAGGCGAGGCCGAACCTCGGCGCAGGCGAGGCCGAACTGCTTCTTCCCTCTCCGACTGCTCATGTCCTTCCCTCTCCGCCGTCAATCTGGACTGGCCCGCTTCTGAGGGTTCGCGAACCCAGAAGCGACAACCAGATCTGGGGTCGCGACGACCAAACCTTCGCAACAGATCTGGCTGTCGCTCCATCAGCGCCTCCGTCTTCGACCACCGGAGTCGAGTTCCAAGCGAAGCCAGGGCTTCCCCGAGGTCGACTCCATCTCGCCGGAAATCGACTTCCAGATCGCCGAGTCACCAGATCTTCGCGAATGAGGAGACTGCGAGGAGCACCGGTCGGGGTCGCAGAATCGCCGGCCGGAGATGACGCTGACGGAGGCGCTGATGGAGGCGACGGAAATGGAGGCGGCGGTCGGAGACGGAGAGGTGTGATTAGGGGTTAGATTTAGGTTAATTAATCAGATTAATAATAACATAATTAATTATTAATAATTAACTAATTAATGATAATATATATAATTATTAAAGAATTATAACATTATTATATGTGTAATTGAAAAGTCAATTTTGCCCTCAATGCATTAGTTAAATTGGGTATTCAATTAGGGGTAAAATAGTCATTTCATAATCATATCAATTGAACCAATCAGACAGTTATACAGAGTCAAAACTATTGAGGGCATTTTAGAATTTTTGACATACTCAAATCAGTTAGATTTAACAGACGTTGGGCTAAGTGTCGCTTATTTAATCTTTGGGTATCTCCAAATGAAAAACTGAAAGTTGGGGTATTAAATTTGAAACGTGACATAGTTAGGTATAGTCAACTGTCATTACCCCTAATATCAATACTCTCAAGTATATAGGACCAAACCTACCAGGGTAAGTTTATCATATTATGATGCAGTGCAAATCGAAGAAATGTCGGATGTCGACAAAAGGCTAGTGTTTTCGGGCAGCATCGGCGTTCTGAGCAAAACTCAACGCCATCATGTACAATGGATGTCAGCCATCCGAGGTCATCTTAGGGGTCAAAATCACACTTTTTCGGACACTTTTTTTCGCAATATTAATAATTTGTTCATTTTTCAATAAGTTTAGGATTTCCTTTTCTGCAATTAAATTTTGACTATTTAACCACTCTTATACGTTTAGATTATTTTTTTGAAATTTAATAAAAAATAGAGGTTTTCCTCAAATTTATAATTTTCGATTTTCTTGCGAATCAACGAATCTTGATAG